>CAJQUW010013498.1:0-390000 GCA_907163375.1 Prostheceraeus crozeri
TAGAATTCACTATCCAACCTCAGCGTAAGACCTTTAGTAAAAGAATGAAAGCGGAGGAACTGTCCTCCACTCCAATGATAGATAGTAAACTCATAAGCTTTCTGATTTTTATTCTTCATGATGGAAGTATTACCACTGTTGAATGCCTTAATAATTTTCTCATTCCCAAATGGTTCATAAGAATCGGATTTTATCTGAATCCATTCATAGTTCCACTTTCCATCTGATGTTAAATTGTATGGGAACTGGAATGCATTATTCATCGTTATTCCATCATGGGTGCGAGGAGTCAATATCATTTCTTCCAAATCATTCACATTCTGAATATTGCTATCATAGCAAATACTAGAAACGCCAACCTCCCATTCACCTTCTAAATGTAGTGGGCGATTTAATTCTACTCGATAGTCTGATGGTTTATTTTTGGGAAATTTATTCATAGAAGCATTACTGGGCAAGTAGATTAGAAACGAGTCCTTATTTTCACTTTCCATATTATTCACATTGGAAAAATATAATAGCATACTTTTGCATTAACTCTTCATTCGGAAATGGAGTGTAATACTTGTCACAGCATCTTTATGAAAAGGAATCAACGCACCAGCATCATCAAAAATGGCAATATCAATTTGTGGGATGTAGTTTGATTTCAGCTTTGTATAATGCACTTTCTTGAAAGTATGCTCAGATAAAATACTGCAGCTTTTTGGTGGTATGGTATCATTGCTAGCAATGGAGCTTCAACATCTCCCACACGTACATCTTCACCAATATTGGAATATATCTGAAAATAGTTAATACGACGCGATAGCGACATGTCTGCGCTAGCTTTGGTTACAGTACCACTTTTAAAGATATTTTGATCAAAACCCAAATGTCCATTAGAGTTTTATCCATAATTAGTTCAATACCTTTTTCATTTATAGTGAGAGACAAAGTACCTTCTTTTTCAGAAAATGAAATATGTTGCTCATTAATCACTTCATTTAAATAATCTACAACCAATTTAACCGAAGTAATAATGCGAGGCATCAACACTCTTGTTTCATGTAAGAAACCACCAAAAGGCTCTACACACTTTCTGTATAAAGATACGGCCCATTCTGTATCAAATTGATTTGGCCTTTCACATGGTAAATGTTGCATATCAGATTTTCCATGAACAGCTGCAGAACGATGTCGTAAGAACTGATGAAAATCTTTTGAACAAACTAATACTAGATCATCATCATTTAATTTGCTTATTGCAATATGATTAGATGATTTGATATAAGTCAATGTTGCCACTTGTTTACCATCAACTCGAAGGAGATAATTAAATTTCTTCAATAATGTTTCAGGAGTCATGTTTGTCTTTCTTGGCTTAATCAAATCTTCTTCACCAACGTCTTCTCATTTCTTGGAATAAGATCTACATAATAAGCTTCCTCTCGATATATCAACTGTTTATGACCACTTATGTGGTAATTAACGTTAAAATTATCATAGCTTGTTAAGGCGCTAGCGAGGTAGCCTAAATCATTTCTTAAACTTGGACTTAAACCAACAATCCAATCTTTCTCAACTACATGATGTACATAATTATAATCATCATTGTGCGGAGTAAATTGGACAATATGTTTACACGCTTTATTCAAGAAATCATATATAAACTTTTTACATGATAAGAGATCTTTCTTTGACCACTGTGGAATGTATACTCGGCACCCCTTTTCACATTGATAAGCAGCTGTACGCCTCATATTAATAGTCATCACCTCATGATCAAAAGTATAGACACAGTTGCTATAAACAAGTTGAGTGACACCCACTTCCCAATTTCCATTTAGCTGTTGTACATGATCAATGATAGTAGAAAAGAGTGCAGCTCGATTACTAGTAAATCTCTTTGTAGCCGCATTGCTAAGCAAAATATGATAAAACGACATTTTTATATTGCTAATCTGCAACTTTGCATAACATCATGAAGACTTGGATTTTGGACTCTCTACTATATATCAGAGTTGATCGTGATGGAAACGTACATTTCAAAAATTCTCATGGTCATACATCAAGAGGAATTACATTAACATGGCGACAATTTGTCAACCTCAATGATATCATGAGGGATTTGGAATATTTTGAAACATTAAGATTCATCTCCTTGGGTGATCAAGTTTGGCTTCAACATTACAGAAATGAAATTCAAATCTACCATTCTCATTCCGCAAACTGTTTCTCATTTCGCAAATACAATTGGGAGAAGTATAGAAGATATATACATCGCTCCATCATGACATTTATTCGTCGTGAGTTCATCGCCCTACTATGCAAATCTTAATCAGACATGACTACCACACATCATGAGTTGGAAATTAGATTCCCTACAACGTATTGAAACGGATCATGATCGAAACGTCTATTTCAAAGATTCAACTGGAAATGTGAGAAGAGAGTTTGCTTTATCTTATCGTCATTTTCAATCTCTACATCATATCATGAAGGACTTGAAATACTTCTATATGAAAAGACATTCACGTATTGGAAATCGCATCTGGCTGCGCGTCAACAAACGGCGAATTCAACTCTATCATTCCCAACTCCATACTAACTTCGCATTTCATCAAAGTAGTTGGGAAAAGTATAAAAGGAAGGTACATCGCTCAATTTACTCATTCTTTCATCATGAAGCGCCATCGCTACACCATCGTCAACATTCTCCGTCGCTTCAGACTCTACACCAAAATCGATCTCACAACATTACACCAACACCTTCCAAACAGCAAGTATTTACCGGGCCGTCCTCAAATGTTAGTGGTGAAGATGAACAATTCACGGAATCTTCAACTCTTCCCAAATGGGACTGTACAGATTCTCGGCGCCCTTTCTCATTCATCGGCGCAGTCAATGCGCTTAGAGCTACAAAGACTACTACGTCGGATATGGAAGAGGGAGAGGTGTGTGATGTCGAATCTGACTGTGGACAATATGGTGATCTCTACTCAATTGAGTGACAGTCTATCATTTTTGAAGATTCGTACCAGCAGTTACAGTTTGTGTTATGAACCCGAACTTTTTCCTGCAGCTCTCATTAGTTGTTGGTTACCTGTGCATGTGGCAATCTTTCATAATAGTAAAGTGATCATTACTGGACTAAAATCTCATGTACAAGCAAATATGATCCTAGACTATCTCATTGAGTATGTACGTACCCAGCGGATTGTAAAATAAAAAACAATTTTTCCAACATGATGTTTTTATTTCAAATCATGATAGAACTTACAAATCATTTTTTCATTAGAGGATGGATTACATGAAAAGTTTTGAATAATAGATGCAAATCGAGATACATGTAAACGTTTTAAGATGAAGTACAGTACAAAAGCACCACACGTTGATGAAAGTGGATGTTGTAGTATGCGTTCATTTCGCTGATATTGACGCGTATGTTTTCTCAACCACTGCTGTGTTGGTATATTTGGAGGTTGAGCAAGAGAGTCAAATAGTTCACCACGTCGGTCTTCTCCAATAAAGATCGCTTTCCAATGCTCACCGCCTAAATTCTGTGAATGAGTGTTTAGCACAATAAAGATGGGATAGTGATTTACTGCAGGTGGTAAGGTATCGAGTGAATAGACATTATCGAAAGCTTTCAACGTCGCTTCGTCTGCATTACGCTGCACTTTAGTCTTAATATCGTCAGCAGTCAACCAACTCATTAACGATTATACTGAAGAATCACGTCACGATACTTTGTAATTTCAATATTTGAATCGAAGACTGCATAAATTAATACATTGATCGTCTCAGGTAGTGTTCTTTTGAACGTCAAATCCAAACGAATATTATGAGGCACGTTCGCTTGACGATAGGGTGCACTAATATCGCTGTCAGCAGTCAAATCAAATGCATAAATAGTATATCCACTCTTAAACTCTTTCATAGTCAGTCCGTTGGTGTCATCCGTATTGTAAAAGCCAAAAATATCCATAAAATCAACATAACTGCGCATAAATTGATCCGAAGCAAAATCTGGTTTGTAGGGTGGACCAGGATGACTCACACCATTTACACGTAAAGCAATTTCACTTAACTGATTGTGTTTAAAATTGAAAGGATTCTTCTTTATATTACCATTAAATGCATCATTTTCAACCATTGCCACCATGAGGAGCTTCGGTGCTTCCGATGGAAAGAGGCCATCTTTCATGAAACTCTTTTGATCTTTCGGAATTGTAAAGGTGAGAAGCTTTGTATGCTGAACGGGGTAAATGGCATTTTGGCGGTTAAGGCCTTCAGCATGCCCTCTAATGACACTTGGATTCGGTACTACTCGACGAATGTAAAGTGCAATATCTTCCACATGAATTCTAAAATTGTCAACTTTAGCAAATGCATTCAGCGCAAATTCAGGCTTATTCAATGTCAGCTTGAGTCGCATGCTGGTATTACACAGTAAAAACTTTGACTGTCTAAAGAAGTCTAAATTCAGCGGACCATATAGCTGACATACTCTACTATCTTTAATCATAGCAGATCGCTTTACAAAGCCACTGTTTGTTTCAACATCAAATTTTCCTGCTTCATCTCTGTACCATCCATGGCTTCCATATGACTTTTTTGTGCTGCTGGATGAAACTGTGATACATGATTGAAATATGATTTATAGGGATAATCGCTTTGACCACCTTCCACCTGCTGCTCTCCAATCGTTAGAGAAACATCACGAAGTAATGTAGTCAATGGTAAATTGTTCAGTCCAACTTTATGTGCATCGTCAATAGCAGTTCCATCTGCTTGCTGAATTCTAAACCTCAAATCAAGCATCGCATAACTCAAATCTATGTAGTCATCACTACCACCAGGAATAACAAATTCAATGGGGCCAGCATTCTCAGCTGTTCGAGGATGATAATCTACAATACTTGAACTAAGAATATCTGTCTGTATGGCTTGTTGATCGAACAAACAAAAACCGGAAGTTTTACACTCCATGATTAGAAGTTATAGCAGCGTCGTCGTTTAGCGCCTGATGAATGATTAGAGCCTCTGCGACGTTTGCGTGAATGCCTTTTGACTGAAGATCGCACCTTAACAGCTCCGCGATGTTTCCTCCTTCCTTTATTCATTCGTTTAGGTGATTTCTTTCCTTGAGTAACACCAGCAATGGTCTGCTTCAATGTTTTTAAACCGCGTTCCTTCCCACGATTCAACAAACTGCTCTTAAAACTTCTACCTCTGGAAAGATCACTAGCAACATCACCAGCAAAGCCAACGGCATTACTTAAAACATTTCGTTTTAAAGATCTACCGACATTGGATATGAGAGGTGCTACAACAGATTTCAGTGCACCAAGTATGCTACCTCCACGTTGGCGGCGAGCACCGATGTAAATTTGTCCTCCGCCACTTACATAGGAGGGTCGTGAATAAAATGAGGCAGTTGGATTCATAGCTCAAACCCTAAACATTGTTAGTTACAACTTTGCATGAATCACTGTCGATCACTTAGATGAAAGATGTCGGCACGACGCATCCAAGAGTTCATACTTGAAGGATAACCAGTCCATTTAACAAGACACCATTCTTCACCTTGCCGTTTTTTACATCGAATGATTTTCTCTACCAAATATGTTTCACTTTCAGTGACTACCTCAATCTCATCGCGGTAAAAGCTACCCTCAATTTCTTCATTATCGTAATCTTTCAACTTGTAGGTGGTCGGAGAGTCTTTTTGATTAATCCTTGATACTGTAAATACCTCCTCTGTCCAATTCGGAAGGTACCCTTTAGCAAAAACACTTTTCACTTTTGAGATACGAACTTTATCGCCAATTTTCACATCACTTTTCACATGAGTGCGTTTACGTTGGAATGATTCGCGCACTTTATCTACATTGTCAGCATTTACATCTACTGGTCTGAGTCCAATAGAACGATGGATAGAGTGATTGTAGGCATGGAGTGTATCTTGTAGAACCTTTGTCCAATTTTGTGTCAAGTTGGCAGTAAAATGTCGCCACAAGCGATTTTTTAATGTGCGATTAAAACGTTCAACGAGTGCAGCTTTATAAGCGCTCTTTACACTAAACAACTCAATGTCATGCCTCTCAAATAATCTTGTCACATGCTGATTTTCAAACTCTTTTCCTTGATCACTCTGAATTCTTTTTGGAATGCGACCTTCTCGAAAAATTGTTTGGAATGCTTTTGCTACTCCTTTCCCTTCTTTAGTTTTTAAAGGTTGAGCCCACGCATAACGCGAGAAAATATCAATGACGGTTAAAATAAAATTATTGCCCGAGTTATGTTTTGAAATGGAGGCAACATCGCACAAATCTGCTTGCCACTGTTCATCGATGTCATGAACAATATAATGGCGGGTGCGGTACTTCTTTTTCGCTTGTTTGTGGAGTGTATAGGTAGCCTGACCCTTTAACCATCGTTTCACTTGTGATTGTGGAAGACCACTCGCTTTTGATAATTTCTTGATAGATGCAAATCCTGCCGGATGTTTTACATCATAATAGATTGATTTCAAACGTTCAGTCGATGACGGCTGACTCTTTTTCCTCCTTCTCATCTTTTTGTTTTCTTGCCTTTCTACATTTACAACAACTGCAACATTTAGCTTTAGCGGTTTTGCGATCGTGTTCACATTGCTTAGGGGTTTCATTATGAGAGCTGGCGCAGCAAGTGCAAGTGACAACGACATTCACCTCTGGCGGCTCATTACATGGCAAGCAACACATCTGCTTCATATTAATAGTCTGAGAACATGTATTTCCTAGGAGGAGCTGTTTTACGTTTTCCTTTTACCAGTTTTAGTGGCGATGCAGATCTACGTCGAGTTCTTCCTCTTGTTTGCTTAGTGAGTGTGGGAGGGGATGTAGCAGGTGACGTCTTAAACCAATTTGTTGGCATTTTCATCGCCTGAAGCATTGGAGTAGTAGCCACTGTTGAATCAAGTTCTTTCAATGTCTCATTATTTAAAGCAAATTTTGGCACATTATGCTTTTTCAATAGTTTAAGAAAGTATGACCAACCAGGTGGAACATAGCCCTGACGGCGCTTTCTACGTGTCGCATACTGAATCAAGTCTTCATAACGTGAAGCATCAATCACTTTATTTTCATCTGTAATGATTTCTCCTCTATCATTTACATTGAGATGGGGTTCAATACTGTTGAAAAGAGATATGGCATGTGCGCGAGATGCTAAAGGTGTAGCAGTCGATACAGAGTCACGCATCTTATTCTTCAAGTTTTTCAATTGCTCAACAGTTTCCGATTGTAATAATACAGCACGATGTGGATCTTTGATGTGAACATTTTGCTGATAATCTATTTCTTTCCTATACATTTGATTTGCAAGAGGTTGCTTTACTTGCTGCATGGCAGTCAATTGTACATATTCATCCTGAGGAATAACAATCATGCGAGAATAAGAACTCATAGTTTGTAGATAATCATGGGAGTTTTCAAAATATCACTTCGAAATCTAAATTCTTCCGGACACTCTTGCGTAAAGTCAATGAATAAGTAACCGTATGGTTTTTCAGTAGCTGCTTGAAAAATTTCAATTAAGGCTTTTGATCCTCTGGGTGCAACTTGTCGCGCTAAAATTTCAATTTGACTTTTATCTCGCGGATTCTTGAAAATAGCATAATAGTGTGTATTCAGGTTTCGTGTACGAGCTTCTTTTCCATCAGGAAACAAATTTTGTGTAATATAGATGATAAAACACCTTTTATGGTGTGCTGCGCGAGTGAACATATCTGTAACATCTTTTGAATTGTTACTTTCTTTTAATAAACCATCCAATACAACAACATCATTAGACTGAAGTTTATCCACTGGAATAATTCCTTCATGTCGAATAAAGTTGCGACTTTGCAATTCCTGAAACAGCGACGGTTGATAAATACCATAACACCAAATCACTCGATTGATAAGTTCCTTAAACAACTCCCTTCTTTTATCCAATAAATTCAGCGTGAAAACAGTTTTACCTGCATGAGATGGACCTGATACAGTCAGAACTTTATCACATTGAAGTCTGAAATCCATTTTATTACTTTGAGACTCAACATTTGCATAATTAACGCTTAGAGCCAAAGATATTTCCCAATAGGTTGCCCACGGCAGGAGCTATCATTGGAAGTATTGCTGAAAGGAAACCGCCCTTTTGTGTTAGAGTTTTCCTCTTTCTTTGAAGGGCGACTTTAGGATTGGAGATGAAACGCAATTTCGTAGCATATCGCTTAAGTAACTTTCGTTGTTTTGGCGCTAATTTCTTCGTCCTCAACTTCCTCACATGAGAAATAATTTCACAAATGAATTTATCGTTAGCATGTCGTATAGCATTGTATCGCTGATTTGCTTTCATTCGTCGGAGAGCTTGAATGGCTGAAGAAAACTTTGAAGACTTGACTTTTACGTTTCGTCATTTTACGTTTCGCCATTTTCCGTGTTAGTCTTTGCTAAAACCTATCTTTACCACATTTGCATAGGTACTAACTATTGCGACATAAGTGACACTCGAAATGAGCAATGTCACAGTGGTTACATTTGCAAAGTTGAATGCAATTACGTATGAAACAGCGTTGACAAAAAGCATGCTTACATCTCTTGAAGATGCGCTTTTCATTTCCATCCTTTCGCTTACATACATCGCAACACATAGTTTCACCGTTACTGATGTCTATAGCAAGTCTTTTTGAAGATATGAATTTGCTAGCCTTTTCTAAATAATAGACGCATGTACAGAAGGAATATACTTCGAGAGTGAGCAGACATAGCTCGAAAACCAGTTGTGCTACAATCAAGTACCACTGCATTTTCAATTTTTCTTTATGGAAACTTGAATGTGAATATCTGAAATCGCTTCAATCACTAGACTGCTACCATGATGGTTAAATGCGTTAAGACGTTCAGCAATTTTTATCATATGTCTTTTAAAAAATTCTTCGGGGTGATCTACAACTTCCATTGAATAAGAAGCAAAATGGAAAGAGCGACTTTCCACCTCTTCCTTTCCAAAATGACAAAACTTAATTTTCGCAACTAATCGCGCCATGACAATGCTATCAGAGAATGTATTCATTAACTCTAGAAATAGAGTGCTAGCATCATCGACCACTGCTTCGATGTCGGTCTCATCTTTATGAAAATTTATCACATAATCTTGAACAGCTCCTTTTAAACTTTGCCTATGAAAACGTAATGTTCCGCAGTCGTTTGAGAAAGACATGATCGCCCTTTAACTAACCCATCCATTGCATGAAAACAACAACTCTTCTCATAGTAACATTTATTGAATAACGGTAACAAGCATGCATTATAAATCAATGGTTTGAAAGAGATAAAATAGATACAGCTGATAACTATCATACAGCGAGCAATGATAACCATACAGGACTTTGGCAGTGTTGAGGTAAGGAGGAAAGAAGCATTGGTTATGAACGTAGCTACTACAACGAACAGACAAAACAGGAACACACAAATCCTTAAAACGTTTCGTGACTTCATGATAATGTTGATTCACTCTACTATCCCAAGGCGGGAGCAAAATATCATCAATGATTAGATTGGGAAATACTTTCCTCTCCTTACCAGGATTATTACAAAAGATGCGTATAACATTGAAAGCAGCTAACCATCGTTTAAAGTCAATAAGAAGAGCAGTCTCACAAGAAAAGCCGTAGTCTTGCAAATATTTCAGATTAAGTCCATGAATGTGTTTTCTCGCCCATTGATCAACATTGGGATCGCAGTTGGCATGTTGATGATAGACACTAACAATCTGATATGTCCAATTGTTCATAGCAATAGCACTGAGCTCCTGTACAGGTTCACCCTCACAATCCATAAAAATGATGATAGAAGCCTAAAACGGATATTTACACATCTAAGGAAACGTTCTATAACATATTACAAAATGAAGAATTACATCGATGCTTTTCACGACAAAATACACAAATGATATGATGGCAACGAAGAAGTAAAATGTATCTAATAAGACCACGTCTACGACACTCAAAGCACATAAGCGAATTGTCATAGGGTAGAGTTAGGAAAGGACTAGTAATTCTCCTTCTTTGATTTGCGTTTTGATGTAGCATTCTTCTCCGACTTGCGCTTCGTACCACTGCTGTTAAGGATTTGATCAATTATGTCGTCCACGTTGGGTGGTTTCGGAATATATAGGATGGATTCCATATGCATGGAGAGAGAGGCTATTTTATTATCCTTGTGTCGACCATAATATAGCCCATTCACTTTGAAAAGGATATCCCAAGTACCTTCTCCGAGCTCATCACATCTGATGGGTATTGAATGATCTCCATCCTTCTTATAGTAAGTACACCAATGTGATACCGGTAGGCAAATGTGATTACCATCCCAAATCTTTCTATAGGGAGTATCCTTGTCATCTCTCGCCTTCCACTCTTGAGCAAGAGGAGTAGGAATGTCCATATTTAATGTCACGTACTCCTCAATAATATCAAGTTGGTGGCGAATGTACGGACTCACGGGGATCAGTATGTAGTCCCCATACTGATTGTGCATTATCTTGACATCCGTGGAAGGGAGCATTCCCGTTTGGAGTACTACGCTATGATCATCATAACGCAAGGCTTGTTTAAATTTACGCTGTAGCGGTGTAGGATTATGTACCTTGGATGTTTCTTCCACTGGCCTCAGTTGTAGATGATCTGACCGTAGCGAACCTTGTAACGTTTGACCGCCATTTTGTCCTACTAGTGCAGCAGATGGAGT
This sequence comes from Prostheceraeus crozeri, assembly GCA_907163375.1. Lineage (NCBI taxonomy): Eukaryota > Metazoa > Platyhelminthes > Polycladida > Euryleptidae > Prostheceraeus > Prostheceraeus crozeri. The sequence continues at coordinate 10,761 of CAJQUW010013498.1, forward strand.
AGATGCCTGAAAATGAAAAAAGATTGTATTAAGTTTACGTTCAAGGGAGGAGAGGGAGGGAAGTAGCGACTTACCATTTTAGTTGGATAATAGAACAGGGAACTAGAGAGAGAGAAAATGTGCGTCCGTCACTCGTGTGATTCAACGATGGAATGATTCTCACTGTGGAAGGCTCGCTTTTTATAAAGAAATGCTTGATTCTCATTGGATGATGATCCTCATTGGACAATAACATCAAGCTGATTCCAAATCTGGCCTCCGTTTTCCAATCCGATGCTTCGTTTTGAAGCTAGAGCCCAAAACGTCCCAAATTCTAACTCTGTCGTTTTTCGCCAATGTCCCAAAATCTTAAATGGCGTCTCACATCTAAACGAAGACAGATAAGAACAAGCCGATTCTTTCACTGAATTTGTCTCACTCTTAGCTTTCAAACGAGCTATCGCACGACAAAATCCGTCCACTGGAAGCCAAAATCGAAGCAAGCTGTCCAGAGGGGGGGGACGCAGCCGAAAATTTTTTCTCTCCGATTGAGCTGGAAATACACCATTTCCATGTAGAATTTGACGCTGAATCCGAATCTGGCCTCCGTTTTCCCATCCGATGCTTCGTTTTGGCTCTACAGTAGGCAGCCATCGCAAAAATTCTAACTCCGTCGTTTTTTCGAAAAATGTTGAAAATTTTTTCTCTCCGATTGACTTGAAACTCACCATACAGATAAAGAATTTCACGCTGATTCCAAACCTGAAATCCGTTTTCCAATCCGATGCTTCGTTTTGAAGCTAGAGCCCAAAACGTCCCAAATTCTAACTCTGTCGTTTTTCGCCAATGTCCCAAAATCTTAAATGGCGTCTCACATCTAAACGAAGACAGATAGGAACAAGCCGATTCTTTCACTGAATTTTTCTCACTCTTAGCTTTCAAACGAGCTATCGCACGACAAAATCCGACCACTGGAAGCCAAAATCGAAGCAAGCTGTCCAGAGGGGGGGGGACGTCAGCCGAAAATTTTTTCTCTCCGATTGACTTGAAACTCACCATACCGATGCAGAATTTCACGCTGAATCCGAATCCGGCCTCCGCTTTCTCATCCGATGCTTCGTTTGGGCGCTACACACCAAAACGTCCCAAATTCTAACTCTGTTAAAATTTTGAAGAAAAATTTTTTCTCACCGATTGCCTTGAAACTCACCCTACCGATGCAGAATTTCACGCTGAACACGAATCCGACCTCCGTTTTCTCATCCGACCACTCCTTCCACTCGAAACAACCCATTTTACAACTCAACATTCAGCAGATTGCACCAAAAACATCACACACTATAGCCTCAAGACTAATCCTGGCGGTCGCCCAAGTCCACCACGACACTCTATCGTTTCAGAGGGGGGGGGACTCAGATCCGAAGCACCACGGCGGCCGACCACGACACTCTGCCGTTCCAGAGGGGGGGGGACTCAGCGACGGCGGCCATCTTGCGCTATCTGGTGTTTGTCACTTCCTTACTACTAATGTAATTAATCTATTAGTAAAAAACTATTTGAGTGCAGCCCAATTTGCACACGAGCACGTTTTTGAAAAGTCAACGATGTGGGGCACATTAAACCACATAGGTTGGGGCCAGTGGCGTTGCGTGCTGCCAGACCACAGGCCTTCGCTCGGCATTGGAACACTATTTCTATACTAGACTTTTTTGTTATAACATTTATTTTCATAAAAGATGAATTTTTAATAACAATTTCCCGAACATTTTTTAATGCCAAGTGAATGTGCACATGAGAAGTTGATTGCTCATGTCGCCTATCCGCCTTACTCAAGGAGCTGAGATTACTATATCCCCTCTCTGTCCAGACCACATTTTCTCGAGAAAAAAGGAGGAAGGGAAACAGTTCCTTGCGTTTCTCACGGCCGGTCAGCCACTCATGTGTCTGAACTTTGATGCAAATGTCTTGTGTATTTCTTATTTCTTTCTCTGTGAGTACATTCAATTTTTAAATCAGGTGTTGGCCTACCTTGCTTGACGACTGTCATCTTTTCAGTATATTCCCTTCGGACGAAAGGCGTGATTATGAGCTCATCCACAGTACTAAACATAGCGTCACATCAATCACGCAAAAACAAATCATGGAATTCTACGGAATCTGGGTGTTCGAGTCAGATGCATTACTCTGTACTCATTGGCGAACGCTCATCATCTGATCACAGTCTTATCTGAACGTCAGTCAGCTGCTATTGTTGACGTACTGGCCTCTCTGACGAGAAACGAAGGACAGGAACAATTGGGTTGCGCTTCCCTTTCTATATTTAGGTACCGAGCCTCGATCAAGAATAACGGAGAATTTCATTATAAAAATTGGAGAAGGCAAAGCATTATGTCTATCGGGAAAGCCAATGCCGGTGCGGGTGCGTGCGCTTGCTACCTCACACGCACACAACTCTCTTTCGCTCCGTCTGAACACACGACTAGCATGTGTGTCTAATCGCTAGAAGAAAACAGCTGTGATTCGTGCACACGCAGCAAAACTGTTCACTCTAAGGTTGAGCGTCTGATTTTGAGATGGACAGCTACCACAAGAAGCTATCGAATTTAAATGAAATATAATGAATGATGACACTTTTCATTTTTATAAATGCTGGTAAATTATTATTTAGGATGCGCCGAAGGCCTCGCAGGTACGGAGAAGACGCCACTGGTTGGGGCCCACTTCGATACTCACATATTCTTTTATTGAATGAACATAGTGATTCATAAGTTTTAACATGTGATTATGCTACAAATTGGTCTGCAACGCTATCAAATTAACTATTTAGAAATATTTGAGCAGTTATGGCATTCGTTTTTTTGCGTTATAGCTCTTTTAGAGAACAAAGCTCCATGGTAGCATCGCAAGAATGAATATTGAAAAAAATAATAATATTACTTGGATTATTGCGAAATGACAGACACATATCGTGTACAAAAGTGAGATAAGAAGATAAAGGACAAAGAAAAGAAAAAATCAGTTGCTGTGGATCACTGTTACTCAGAAAAAGTCACTATGGATCATTCGATTGATGAATGTCCTTCCGTTATTCGCACTAATTGTCTTTCTCTGCAGCCGTTGCAGTCTTGGTCTAAGATTCCTTTGGTGTACGGCTGCAAGTAGTAAGTAAATCTACACCACTGGACCGCGCAAGATGGCCGCCGTCGACCGACCGACCTCCCCCCTCCTGTCAGACGAGGGCGTCGGCCCTAGTCCGCCACCGGGTTGCTTCGAGTCCGACTCCCCCCCCCTCTGGACCGACGGCGAAGCGAGAGGTTGTTCGTGGTGCGCTCTCCAGGTTGGCGTGGTGTGCCGGCTAGGTTGGCGTGGTGTGCCGGCCAGGTTGGAAGGGTGGAATTTCGGTGCGAGACCCCTCCCATCGTGTTTCTCGCCAAAAGTTGGGTTAACAAAATCTTTCCGACCCCCCCCCCCCGGCAGCGATCTTCTAATTTTGGTTCTAGTTGATGGATTTTTTCTTATAGATACTCATTTGAATGAGGAGAAAAAACTGCTCAATGACATTTTTGTTGCGAGTCAATCGGATCAGCCGTTCAAAAGTTACAGCTGTTACCAGATTTTAGGTCAGACCTCAGATTTGACGAAAAAATCCTAAGTGTCAGAGTGACTTTGTGTGGACAAAATTTTGAAAATTTTTCCAAAGTGTCGCATTTCGACCTGGGACCTTTACCAAAACATTTTTCATCAAATTTCACCGACCTCCCCCGACACCGATCTTCCAATTTCGGTTCTAGTGATCGTAGAAAGTCGTGCAATAGCTCGTTTGAACGCTAGGAGTGAGACAAATTCAGTGAAAGAAACGGCTTGTTCATATCTGTCTTCGTTTAGATGTGAGACGCCATTTAAGATTTGGGAGATTGGCGAAAAACGACTGAGTTAGAATTTCCCAAGAAACAGCTCCAGCGGACGAAGGCTCGGATTGGTAAACGGAGGCCAGATTTGGAATCAGCTTGATGTTGTTGTCCAATGAGGATCATCATCCAATGAGAATCAAGCATTTCTATATAAATAGCGAGCCTTCCACAGTGAGAATCATTCTATCGTGGAATCGCACGAGTGACGGACGCACATTTTCTCTCTCTCTCTATTCTATTATTCAACTAAAATGGTAAGTCGCTACTTCCCTCCCTCTCCTCCCTTGAACGTAAACTTAATACAATCTTTTTCATTTCCAGGCATCTACTCCATCTGCTGCACTAGTAGGACAAAATGGCGGTCAAACGTTACAAGGTTCGCTACGATCAGATCATCTACAACTGAGGCCAGTGGAAGAAACAACCAAGGTACATAATCCTACACCGCTACAGCGTAAATTTAGACAAGTCTTGCGTTATGACGATCATAGCGTAGTACTACGAAGGGGAATGCTCCCTTCCACGGATGTCAAGATAATGCGCAATCAGTATGGGGACTACATACTGATCCCCGTGAGTCCGTACATTCGTCACCAACTTGACATTATTGAGGAGTACGTGACGTTAAATATGAACATTCCTACTCCTCTTGCTCAAGAGTGGAAGGCGAGAGATAACAAGGATACTCCCTATAGAAAGATTTGGGATGGTAATCAAATTTGTCTACCGGTATCACATTGGTGTACTTACTATAAGAAGGAGGGAGATCATTCAACATCCATCACATGCGACGACCTCGGAGAAGGTACTTGGGATATCCTTTTCAAAGTGAATGGGCTATATTATGGTCAGCACAAGGATAATAAAATAGCCTCTCTCTCCATGCATATGGAATCTATCCTATATATTCCAAAACCACCCAACGTGCCAACGTGGATGATATAATTGATCAAATCCTTAACAGCAGTGGTACGAAGCGCAAGTCGGAGAAGAATGCTGCCTCAAAACGCAAATCAAAGAAGGAGAATTACTAGTCCTTTCCTAACTCTACCCTATGACAATTCGCTTATGTGCTTTGAGTGTCGTAGACGTGGTCTTATTAGATACATTTTACTTCTTCGTTGCCATCATATCATTTGTGTATTTTGTCGTGAAAAGCATCGATGTAATTCTTCATTTTGTAATATGTTATAGAACGTTTCCTTAGATGTGTAAATTTCCGTTTTAGGCTTCTATCATCATTTTTATGGATTGTGAGGGTGAACCTGTACAGGAGCTCAGTGCTATTGCTATGAACAATTGGACATATCAGATTGTTAGTGTCTATCATCAGCATGCCAACTGCGATCCCAATGTTGATCAATGGGCGAGAAAACACATTCATGGACTTAATCTGAAATATTTGCAAGACTATGGCTTTTCTTGTGAGACTGCTCTTCTTATTGACTTCAAACGATGGTTAGCTGCTTTCAATGTTATACGCATCTTTTGTAATGATCCTACTAAGGAGAGGAAAGTATTTCCCAATCTAATCATTGATGATATTTTGCTCCCACCTTGGGATAGTAGAGTGAATCAACACTATTATGAAGTCACGAAACGTATTAAGGATTTGTGTGTTTCTGTTTTGTCTGTTCGTTGTAGTAGCTACGTTCATAACCAATGCTTCTTTCCTCCTTACCTCAACACTGCCAAAGTCCTGTATGGTTATCATTGCTCGCTGTATGATAGTTACCAGCTGTATCTATTTTATCTGTTTCAAACCATTGATTTATAATGCATGCTTGTTACAGTTATTCAATAAATGTTACTATGAGAAGAGTTGTTGTTTTCATGCAATGGATGGGTTAGTTAAAGGGCGATCATGTCTTTCTCAAATGACTGCGGAACATTACATTTTCATAGGCAAAGTTTAAAAGGAGCTGTTCAAGATTATGTGATAAATTTTCATAAAGATGAGACCGACATCGAAGCAGTGGTCGATGATGCTAGCACTCTATTTCTAGACTTAATGAATACATTCTCTGATAGCATTGTCATGGCGCGATTAGTTGCGAAAATTAAGTTTTGTCATTTTGGAAAGGAAGAGGTGGAAAGTCGCTCTTTCCATTTTGCTTCTTATTCAATGGAAGTTGTAGATCACCCCGAAGAATTTTTCAAAAGACATATGATAAAAATTGCTGAACGTCTTAACGCATTTAACCATCATGGTAGCAGTCTAGTGATTGAAGCGATTTCAGATATTCACATTCAAGTTTCCATAAAGAAAAATTGAAAATGCAGTGGTACTTGATTGTAGCACAACTGGTTTTCGAGCTATGTCTGCTCACTCTCGAAGTATATTCCTTCTGTACATGCGTCTATTATTTAGAAAAGGCTAGCAAATTCATGTCTTCAAAAAGACTTGCTATAGACATCAGTAACGGTGAAACTATGTGTTGCGATGTATGTAAGAGAAAGGATGGAAATGAAAAGCGCATCTTTAAGAGATGTAAGCATGCTTTTTGTCAACGCTGTTTCATACGTAATTGCATTCAACTTTGCAAATGTAACCACTGTGATATTGCTCATTTCGAGTGTCACTTATGCCACAACAGTTAGTACCTATGCAAATGTGGTAAAGACAGGTTTTAGCAAAGACTAACACGGAAAATGTGGAAACGTAAAATGACGAAACGTAAAAGTCAAGTCTTCAAAGTTTTCTTCAGCCATTCAAGCTCTCCGACGAATGAAAGCAAATCAGCGATACAATGCTATACGACATGCTAACGATAAATTCATTTGTGAAATTATTTCTCATGTGAGAAAGTTGAGGACGAAGAAATTAGCACCAAAACAACGAAAGGTGCTTAAGCGATATGCTACGAAATTGCGTTTCATCTCCAATCCTAAAGTCACCCTTCAAAGAAAGAGGGAAACTCTAACACAAAAGGGCGGTTTCCTTCCAGCGTTACTACCGATACTAGCTCCTGTCGTGGGCAACGTATTGGGTAGTATCTTTGGCTCTAAGCGTTAATTATGCAAATGTTGAATCTCAAAGTATTAAAATGGATTTCAGACTTCAATGTGATAAAGTTCTGACTGTATCAGGTCCATCTCATGCAGGTAAAACTGTTTTCACGCTGAATTTATTGGATAAAAGAAGGGAGTTATTTAAGGAACCTATCAATCGAGTGATTTGGTGTTATGGTATTTATCAACCGTCGCTGTTTCAGGAATTGCAAAGTCGCAACTTTATTCGACATGAAGGAATTATTCCAGTGGATAAACTTCAGTCTAATGATGTTGTTGTATTGGATGATTTATTAAAAGAAAGTAAGAATTCAAAAGATGTTACAGATATGTTCACTCGTGCAGCGCATCATAAAAGGTGCTTTATCATCTATATCACACAAAATTTGTTTCCTGATGGAAAAGAAGCTCGTACACGAAACCTGAATACACAATATTATGCTATTTTCAAGAATCCGCGAGATAAAAGTCAATTTGAAATTTTAGCGCGACAAGCTTCACCAAGAGGATCAAAAGCCTTAATTGAAATTTTTCAAGCAGCTACTAAAAAACCACACGGTTACTTATTCTTTGACTTTACGCAAGAGTGTCCGGAAGAATTTAGATTTCGAAGTGATATTTTGAAAACTCTCATGATTATCTACATACTATGAGTTCTTATTCTCGCATGATTGTTATTCCTCAGGATGAATATGTACAATTGACTGCTATCCAACAAGTAAAGCAACCTCTTGCAAATCAAATGTATAGGAAAGAAATAGATTATCAGCAAAATGTTCACATCAAAGATCCACATCGTGCTGTATTATTACAATCGGAAACTGTTGAGCAATTGAAAAACTTGAAGACTAAGATGCGTGACTCTGTATCGACTGCTACACCTTTAGTATCTCGTGCACATGCCATATCTCTTTTCAACAGTATTGAACCCCACCTCAATGTAAATGATAGAGGAGAAATCATTACAGATGAAAATAAAGTGATTCATGCTTCACGTTATGAAGACTTGATTCAGTATGCGACACGTAGAAAGCGCCGTCAGGGCTATGTTCCACCTGGTTGGTTCCACCCTATCGTCAAGCGAACGTGCCTCATAATATTCGTTTGGATTTGACGTTCAAAAGAACACTACCTGAGACGATCAATGTATTAATTTATGCAGTCTTCGATTCAAATATTGAAATTACAAAGTATCGTGACGTGATTCTTCAGTATAATCGTTAATGAGTTGGTTGACTGCTGACGATATTAAGACTAAAGTGCAGCGCAATGCAGATGAAGCGAAATTGAAAGCTTTCGATAATGTCTATTCGCTCGATACCTTACCACCTGCAGTAAATCACTATCCCATCTTTATTGTGCTAAACACTCATTCGCCGAATTTAGGCGGTGAGCATTGGAAAGCGATCTTTACTGGAGAAGACCGACGTGGTGAACTATTTGACTCTCTTGCTCAACCTCCAAATATACCAACACAGCAGTGGTTGAGAAAACATACGCGTAAATATCAGCGAAATGAACGCATACTACAACATCCACTTTCATCAACGTGTGGTGCTTTTGTACTGTACTTCATCTTAAAACGTTTACATGTATCTCGATTTGTATCTGTAATTCAGAACTTTTCATGTAATCCATCCTCTAATGAAAAAATGATTTGTAAGTTCTATCATGATTTGAAATAAAAACATCATGTTGGAAAAATTGTTTTTTATTTTACAATCCGCTGCGTACGTACATACTCGATGAGATAGTCTAGGATCACATTTGCTTGTACATGAGATTTTAGTCCAGTAATGATCACTTTACTATTATGAAAGATTGCAACATGCACAGGTAACCAACAACTAATGGGAGCTGCAGGAAAAGTTCGGGTTCATAACACAAATTGTAACTGCTGGTACGAATCTTCAAAAATGATACACTTTCACTCAATTGAGTAGAGATCATTATATTGTCCACAGTCAGATTCGACATCACACACCTCTCCCTCTTCCATATCCGACGTAGTAGTCTCTGTAGCTCTAAGCGCATTGACTGCGCCGATGAATGAGAAAGGGCGCCGAGAATCTGTACAGTCCCATTTGGGAAGAGTTGAAGATTCCGTGAATTGTTCATCTTCACCACTATTATTTGAGGTCGGCCCGGGTAATACTTGCTGTTTGGAAGGTGTTGGTGTAATGTTGTGAGATCGATTTTGGTGTAGAGTCTGAAGCGACGGAGAATGTTGACGATGGTGTAGCGATGGCGCTTCATGATGAAAGAATGAGTAAATTGAGCGATGTACCTTCCTTTTATACTTTTCCCAACTACTTTGATGAAACGTGAAGTTAGTATGGAGTTGGGAATGATAGAGTTGAATTCGCCGTTTGTTGACGCGCAACCATATGCGATTTCCAATATGTGAATGTCTTTTCATATAGAAGTATTTCAAATCCTTCATGATATGATGTAGAGATTGAAAATGACGATAAGATAAAGCAAATTCTCTTCCCACATTTCCAGTTGAATCTTTGAAATAGACGTTTCGATCATGATCCGTTTCAATACGTTGTAGGGAATCTAATTTCCAACTCATGGTGCGTGGTAGTCATGTCTGATTAAAATTTGCATAGTAGGGCGATGAACTCACGACGAATAAATGTCATGATGGAGCAATGTATGTATCTTCTATACTTCTCCCAATTGTATTTGCGAAATGAGAATGGCAGATTTGAATTTCATTGTTGCAACGTTGAAGCCAAACTTGATCACCCAAGGAGATGAATCTTAATGTTTCAAAATATTCCAAATCCCTCATGATATCATTGAGGTTGACAAATTGTCGCCATGTTAATGTAATACCTCTTGATGAATGACCATGAGAATTTTTGAAATGTACGTTTCCATCACGATTAACTCTGATATATTGTAGAGAGTCCAAAATCCAAGTCTTCATGATGTTATGCAAAGCCGCAGATCAGCAATATAAAAATGTCGTTTTATCATATTTTGCTTAGCAATGCGGCCGCAAATAGATTTGCTAGTAATCGAGTCGCACTCTTTTCTACTCCCATTGATCATATACAACAGCTAAATGGAAAGTGGGAAGTAGGGGTCACACAACTTGTTCACAGTAACTGTGTCTATACTTTTGATCATGAGGTGATGACTATTAATATGAGACGCACAGCTGCTTACCAATGTGAAAAGGGGTGCCGAGTATACATTCCACAGTGGCCAAAGAAAGATCTCTTATCATGTAAAAGGTTTATATATGATTTCCTGAATAAAGCGTGTAAACATATTGTCCAATTTACTCCGCACAATGATGATCATAATTATGTACATCATGTAGTTGAGAAAGATTGGATTGTTGGTTTAAGTCCAAGTTTAAGAAATGATTTAGGTTACCTCTCTAGCGCCTTAACAAGCTATGATAATTATAACGTTAATTACCACCCAAGTGGTCATAAACAGTTAATATATCGAGAGGAAGCTTATTATGTAGATCTTATTCCAAAAAATGAGAAGACGTTGGTGAAGAAGATTGTGATTAAACCAAGAAAGACAAACATGACTCCTGAAACATTATTGAAGAAATTTAATTATCTCCTTCGAGTTGATGGTAAACAAGTGGCAACATTGACTTATATCAAATCATCTAATCACATTGTAATAAGTAAATTAAATGATGATGATCTAGTATTAGTTTGTTCAAAAGATTTTCATCAGTCCTTACGACATCGTTCTGCAGCTGTTCATGGAAAATTTGATATGCAACATTTTTTCCATGTGAAAGGTCAAATCAATTTGATACAGAATGGACCGTATCTTTATACAGAAAGTGTGTAGAGCCTTTTGGTGGTGTCTTACATGAAACAAGAGTGTTGTTGCCTCGCATTATTACTTCAGTTAAATTGGCTGTAGATTATTTAAATGAAGTGATTAATGAGCAACATATTTCATTTTCTGAAAAAGAAGGTGCTTTGTCTCTCACTATAAGTGGAAAAGGTATTGAACTAATTATGGATAAAACTCTAATGGACATTTTGGGTTTTGATCAAATTATCTTTAAAAGTGGTACTGTAACCAAAGCTAGCGCAGACATGTCGCTATCGCGTCGTATTAACTATTTTCAGATATATTCCAATATTGGTGAAGATGTACGTGTGGGAGATGTTGAAGCTCCATTGCTAGCAACGATACCATACCAGCCAAAAAGCTGCAGTATTTTATCTGAGCATACTTTCAAGAAAGTGCATTATACAAAGCTGAAATCAAACTACATCCCACAAATTGATATTGCCATTTATGACGATGCTGGTGCGTTGATTCCTTTTCATAAAGATGCTGTGACAAGTATCACACTCCATTTCCGAATGAAGAGTTAATGCAAAAGTATGCTAATATATTTTTCCAATGTGAATAATATGGAAAGTGAAAATAAGGACTCGTTTCTAATCTACTTGCCCAGTAATGCTTCTATGAATAAATTTCCCAAAAATAAACCATCAGACTATCGAGTAGAATTAAATCGCCCACTACATTTAGAAGGTGAATGGGAGGTTGGCGTTTCTAGTATTTGCTATGATAGCAATATTCAGAATGTGAATGATTTGGAAGAAATGATATTGACTCCTCGCACCCATGATGGAATAACGATGAATAATGCATTCCAGTTCCCATACAATTTAACATCAGATGGAAAGTGGAACTATGAATGGATTCAGATAAAATCCGATTTTTATGAACCATTTGGGAATGAGAAAATTATTAAGGCATTCAACAGTGGTAATACTTCCATCATGAAGAATAAAAATCAGAAAGCTTATGAGTTTACTATCTATCATTGGAGTGGGAGACAGTTCCTCCGCTTTCATTCTTTTACTAAAGGTCTTACACTGAGGTTGGATAATGAATTCTATCCACATCTCGGTTTTGGCCATGGACTACATCTAACGTCAATTGCTACTGCAAATGTTAAAAAAGTTTATTCAAATCGAATCAACAAATTTTATTATAAATTTAAAATATTTGATGAGGATGTTGTAGAATATGAAGAACGCATCATTTTGAAAAAGCATGGTGTTCAACCTTTATCACTTATTGAGTTAGTAAAACGATGGAATGAGACTGTGGGTAAGAAGTATGGAGAGAAAATTATGGCGGACAAAAATAAGTTGGTCATTCAGAAATATAATGACAAACTTATAGTTTATTTCTCTCCAACCTTGCGTCATTTTGTAAGACATTATGCACCTATTATTGGAAGCAGTGTGGTGTATGCTTCTCACGAATATTACACTAAAGCTGATTCAGTTAATGATGAATGGTGGGTTAACATCTATGGTGATCGCATCAAGAAAATTTACCAGTCTTATCAAGAATCTAAAGTTGCTATCAATATAATGCCGCGTCTATATCATACAGTTGAAAGCTTCATTCATGTAGTAAATTCTTATATACAACAGAAGTTGAAGCATGTGATGAAAAGTAAATATGATGTAAAGACACACCACATTTCGTTTTCAATTGAAAATCAACGCGTTGTTCTGAAACTGGGTGATGACATTCAATGTCAATTGAGTAAAAATTTGAAAAAATTCTTTGGTTTTTCAATGCTACAAACTGTGTTTACTGGTGCGCATACGATTGGTATAGAAACGCCAATGACACTTGATAAACATGAACAACACCTTTACATTCAAAGTGATTTGATTCTACCTATTTCTGTTGGCGAGGAAAAAGAATACATTTTACGTGATTTCATTCATGATAAGGATGCTTTATATGGAATAGTCGAGAAGATGTTTCAACCTATTTTCTACCATCCTGTTATCAAACAAACTATACCCTATATTTCTATCAAAATTACAAATGGTCTACATGAGTGCATCCATGCCAAAGATACTAAATCCCTCGTAACTTTAGTGTTTCGGAAAACAAAGTGAAGTCATTGTGATATGTTTATTGAAATATAAATATGTGTATGAAAAAGTCTTTTCACAGATATAGGGGGAAGGGGGTGACTGTAGGCATATGTTTACAAGGAAGAAACGATCTAATGCGATACATAAAACAACCATGTATATCTACAAAAAGCAACATCAAAATACTGAGTTAAAGTTGATCATGCTAAGACGTCTCCTGAATGTGGTAGCGTGAGTTTTATTCTTTTGGGTGGAGGCATGTTTGTGTCAGGATGTCCATGTGGAAGAGATGTGTTATGTACTATCCAACTTCTCTTATCCTCCCATGCTGAAAGCGCTCGTTTCTTGAACGTGTGCGTTTTCACAGTATGAACTTGAGATTTTAAGATTGTCATATTGACAAACGTTATAGTTTTATTTTTATAGGCCTTCTTATAGGAGCGATGTTTCATTTTGTGAACAATGGATTTTGATATACCTTTAGCACGCTTAATACTATCTGCACATTCTTTTAATTTCATGGAATACATTTTAGGACGGAGGAGAATCATTTCATCTATTTCCTTTCCTGCTGTTTCATCCTTAAAACAACCAAGTTTGGCCTTATTCTGTATGGAATAGAGTGGATGAGTGGGATTGTAGTTAGATGTGTCGAAATATTTTTCTAATGACTTAGCTACTTCATTAAAATTTAAATCTTTTTGAGTGGTAATACCTAAGAAGAAACTATCTGTATCACCACCCAACAAACGAACCTCTTTTACGAGAGGACATGGTTTTAGTATTTTATAAAAGAGTTGGTACATTTCAAGCTTAGAGTAATCTAGTACAGCTTGGCCAATATAGATGGGCTTGCACAACTCAACTTCAGATTTTATCATTTTAACACCTACAAGGCCCTCATCGATAATGTCTCTATCAATGAAAGGAGATGATGAGGTCAATTTGTGATATTTTTGATCATCAATGACTAGTTTATAGTTTATACGTTTTCTAACATCCTCCATCGTCTTACCAAATAGACTATTATTCTTATACTTATAAAAATCCTTTACAAAATTATTTTGGGCTAGTGTACGTTTCTGGCTGTTACTATCAATATATGGTTTGAGGAAGGCTTTCTGTCTAAAGTTGATGATGCGGTGAACTGACTTTAGAAGCATGCCCATTTCTAAATAGAATTTTAGTATGCAGAAGTGCACGAGATACTTTTTCTTATCATATTGGGTGAGTAAAAGTTTGCGGCATGGTTTATACCTTGGCTGTCCACACTCTGTTAAGTTATTATGAAATTGTGACATGAATGGTGAAAACATATCTTCAGTCACTTCACCAGATTCAGGTGCGAGTGGGAAATCAGCAGTTATATTTTTAATGCTATTTGGATAAATCAAATCCACTTCAAAATAATATCCCCAATCACCTTCATCTGGAATCTTCAGTATGTTTGAAGGGTTGGAGTAATACTCAAGCTCATCTTGATTTAACCAACTAAACTCGGAATGAGGTAGTGGTTTAGACAGTGAACTGCCATATAAATTATTTTGGTCATAGTACTTTAGGTGGATATGATCATCACCTACTGTTTTAGATTTTATATGATGTTTATTTACAAATGTGAGACCACCGCGTATTCCGCGCTCAAATATATTACACATCTCGGGGTCTTGTAAGAGATGAATGGTCTCACCAGTCATTTTAAAGGCTGATTTAAAGGACATGGCTGGCAGACTGACAAAGTGAACGGGATCTAACTTATCTTCTTCTAATGCCACTCGTCGAAACTCCTGAAATACATCAGCCAGCAAAAATACATCTAACTTAAGATAGGCAGTCATATATTCGCCAAATGTATGGCAGTCAAATTTTATCCATGCATCTTGTGCATGATCACAATCTTCGGTCTTACATTCTGCGCCGGTCAAATCATTTTTAGATTTATCTATGGGTGGAAGAGAAGTCTCGCCGAGTTTACTAATCGCATCAAAATATGCATATGGAAAGACTCCTTTCCGTGTGATGACTTCATCGGTTAGATTTGGATATTGTTTCTTAAGATTTTGTGTTAGTGGAAGAGACTTTAGATTTTGTACGAGAGAGGCCAGTGATGCAGTCATAAATTGGTAGGAATCTAAAAATTTTATTTCAAAATAGACCGTCTTATTTTCTTTAGTTTTATCGACAGGCACTTTTGCTGTCATGGCCATAAACTTCTCTCTCGTTTGTGCTATTACATCAAACTTCCACTCTTTCATTTGACCTAAACCTCCTTTTATTATCATATGGCTGTCGTAGCCCTTGAAATTATGGAAAATCACGGGTAATGTACGCCGTTTCATCCTAAGTGAAAAATTCATTTTGAACAGAGTGTGTTTCTAAATTTACCAGTGATGTGATCATGGTCACGCACTTTCTTAATCTCATCATCATCGAATGTTTCACTACATTTGAGGCAAACGTTGCAACTATCAAATTTTACTTGATCATCTGCTGTCATATGCAATGATCTGCGATAGAGTTCACCATCATACTTTTGTTGAAATTTTACAGCCTGTTCGAGGAATTGTAGGAATTGGTAAATACAATCCTCACCTTGCCAGACGTGCATTTTATTTTTTCTATTTTGGAAATGGTCATGCCATACTTCATAGCAGGATATGGCTGCTGGCTTGTGGATGATATCATCGATATAGCATTCTATGTCTGCGTAAATGACACGAAGAGGACTTAGCTCATCGCCATTCTCTCTATGTGAAAAGATTTTGTCTTTGGGCATGCGTTCCATTTGTAATTTTCCCCACTTGCACCATTCATAATGACTTAGAAATTTATGTTTACTCCAAAAGGAGCGGATGCAGCGGTCGCATGCAAAATGTTCACCACTTTTAGAGTGTCCCAAGTGTGTATACAAGCGACAGATTTTGGGAATACCACAGTAGTGCCATTCCTCGCTATCATCTTGTTTTACTAATAAGAGGCTGACTACACGTTCATAACAAGTTGAACGTGAATTATAGCGGGCACTCTTCAACCCCTTCTCCCACACGTGAACTACAATTTTAATCCGATTATGTTTCTCGAACGTTTCTACATCTTTGATTTTCATGTTGTCACTATCACAACCTTCAAAGTCTAGTTCATCCTCCCACTGTCTATAGCTATAGGTATGATTTCGATTCGCGTTGATATCATTATAGTGAAGGATGGATAGGACTGCATATTTGAAACATTGTGATTTACAATCGACATTGATGACAGCTTTCTTATTATACAACGTTTTTGGTAGTTTAAATGTGCCTCGAGCTGCATGACTTTCTAATAGGAAAATTTTGAACATGGCTCAGTCCACGCCATCAAAAATGAGAGCGCTGTCGCGCTGATTGAACTTATCTACATTTGATTTTCAACATTGAATATGGAAATTTAGCCAAGGCTCGCAGTTGCTTCGGTTGCGGAAGAGGAAGGAACATGAAACTGTATTCTCTCCGTCACTTGACCCGTTTGTAAATCTATTTTAATATATTTTAGTTTGAGGTAGATGAGCGCCTTCATTCTAAAATTGTCTAAATTGTTGAAGAGCGCTTCGATAATGTTAGAATTTTGAAGGAGCCACTCAGGAAAATCTACTATTTGAGTATTGGACTCCATGCAGTAGTCGCGTACTAAATGACTATGGGAAACGTTAATGAGGGAGATTGTAGAGGTATCGTTGGTGTAGTGATCATTTGCATGCGTGTGTTGAAGTCTGTGAGAAGATCGCTGAAAGGGGCTATCGAAAGAAAGAGGGCACAAATCACAAGGAAAGGAGATGTCATCGTCAGAATCAACTTCACCTCCGGAGATTGATGCCGCTTTGCGTTGACACACGTTGTTTGATGTGTCGAAGGAGACTGTGCTTCCTTGTAAAAATATGTCCGCAGTCAGCACATTCCCACTCGTTGCCTTGTCGCGAGAGTCCTGAGCTGGAACTAACATCATCTGAAAGAGAAATCATTCTATCATCTCTGTTAAAGTCTTAGTGTATTGTTACAACCTACCTTCACTCAATAGCTCTAAACTTTCCTCGAGAAGGGAGGGCTTTGGTGATGAAGTAGATGCCTGAAATTGAGGAAGATGCTATTAGCCACACGTTTGAGGGAGATGAGAGAGGAAATCTTCAACTTACCATTTCAAGGAAATTATGTTTAAGGTTGATTCTTCAACAAGATAGAGACTTCACTCAAATAATACGTCTCAAATTTGGAATTTACTAGAGAACAGTTCACTTACACGTCTCAAAGACAGAGTGAAATGACACGAATGTCACTTTGCATATATACTTTCATATTCATCATTCATTGGCTGTTCATTCTGATTGGTTGCTTGTTTATACTTAAGAATTAGAAAACATTTCAAAGTTATTATTCACAGTCAACATGACAAGCCCTCCGACAACAACGAACACTACATTGGAGTTCTCTTCTCCATGCTCATCGCCAAAGGCGCTCGTTGCACCAAACACTCCAACGAAGGGGAAGGTGGAGAAAGCATACCGACTCGACAACATTGGAAAGTTGTCATTACCAGCGGATGACGAAGAGGAGAGTGTATGTGAGAAGGAGTGTCCCGACTTAACAGGCGTGAGGTGGAAGTATCTGCAGTACGATACTGATGATGTGATGGAGATCACCAGCACCAAATTCCTCCATCAATTATGGGAATGGTACACCCCTAACTCCCAGCCACGAACTATGGCGGAGTGGGAGTACATCGACAAAGTGAGGCTCGCGGTAGAAGAACGATTGAAGCAAGTGAACTGTTTTTGTGATCTATGTGAAGCCAGACTCTGGGACGATATTGGCGATGAAGACCTTTTGAAATACATGCCATAATATATTTTTATTTCGTATTATCTTTGCTTTCATACTGACTTACTTGAATGGGGCTTCAGTGGATGATTTAACCAAGTATACTTTTTCATTTGGAAATAGTAGCACGCTTAGTTTAACTTGCAAATCTTATAACATTTCATATGGGTGATAATGGTAGCTGAAATAGTGTTAAATAAAATTCAGATAGCTTACATGATTCTGGGATAGCAATCGACTGCGATCCATGTGTAAAGAGCTTGTTAGACTACGGAAGAGAGAAGTGTGTTATGTTGCGTGTGGCGCGTGAGTGTCCTCCCATTTCATTCCATTCATCAATTCGTCTCATTGATAGAGACAGGTAGAACTCATGGTTCTCATAACGTATGCAATGGAAAGTTTATAAGGCAACCTTCGACAGTTGGCTAAATGTCACCCTGGCGCGAATGCATACTACGTTGAGACAGAAGCAATCACTTGCAAACATGACGCAGAGAGGTTTAACAAGATTGATCATTGCCGAATGTCCCTTGCGGTATACATAGCTACGGGTTTCACTGCCGCCCTTTACACGAACGCCCGTCGAAAGGAAGTATTACACCGAACTTCATTTGCAACGTTCAAGTTGACTGATAGCAGATTCAACTTAATGATAGTATTCGCCAGTCTGAAGACTGCCCAGGGCAAACCGCGTGGAGGTTCTACCATGTCTTGCCCCATGGTGGCCCTTATGAGGGCCGGTGGTTCTTTCTCGGTGACAATTAAGTTGACTATTGGCTTGAATAGTCAATAGGTATGACAGTTAGGTTGTCATAAACCCTGTGCCGCCCATGGTGGCCCTTATGAGAGCCGATGGTTCGTTCTCGGGAGTGGTGAAGGCAGGGAAAAGATCGGCAATGAAAATGATATGTATTAGAATAGGATATACTATCTTACTTGCTTTTCACTTACCAAGTTAGCCATCCTTGGGTAGTCTCGCGGGCTTCCTCACTGAAAATTTATGTAGATGCCCGCGCATACATAGAGTGGCGTGGAGGCATTTTTTACTTGGATGGCCATTATAACAGATGATCGACTCATCCAAACTTTGATTCACAAGGACTTGACCGTCCAGATGGTTATCCCGAATAGGGATGTGAAATTCAAACATTCTGTCACATTCAAGCGATTCCATTCATTCCTTATGCGCTCCAACTTCGCAAACGACTCTCTCTCTAATCACCCTAACTGCTCACACTCCTCTCCAACTCAGCATTCCTCGCTCTTAATACAGTCATCTCCTTCATCAACTCCTCATACTTTGACTCTGCCTCTCTCATTCTCCTCTCTGCAGCACTCGTCCTCTTCTCTCGCTCATCATTCTCGTCTTCCAACACTCGCACATTCTCCTTCAACTCTTTCACAACACGCCTCATACGGATAATCTCATCCGCCACCTCCATACATTTCACCTCCTTCATTTTCAGTTCACTCAACTCGACCAACGTTCTCTCATTCACCTTCTTCAAACTTTCATATCGATCAACCAACAAACAAAGCATGTGCCGCTTGCTGCGACACATGCTTCTTCTCCATATCCTCATCCCACCGCGCCGACTGCTTCCGTACCCCACCACCCTTCACTATTGGGGAAGATGAGCTCTGCGGGGGGTCGGTAATGACAATATTCGATACCTCCGACGAAGAACAGCTCAACTTCCTCACACGCTTCCTCACTCGCTCCCTATCCAAATCCACATCATCCTCATCATCACTCTCAAACACTCTCTTCCGCCACTTCTCAGCCTTCAAACCGGCCACAGCATTCTCTACCTCATTCTCCACAGCATTCCCACTAGCATTCTCAACAGCATTCCCACTAGCATTCTCAACAACATTCCCACTAGCATTCTCAACAACATTCTTGGCCTCTTTCTCTTTCCCCAACATTCGCTCCTTCTCAGCATTCATCAACTCCACAAATCTCAAATGGGTCACCAACCCTCCTGTACACTCACCAAGCCTCAGATAGAACTCGGCCTCCTGCCCAACAACCAACAGCACCCTACACTTCACACAGGCAACCCTACTCAGGATAACCATGTGGTCGGCCCCTGCCTTCTTTATGTGGTCCTTGAGACCGTCTCGGCGGTTGATTCGACCGCACACACACATTTTGATATGAAACTTCTTGTTTTTATCGTTGTTTACCATGGTTAACTGTAAGGTAATGAAATTAGTATAAGTTTTGAATCATGTAGTATACAGACTAAAGCATAACACTTAGTGAGGAATGATAGATTTGAGTGTAGTGAGTGGCACTCGATCCCGTCGACAGCCCGAAGGCCTTGTACTGATCACTAGGGAAGTGAAAGATCTTCCCCGATACCCGCTATTTACAGCTGAAGACATCATTGTCACTGCCCCGAAGTGGTAACAGGAACGCCGAGTCAAAGGTAGTGATCAGTAGCTGGGATCTAACCCCTCAAAGCTGCCTTAGATATAGTTAAATTTCAAATCTGATAGCAGATTTGAACTCAGCATACTTGAAAACCTTAAACTACATGTTAAAACTTTGAAAAAACTGAAAATAAAGAATTTTTAAAAAATTCCGCATCTTACTACTCATACTACTTTTAAAAAAATTTTATCAGTAGTAAAGACACTATCAAACTCTATCATACAAACTTTGAAGTAAGAAGATAGCTTGCCTACTTCAAAAGATAGAGTCCTTTGAAACACCCGATATCGGGAGCTCAGAGCGACGACCGTCACTTACCTCGTCTTTCGATGAAGTGATGAGACTCACGTTGTCGGGGGTTTATATATGCTCGGAAGAAAACTTAAAATGGCTCTATCTCCGAAAGTATTCATCGTAGCGACATGCGATTTGTTGCAAACGATTCGTCTCATCATTCTCTATCATAAGACACCTGAAGCATTCTCATGTGACCACGGGAAGTGGGTGAGTCAGCACATGGCCATGTAACATGCCACAAGTGAAAAAATTCATAAGTGTGGGAGCTCCAGTGTGGTGAAAATTTTGAAAAATTTTTAACTTCCGAATTTCAATCTGGGACCCTTACCAAAACTTTTTTCATCACTTTTCACTGACCCCCCCTCACCCCCCTACCGTTCGGAGAAATTTGATGAAAAATGTTTTGGTATAGGTCCCAGGTCGAAATGCGACACTTTGGAAAAATTTTCAAAAATTTGTCCATACAAAGTTACTCTGACACTTAGGATTTTTTCGTCAAATCTGAGGTCTGACCTAAAATCTTGTAACAGCTCTAACTTTTGAACGGCTGATCCGATTGACTCGCAAAAAATGTCATTGAGCAGTTTTTTCTCCTCTTTCAAATGAGTATCTATAAGACAAAATCCATCCACTAGAACCAAAATTAGAAGATCGCTGCCGAGAGGGTGGGGGTCGGTGAAATTTGATGAAACAAACTTTGGTCAGGGTCCCATGTCGAAATTCGACACTTTGGAAAAAAAATTTTCCCATACAAAGTCACTCTGACACTTAGGATTTTTTCAGGTGAGGTGCGACGTGAAATCTTGTAACAGCTCTAACTTTTGAACGGCTGATCCGATTGACTCGCAACAAAAATGTTATTGAGCAGTTTTTCTCCTCTTTCAAATGAGTATCTATAAGACAAAATCCATCCACTAGAACCAAAACTAGAAGATCGCTGCCGGGGGGGGGTCGGTGAAATTTGATGAAACAAACTTTGGTCAGGGTCCCATGTCGAAATTCGACACTTTGGAAAAAAATTTTTACCATACAAAGTCACTCTGACACTTAGGATTTTTTCAGGTGAGGTGCGACGTGAAATCTTGTAACATCTCTAACTTTTGAACGGCTGATCCGATTGACTCGCAACAAAAATGTCATTGAGCAGTTTTTCTCCTCTTTCAAATGAGTATCTATAAGACAAAATCCATCCACTAGAACCAAAACTAGAAGATCGCTGCCGGGGGGGTCGGTGAAATTTGATGAAACAAACTTTGGTCAGGGTCCCATGTCGAAATTCGACACTTTGGAAAAAATTTTTACCATACAAAGTCACTCTGACACTTAGAATTTTTTCAGGTGAGGTGCGACGTGAAATCTTGTAACAGATCTAACTTTTGAACGGCTGATCCGATTGACTCGCAACAAAAATGTCATTGAGCAGTTTTTCTCCTCTTTCAAATGAGTATCTATAAGACAAAATCCATCCACTAGAACCAAAACTAGAAGATCGCTGCCGGGGGGGGGGGGGTCGGAAAAATTTTGTTAACCCAACTTTTGACGAGAAACACCATGGGAGGGGTCTCGCACCGAAATTCCACCCTTCCAACCTGGCCGGCACACCACGCCAACCTGGAGAGCGCACCACGAACAACCTCTCGCTTCGCTGTCGGTCCAGAGGGGGGGAGTCGGACTCGAAGCAACCCGGTGGCGGACTAGGGCCGACGCCCTCTTCTGACAGGAGGGGGGAGGTCGGTCGGTCGACGGCGGCCATCTTGCGCGGTCCAGTGGTGTAGATTTACTTACTACTGCTGCAGGCGGTAATTGGCGGTGTAGTATGTGTTCTTTCCGCTTTTTTTGTCGGAATAACTTCCTGTCCATTTTCGCGGTGACCTCATGGATATCCGCAGGCTGACTATCCGCAGCGTGCTCCTGGCTTCATATTTTTCTCTATGCGTTTCTTATCATCTGTGCTCGCGAATCTCCATCAACTGGATATGGCGTACATAATTCTATTTGTCACCATCGTTGTGTAAATTTGATGCAGCAGTTTTTGATTAGCACCTCGACTTCTTAATATCTTGATGATATACAAGCTTTTGTTGCACTTCTTAAGTAATTTGCAGACTTGGATGCTCATCTTCAGTTTTTGTGTGAAAGTGACTCCAAGGATCGTAGTTTCGTTCGTTCTTCTTATGTTTGGCAGCTCTGGAGGCTGAATGCTAGTGAAGGTCTTAGGAAGATAATTTCTTGCGATTTCTTTTCGTTGAGATGGAGATTTTTGTTCATCGCCCACTGTTTGATGTTCTGCAGTTCTTGTAACATCGAATCGAAATTTTCTGGTGGCACTATCAGATGTGTCTGTCATCCCCATATTTTAAGATAGCGTTCCCTTTGATGGTCGGTTTCAAGTCAGACACAATTATTGAGAAAGCACTTGGTCCGATCACTGAGCCTTGAACTACGCCTGCATTGATATTAGATACTCATGAGGATTGTTCATTCATAAGTGCTGCTTGTTTGAGATTTTCAAAGAAGTTAACTACCCAACTGTATATTTAATCAATCACATTGATATTACTGAGGCTTTGGAAAACGGCAGATAATTGATAAATTGATATAAATCCGTCGATTCAATCAAAATGATGAGACTTTGAATACACTAGAACATCTCTTGGTGGTCAAAAATTGAATTGTTAATGCTTCTTGTTTTACTTTTTAGTGATTTCTCAGCTTTTCTCTTAAGCCTACTAGTGTCTTACATACTTACATGTAATGCGCAATGCCTACAAGCAAGCTTTAATTGATGATCACAATGATAACTAAAATTGTATCAATACTTTTAGAATTAATGCTCTAAGGCTCTTCTATCATGAATAATGCTATTAATCTGATAACTTTGCATTTTTCTTTCAGAAATTAGCATATATTTTTTCACATCAGGCATATACTATCATTTTAGATAATAAAAATCTCAAACAATGAGTTTTTTGCTTGATTTTGATAATTCATGAACTGAAGCTGCGGAACTGATACAGCAAATTCTAATGAAGTTGAACAAGAGAGTAGGCTAATAAACAATGGTGGTTCAATGTTCCCCACTGGGTAGTTGAATGTGCCCACACATGGGGCACATTGAACCACTTTGGTAGAAATTTTAAATTTCAAATTGTGAGGAGATGAGATGTCACCAGGGGCGCGGGAACGATTTTTTGATTGTGGGGGCAAAAAATATTGTTTCTGCTATGACATATGTAAGTAATATACAGTTGCTCTGTTTATGACATTACTTTAGAGTCGTAGTGCAGTCTACATAGGTTTCTGTAAGTTTAAATTATGAACGCTAGATACTTTGGGTAAAGTAAGAAGTACATAATAATGTCATGAATTTTATTGATGAAAAGTTGCAAAAACATAGAATATAAAATTGCGATACACCTATATACACAGACGAATTTAACAAAATGTGGTAAAATAGTCTAATCAAGTTGACCAAAGACAGCACGTCTCTCAGCAGTACGACTGATAAAATCGCGCATGAGCTTATTACGATCTAAAGACCGCAACACGTCTCGGTTTGTTGACATGATGCAAGATGAGTTAGACGCTTTTGCCCGATAGTTTATCGCTGCCAAGTTTTTAGTCGCCGGAGTGCAGAGGAGGCTCTCTCCGAAGATGCGTTTGAAGATGGCTGAGAAAGACACAGACATAAGAGCCGAATAACCTCTGAAAATAGAGTCTGAACGAGAATGTCTTTCTGACCGATGACCTTAGCAATTTCACATATGATTGGTTCAGCCATTTTTTCATTTAGCACCAAATCATTCAACTGTTCAAGCTGAAATTCCAGTCTTGCTTTGTCGAAAACAGGTGGCAGTTGAAGTTGGTCTACATGTATGTTCGGTATTGTTTGGCGCTGCTGAGCAGCTTCGAGAATCGCTTCTAGTAGTAAGTAAATCTACACCACTGGATAGCGCAAGATGGCCGCCGTCGAAAAATGGTCGCTCACGTCCCCCCTCCCTTCGATAAAACGACAGAGTGTCGTGGTGGACTTGGGCGACCGCCAGGTTTTGACTTGGTGCTAATTTTCGTGAACATGAATTTTGGGGTGAAAATGGGATGTTTCGAGTGGAAGCAGTGCTCGGAGTACTTTGCAAATGTGATTTTTGGACTCAGCGTCAAATTCTGCATCTGTGTTGTGATTTCCAGCTGAATCGGCGAGAAAAAATTTTCAACATTTTTCGGAAAAATGTTAACGGCAAATGAGGGTTGGTTTTGGGCTGTAGCGCCAAAACGAAGCATCGGATGGGAAAACGGAGGCCAGATTCGGATTCAGCGTGAAATTCTGCATATGTATGGTGAATTTGAAGTCAATCGGAGAGAAAAAATTTTCGCTGACGTCCCCCCCCCCCCGGCACCGATCATCCAATTTTGCTTCTTGTGATCATAGAAAGTCGTGCAATAGCTCGTTTGAAAGCTAAGAGTGAGACAAATTCAGTGAAAGAAACGGCTTGTTCATATCTGTCTTCGTTTAGATGTGAGACGCCATTTAAGATTTTGGGAGATTGGCGAAAAACGAGAGTTAGAATTTTGGACGTTTTGGGCTGTAGCGCCAAAACGAAGCATCGGATGGGAAAACGGATTTCAGATTTGTAATCAGCGTCAAATTCTCTATCAACATGGTGAGTTTCAAGTCAATCGGAGAGAAAAATTTTCGCTGACGTCCCCCCCCCCCGGCACCGATCTTCCAATTTTGCTTCTAGTGATCGTAGAAAGTCGTGCAATAGCTCGTTTGAAAGCTAAGAGTGAGACAAATTCAGTGAAAGAAACGGCTTGTTCATATCTGTCTTCGTTTAGATGTGAGACGCCATTTAAGATTTTGGGAGATTGGCGAAAAACGAGAGTTAGAATTTTGGACGTTTTGGGCTGTAGCGCCAAAACGAAGCATCGGATGGGAAAACGGATTTCAGATTTGTAATCAGCGTGAAATTCTCTATCAACATGGTGAGTTTCAAGTCAATCGGAGAGAAAAATTTTCGCTGACGTCCCCCCCCCGGCACCGATCTTCCAATTTTGCTTCTAGTGATCGTAGAAAGTCGTGCAATAGCTCGTTTGAAAGCTAAGAGTGAGACAAATTCAGTGAAAGAAACGGCTTGTTCATATCTGTCTTCGTTTAGATGTGAGACGCCATTTAAGATTTTGGGAGATTGGCGAAAAACGAGAGTTAGAATTTTTGCGATGGCTGTATGGGCTGTAGAGCCAAAACGAAGCATCGGATGGGAAAATGGAGGGCAGATTCGGATTCAGTACAAATTGTACATGGAAATGGTGTATTTCCAGCTGATTCGGGCCTCTAGAATCGGCGATAGAAGAGTTTTTAGTTTTTAGATGTTGGATATTACGTCATCAGCTGATCGCCACAAACTATATAAGCTGGGAACCGACAGAGACTTGTCATTAAGACGAGAGATTGTCAACGGTAAGTCGTCTCTCTGAGCTCTGATTATAGCTTCGGACATTCCAAATTCCGGGTTTAAGAAACCGACTTAGAAAATTTCATTGCTGATATCAGCTAAGCCGTCAGACTTAGATGTTCGTCAGGAGATGGCCTTCGTCTCCGGGCCATAAAAGACTCCAAAACTTTAAAGGCTTGTAACTTTACTTCTACAAGTCCGTTTGACTTGATTCAAAAAAGGTTCGGTCGCCATTGACCTGCCCTAAGTGATAAACTACTTATAAAATTTCATATGTAGTGCTAAAAAGTTGAAAAATTTTAATTCACTAGTTTTGGAGGTTTTCTGGGGTTTTCGACCCTGCTGAATTCAACTAAGACATTTATAAAGTTGTGGGAGGCGAGCTTCGGCTTGGAATTTGCAACCTTTGCAAACAATCCACTGGTTTTCAAGTCAAAATCAGGGTCCGGATACCAACACAGTGATATGACGCACGCTCTGTCTGCGGGAGGTTGGATTTGTGGGCCGAGGCCTTGGAGTTGGGATAAGATCCCCTCTGAGTAATGCCTGTAACGGATTCAAAGGTTCGACACTTTCCACCAATCTCACAATTTAGCTGTATGATTATAAAAATGACTGCCAATGTCGCCTGTTAGTAATTCTATTTCATCCTTCCTTTACAGATACATAAGTTACAAAATGGGAACCAACTCAAAATTTTTATTTAAAAAGTGCTCTTGTGGAGAGATAAAGAGAGGCGGCGAATTCAAACGCCACATTAACAAGTATAAGAATACTCCTAACTTTCACGAGGAAAGAGCCGTTATTTCCGGCTGCACACATTGCCTGAAATTTTTAAAAGGCAAGGAGCATGAGGCATTTTACATCGCCCTCGCCGAATGTCCGATCAAGAAGGCTAGCAATTATGCGACATCAGACATTGGCAAAGTGATCGCACCCTTCTTCAACGAAGCAACAGTCGATCTAGACGCAGCACTACAAGAGGCTGTTGCAACCATTTTGGAATCTGCTGCTTCGGTCACTACCTCATCGACAGCAGAAGAGAAGGGTCCACTAAGCGATTTGGACAGCTCAGATGACTCCGATTCTGAGGAGGTCATCACTAAAAGCGTGGAACAGATAGGAGAACCGGCAAATCAGTCTTCCCCGAAAAAGAAAGTAATCGCACCTTCCCCAGTAGAGAAGGGGATTAAGCAGCAGACGAACAGCTGGAATAAGGATGAGCAGATCGCAAAAGTGAGCCAGGAATATGCACTCACGAAATTAAAAGATGAGCTCACTCGTTACAAAAACGAATGTGCGGCCCTTAGGGACGACAATTTCCACCTGAAGGGTCAGGTAGCCGAGATTCGGGCCCTCAAGACCCAAGTAATTAACTTAGAACCTTTCCGCGAAAGGGCGCTTGCCAGCGAAAAACGAGTTGGAGAGCAGGCGACGTACATAAAATCACTAAAAGCTCAGGAAGAGGTGTCAAAGTTAAAAATCGAGCAACTAATGACTAGCCTGACTGAGAGCCAGAAAAAGGAGAGACCAACAACGCTCCACATTCCCGTCAAGAGCAGAATCGTCGACAGCGTCATCCTTGAGAGTGAGGACTTGGAAATCACGTTCGAGTGCTACGATGGGGCGATGGCGGAGATGCGCTGCCTTCAACTCTCAATAAAACATGATGGTGACATCAAGGAATTGCGCCACCGCAAGCGGAAAGTGCCGGCCAAATACTTACCTCAGCCACCACCATCGAAGGTTCAACGAACCGGTTGAATTGATTTATGGCAAGTTAATATCATCTCTATCACTTGAATAAAATTTCATCTATTTTTCTTTCTATTTTCAGATACGACGAGAACGAACCAACGGCTCTGATAAGGGCCACCATGGGGCAAGACATGATAGAACCTCCTCGCGGTTTGCCCTGGGCAGTCTTTAGACTGGCGAATACTATCATTAAGTTGAATCTGCTATCAGTCAACTTGAACGTTGCGTCGCATTAGAGGGGTATATAAACCACCACCTCTCATTTCATTTCATTTCAATCATGGAGACACCAAACGCTGCAGTCAGCTTTCCTCGCGGACCGCAGTTAAGACCGCGAAATTTATTTAATGAATTTGCTAGAATAGAGGAGCAAGACAGAGTCCACAACAATCTTGCTCGGATTGGCAATCCGATGACAGCAAGTGTTGCCAATCCAATGGAATGGCGCTACATTCCACCTCCACTCACATGCCAACCAGCGTGGAAGTCGACACTGCTACCATGGAGAGAGTCAAAGACTCTCTCAGCAGAATCGGTAGGCTGTAAGATGACTGATGACGACCCCCGAGAACGAACCACCGGCCCTGATAAGGGCCACCATGGGGCAAGATTTGATAGAACCTCCTCGCGGTTTGCCCTGGGCAGTCTTCAGACAGGCAAATACTATCATTAAGTTGAATCTGCTATCAGTAAACTTGAACGTTATGCAGTCGATTGCTATCCATGAAGCATTCTGATTCGCTGTTGAGCAATTCATTGTTGAAAAACCCTATATAAGCCAGAAGATTGTAGCGCTTCTCATTCAATTTTAAGTCACGATGGAAGCAACGTCTCCTACCAACACCATTCCCGACTTCATCATCCTCGACGAGTGGGATGAAGACAACACCATTCCCGACTTCATCATCCTCGACGAGTGGGATGAAAAGGATGAGAAGAAGGGGAAGATCAAGAAGATCGTTTGGACGGATGAGGTGTGGACTCCTAATACCACCCGCATCCGAAAGGTGCCAGATGCACCACCACGGCTTAGGCGGCACAGGGTTTATGACAACCTAACTGTCATACCTATTGACTATTCAAGCCAATAGTCAACTTAATTGTCACCGAGAAAGAACCACCGGCCCTCATAAGGGCCACCATGGGGCAAGACATGGTAGAACCTCCACGCGGTTTGCCCTGGGCAGTCTTCAGACTGGCGAATACTATCATTAAGTTGAATCTGCTATCAGTCAACTTGAACGTTGCAAATGAAGTTCGGTGTAATACTTCCTTTCGACGGGCGTTCGTGTAAAGGGCGGCAGTGAAACCCGTAGCTATGTATACCGCAAGGGACATTCGGCAATGATCAATCTTGTTAAACCTCTCTGCGTCATGTTTGCAAGTGATTGCTTCTGTCTCAGCGTAGTATGCATTCGCGCCAGGGTGACATTTAGCCAACTGTCGAAGGTTGCCTTATAAACTTTCCATTGCATACGTTATGAGAACCATGAGCTCTACCTGTCTCTATCAATGAGACGAATTGATGAATGGAATGAAATGGGAGGACACTCACGCGCCACACGCAACATAACACACTTCTCTCTTCCGTAGTCTAACAAGCTCTTTACACATGGATCGCAGTCGATTGCTATCCCAGAATCATGTAAGCAATCTGAATTTTATTTAACACTATTTCATCTACCATCATCACCCATATGAAATGTTATAAGATTTACAAGTTAAACTAAGCGTGCTACTATTTCCAAATGAAAAAGTATACATGGTTAAATCATCCACTTAAGCCCATCCGTAGTCTAACAAGCTCTTTACACATGGATCGCAGTCGATTGCTATCCCAGAATCATGTAAGCTATCTGAATTTTATTTAACACTATTTCAGCTACCATCATCACCCATATGAAATGTTATAAGATTTGCAAGTTAAACTAAGCGTGCTACTATTTCCAAATGAAAAAGTATACTTGGTTAAATCATCCACTGAAGCCCCATTCAAGTAAGTCAGTATGAAAGCAAAGATAATACGAAATAAAAATATATTATGGCATGTATTTCAAAAGGTCTTCATCGCCAATATCGTCCCAGAGTCTGGCTTCACATAGATCACAAAAACAGTTCACTTGCTTCAATCGTTCTTCTACCGCGAGCCTCACTTTGTCGATGTACTCCCACTCCGCCATAGTTCGTGGCTGGGAGTTAGGGGTGTACCATTCCCATAATTGATGGAGGAATTTGGTGCTGGTGATCTCCATCACATCATCAGTATCGTACTGCAGATACTTCCACCTCACGCCTGTTAAGTCGGGACACTCCTTCTCACATACACTCTCCTCTTCGTCATCCGCTGGTAATGACAACTTTCCAATGTTGTCGAGTCGGTATGCTTTCTCCACCTTCCCCTTCGTTGGAGTGTTTGGTGCAACGAGCGCCTTTGGCGATGAGCATGGAGAAGAGAACTCCAATGTAGTGTTCGTTGTTGTCGGAGGGCTTGTCATGTTGACTGTGAATAATAACTTTGAAATGTTTTCTAATTCTTAAGTATAAACAAGCAATCAATCAGAATGAACAGCCAATGAATGATGAATATGAAAGTATATATGCAAAGTGACATTCGTGTTATTTCACTCTGTCTTTGAGACGTGCAAGCAAACTGTTCTCTAGTGAAGTCTCTATCTTGTTGAAGAATCAACCTTAAACATAATTTCCTTCAAATGGTAAGTTGAAGATTTCCTCTCTCATCTCCCTCAAACGTGTGGCTAATAGCATCTTCCTCAATTTCAGGCATCTACTTCATCAGCAAGGTCCTCCCTTCTCGAGGAAAGTTTAGAGCTATTGAGTGAAAGTAGGTTGTAACAATACACTGAGACTTTAACAAAGATGATAGAATGATTTCTCTTTCAGGTGATGTTAGTTCCAGCTCAGGACTCTCGCGACAAGGCAACGAGTGGGAATGTGCTGACTGCGGACATATTTTTACAAGGAAGCACAGTCTCCTTCGACACATCAAACAACGTGTGTGTCAACGCAAAGCGGCATCAATCTCCGGAGGTGAAGTTGATTCTGACGATGACATCTCCTTTCCTTGTGATTTGTGCCCTCTTTCTTTCGATAGCCCCTTTCAGCGATCTTCGCACAGACTTCAACACACGCATGCAAATGATCACTACACCAACGATACCTCTACAATCTCCCTCATTAACGTTTCCCATAGTCATTTAGTACGCGACTACTGCATGGAGTCCAATACTCAAATAGTAGATTTTCCTGAGTGGCTCCTTCAAAATTCTAACATTATCGAAGCGCTCTTCAACAATTTAGACAATTTTAGAATGAAGGCGCTCATCTACCTCAAACTAAAATATATTAAAATAGATTTACAAACGGGTCAAGTGACGGAGAGAATACAGTTTCATGTTCCTTCCTCTTCCGCAACCGAAGCAACTGCGAGCCTTGGCTAAATTTCCATATTCAATGTTGAAAATCAAATGTAGATAAGTTCAATCAGCGCGACAGCGCTCTCATTTTTGATGGCGTGGACTGAGCCATGTTCAAAATTTTCCTATTAGAAAGTCATGCAGCTCCAGGCACATTTAAACTACCAAAAACGTTGTATAAAAAGAAAGCTGTCATCAATGTCGATTGTAAATCACAATGTTTCAAATATGCAGTCCTATCCATCCTTCACTATAATGATATCAACGCGAATCGAAATCATACCTATAGCTATAGACAGTGGGAGGATGAACTAGACTTTGAAGGTTGTGATAGTGACAACATGAAAATCAAAGATGTAGAAACGTTCGAGAAACATAATCGGATTAAAATTGTCGTTCACGTGTGGGAGAAGGGGTTGAAGGGTGCCCGCTATAATTCACGTTCAACTTGTTATGAACGTGTAGTCAACCTCTTATTAGTAAAACAAGATGATAGCGAGGAATGGCACTACTGTGGTATTCCCAAAATCTCTCGCTTGCACACACACTTAGGGCGCTCTAAAAGTGGTGAACATTTTGTATGCGACCGCTGCATCCGCTCCTTTTGGAGTAAACATAAATTTCTAAGTCATTATGAATGGTGCAAGCGAGGTAAATTACAAATGGAACGCATGCCCAAAGACAAAATCTTTTCACATAGAGAGAATGGCGATGAGCTAAGTCCTCTTCGTGTCATTTACGCAGACATAGAATGCTACATTGATGATATCATCCACAAGCCGGCAGCCATATCCTACTATGAAGTATGGCATGACCACTTTAGAAATAGGCAAAACAAAATGCATACTTGGCAAGGTGAAGATTGTATTTCAAAATTTCTAGAATTTCTCGATAAAGCTGCTAAATTTCAACAATCATATGATTCCCAATTGCAGCGTAAGTCACTACATATGTCAGATGAAGACAAACAGAAATTCGAAAGTTGCACATCCTGTCCTAAATGTCATAAAACGTTTGATGACGATAAAATCAAGAAAGTGCGTGATCATGATCACATCACTGGTAAATTTAGAAACGCACTCTGCCCAAGTGTAACTTTTCACATAGGTTGAGACGTCGCGTACTACCCGTCATTTTTCACAACTTTAAGGGTTATGACAGTCATATGATAATAAAAGGAGGGTTGAGCCAGATGAAATCGTGGCAGTTCAATGTTATAGCACAAACGAGAGAAAAATTGATGGCAATGACAGCAAAAGTACCAGTTGATAAAACTAAAGAAAATAAGAGAGTCTTCTTCGAAATAAAATTTTTAGATTCATTTCAATTCATGTCAGCGTCACTAGCTTCTCTCGTTCGAAATCTCAAGTTTCTTCCCCATACTCAAACTCTGAAGAAACACTATCCAAATTTAACAGATGACATGATCACTCGCAAAGGAGTCTTTCCCTATGCGTATTTTAGCTCAATGTCTAAACTATATGAAACAACCCTTCCTTCCATTGACAAATTCCAAAACGATTTGACGGGTGAAGATTGTCCAGTAGAAGATTATGAACATGCTCAAGAGGCATGGTTAAAATTTGATTGTAAAACGTTTGGCGATTATATGATCGCTTACTTAGAATTATATGTCATTTTGCTGGCTGATGTCTTTCAGGAATTTCGACGAGTGGCATTAGAAGAAGACAAATTAGATCCTGTCCACTTTGTCAGTCTACCAGCCATGTCCTTTAAATCAGCCTTTAAAATGACTGGTGAGACCATTCATCTCTTACAAGACCCCGAGATGTGTAATATATTTGAGCGCGGAATACGCGGTGGTCTCACATTTGTAAATAAACATCATATAAAATCTGAAACAGTAGGTGATGATCATATCCACCTAAAGTACTATGACCAAAATAATTTATATGGCAGTTCACTGTCTAAACCACTACCTCATTCCGAGTTTAGTTGGTTAAATCAAGATGAGCTTGAGTATTACTCCAACCCTTCAAACATACTGAAGATTCCAGATGAAGGTGATTGGGGATATTATTTTGAAGTGGATTTGATTTATCCAAATAGCATTAAAAATATAACTGCTGATTTCCCACTCGCACCTGAATCTGGTGAAGTGACTGAAGATATGTTTTCACCATTCATGTCACAATTTCATAATAACTTAACAGAGTGTGGACAGCCAAGGTATAAACCATGCCGCAAACTTTTACTCACCCAATATGATAAGAAAAATTATCTCGTGCACTTCTGCATACTAAAATACTATTTAGAAATGGGCATGCTTCTAAAGTCAGTTCACCGCATCATCAACTTTAGACAGAAAGCCTTCCTCAAACCATATATTGATAGTAACAGCCAGAAACGTGCACTAGCCCAAAATAATTTCTAAAAAGATTTTTATAAGTATAAGAATAATAGTCTATTTGGTAAGACGATGGAGGATGTTAGAAAACGCATGAACTACAAACTAGTCATTGATGATCAAAAACATCACAAATTGACCTCATCACCTCTTTTCATTGATAGAGACATTATCGATGAGGACATTGTAGGTGTTAAAATGATAAAATCTGAAGTTGAGTTGTGCAAGCCCATCTATATTGGCCAAGCTGTACTAGATTACTCTAAGCTTGAAATGTACCAACTCTTTTATAAAATACTAAAACCATGTCCTCTCGTAAAAGAGGTTCGTTTGTTGGGTGGTGATACAGATAGTTTCTTCTTAGGTATTACCACTCAAAAAGATTTAAATTTTAATGAAGTAGCTAAGTCATTAGAAAAATATTTCGACACACCTAACTACAATCCCACTCATCCACTCTATTCCATACAGAATAAGGCCAAACTTGGTTGTTTTAAGGATGAAACAGCAGGAAAGGAAATAGATGAAATGATTCTCCTCCGTCCTAAAATGTATTCCATGAAATTAAAAGAATGTGCAGATAGTATTAAGCGTGCTAAAGGTATATCAAAATCCATTGTTCACAAAATGAAACATCGCTCCTATAAGAAGGCCTATAAAAATAAAACTATAACGTTTGTCAATATGACAATCTTAAAATCTCAAGTTCATACTGTGAAAACGCACACGTTCAAGAAACGAGCGCTTTCAGCATGGGAGGATAAGAGAAGTTGGATAGTACATAACACATCTCTTCCACATGGACATCCTGACACAAACATACCTCCACCCAAAAGAATAAAACTCACGCTACCACATTCAGGAGACGTCTTAGCATAATCAACTTTAACTCAATATTTTGATGTTGCTTTTTGTAGATATACATGGTTGTTTTATGTATCGCATTAGATCGTTTCTTCCTTGTGAATATATGCCTACAGTCAGCCCATTCCCCTATATCTGTGAAAAGACTTTTTCATACATATATTTTTATTTCAATAAACATATCACAATGACTTCACTTTGTTTTCCGAAACACTAAAGTTACGAGGGATTTAGTATCTTTCACATGGATGCACTCTTGTAAACCATTGGTAATTTTGATAGCAATAGAGGGTATAGTTTGTTTGACGACGGGATGATAGAAAATAGATTCAAACATCTTCTCGACTATTCCATATGAAGCGTCTTTATCATGAATGAAATCACGTAAAATGTATTCTTTTTTCTCACCAACAGAAATAGGTAGAATCAAATCACTTTGAATGTAAAGGTGCTGTTCATGTTTATCAAGTGTCATTGGTGTTTCTATACCAATCGTATGCGCACCAGTAAACACAGTTTGTAGCATTGAAAAACCAAAGAGTTTTTTCAAATTTTTACTCAATTGACATTGAATGTCATCACCCAGTTTCAGAACAACGCGTTGATTTTCAATTGAAAACGAAATGTGGTGTGTCTTTACATCATATTTACTTTTCATCACATGCTTCAACTTCTGTTGTATATAAGGATTTACTACATGAATGAAGCTTTCAACTGTATGATATAGACGCGGCATTATATTGATAGCAACTTTAGATTCTTCATAAGACTGGTAAATTTTCTTGATGCGATCATCATAGATGTCCACCCACCATTCATCATTAACTGAATCAGCTTTAGTGTGATATTCATGAGAAGCATACACCACACCGCTTCCAATAATAGGTGTATAATGTCTTACAAAATGATGCAAGGTTGGAGAGAAATAAACTGTAAGTTTGTCATTATATTTCTGAATGACCAACTTATTTTTGTCCGCCATAATTTTCTCTCCATACTTCTTACCCACAGTCTCATTCCATCGTTTTACTAACTCAATAAGTGATAAAGGTTGAACACCACGCTTTTTCAAAATGATGCGTTCTTCACATTCTACAACATCTTTATCAAATATTTTAAATTTATAATGAAATTTGTTGATTCGATTTGAATAAACTTTTTTAAAATTTGCAGTAGCAATTGACGTTAGATGTAGTCCATGGCCAAAACCGAGATGTGGATAGAATTCATTATCCATCCTCAGTGTAAGACCTTTAGTAAAAGAATGAAAGCGAAGGAACTGTCTCCCACTCCAATGATAGATAGTAAACTCATGAACTTTCTGATCCTTATTCTTCATGATGGAAGTATTACCACTATTGAACGCCTTAATAATTTTCTCATTCCCAAATGGACCATAATAATCTGATTTTATCTGAATCCATTCATAGTTTCACTTTCCATCTGATGTTAAATTGTATGGGAACTGGAATGCATTATTCATCGTTATTCCATCATGGGTGCGAGGAGTCAATATCATTTCTTCCACATCATTCACATTCTGAATATTGCTATCATAGCAAATACTAGAAACGCCGACCTCCCATTCTCCTTCTAAATGTAGTGGGCGATTTAATTCTACTCGATAGTCTGATGGTTTATTTTTGGGAAATTTATTCATAGAAGCATTACTGGGCAAGTAGATTAGAAACGAGTCCTTATTTTCACTTTCCATATTATTCACATTGGAAAAATATATTAGCATACTTTTGCATTAACTCTTCATTCGGAAATGGAGTGTGATACTTGTCACAGCATCTTTATGAAAAGGAATCAACGCACCAGCATCGTCATAAATTGCAATATCAATTTGTTGGATGTAGTTTGATTTCAGCTTTGTATAATGCACTTTCTTGAAAGTATACTCAGATAAAATACTGCAGCTTTTTGGCTGGTATGGTATCATTGCTAGCAATGGAGCTTCAACATCTCCCACACGTACATCTTCACCAATATTGGAATATATCTGAAAATAGTTAATACGACGCGATAGCGACATGTCTGCGCTAGCTTTGGTTACAGTACCACTTTTAAAGATATTTTGATCAAAACCCAAAATGTCCATTAGAGTTTTATCCATAATTAGTTCAATACCTTTTCCACTTATAGTGAGAGACAAAGTACCTTCTTTTTCAGAAAATGAAATATGTTGCTCATTAATCACTTCATTTAAATAATCTACAGCCAATTTAACTGAAGTAATAATGCGAGGCAACAACACTCTTGTTTCATGTAAGATACCACCTAAAGGCTCTACACATTTTCTGTATAAAGATACGGTCCATTCTGTATCAAATTGATTTGACCTTTCACATGGAAAAAATGTTGCATATCAAATTTTCCATGAACAGCTGCAGAACGATGTCGTAAGAACTGATGAAAATCTTTTGAACAAACTAATACTAGATCATCATCATTTAATTTACTTATTGCAATATGATTAGATGATTTGATATAAGTCAATGTTGCCACTTGTTTACCATCAACTCGAAGGAGATAATTAAATTTCTTCAATGATGTTTCAGGAGTCATGTTTGTCTTTCTTGGCTTAATCACAATCTTCTTCACCAACGTCTTCTCATTTTTTGGAATAAGATCTACATAATAAGCTTCCTCTCGATATATTAACTGTTTATGACCACTTGGGTGGTAATTAACGTTATAATTATCATAGCTTGTTAAGGCGCTAGCGCGGTAGCCTAAATCATTTCTTAAACTTGGACTTAAACCAACAATCCAATCTTTCTCAACTACATGATGTACATAATTATGATCATCATTGTGCGGAGTAAATTGGACAATATGTTTACACGCTTTATTCAGGAAATCATATATAAACTTTTTACATCATAAGAGATCTTTGGCCACTGTGGAATGTATACTCGGCAGCCCTTTTCACATTGGTAAGCAGCTGTGCGTCTCATATTAATAGTCATCACCTCATGATCAAAAGTATAGACACAGTTGCTATGAACAAGTTGAGTGACACCCGCTTCCCACTTTCCATTTAGCTGTTGTGTATGATCAATGGGAGTAGAAAAGAATGCGGCTCGATTACTAGCAAATCTATTTGCGGCCGCATTGCTAAGCAAAATATGATGAAACGACATTTTGATATTGCTGATCTGCGGCTTTGCATAACATCATGAAGACTTGGATTTTGGACTCTCTACAATATATCAGAGTTGATCGTAATGGAAACGTACATTTCAAAAATTCTCATGGTCATTCATCAAGAGGTATTACATTAACATGGCGACAATTTGTCAACCTCAATGATATCATGAGGGATTTGGAAT
Organism: Prostheceraeus crozeri; assembly: GCA_907163375.1. Lineage (NCBI taxonomy): Eukaryota > Metazoa > Platyhelminthes > Polycladida > Euryleptidae > Prostheceraeus > Prostheceraeus crozeri. The sequence continues at coordinate 48,374 of CAJQUW010013498.1, forward strand.
ATTTTGAAACATTAAGATTCATCTCCTTGGGTGATCAAGTTTGGCTTCAACGTTGCAACAATGAAATTCAAATCTGCCATTCTCATTCCGCAACTGTTTCTCATTTCGCAAATACAATTGGGAGAAGTATAGAAGATACATACATCGCTCCATCATGACATTTATTCGTCGTGAGTTCATCGCCCTACTATGCAAATCTTAATCAGACATGACTACCACGCACCATGAGTTGGAGATTAGATTCCCTACAACGTATTGAAACGGATCATGATCGAAACGTCTATTTCAAAGATTCAACTGGAAATGTGAGAAGAGAGTTTGCTTTATCTTATCGTCATTTTCAATCTCTACATCATATCATGAAGGATTTGAAATACTTCTATATGAAAAGAAATTCACGTATTTGAAATCGCATCTGGTTGCGCGTCAACAAACGGCGAATTCAACTCTATCATTCCCAACTCCATACTAACTTCACATTTCATCAAAGTAGTTGGGAAAAGTATAAAAGGAAGGTACATCGCTCAATTTACTCATTTTTTCATCATGAAGCGCCATCGCTACACCATCGTCAACATTCTCCGTCGCTTCAGACTCTACACCAAAATCGATCTCACAACATTACACCAACACCTTCCAAACAGCAAGTATTACCCGGGCCGACCTCAAATAATAGTGGTGAAGATGAACAATTCACGGAATCTTCAACTCTTCCCAAATGGGACTGTACAGATTCTCGGCGCCCTTTCTCATTCATCGGCGCAGTCAATGCGCTTAGAGCTACAGAGACTACTACGTCGGATATGGAAGAGGGAGAGGTGTGTGATGTTGAATCTTACTGTGGACAATATGGTGATCTCTACTCAATTGAGTGAAAGTGTATCATTTTTGAAGATTCGTACCAGCAGTTACAATTTGTGTTATGAACCCGAACTTTTTCCTGCAGCTCCCATTAGTTGTTGGTTACCTGTGCATGTTGCAATCTTTCATAATAGTAAAGTGATCATTACTAGACCAAAATCTCATGTACAAGCAAATGTGATCCTAGACTATCTCATCGAGTATGTACGTACGCAGCGGATTGTAAAATAAAAAACAATTTTTCCAACATGATGTTTTTATTTCAAATCATGATAGAACTTACAAATCATTTTTTCATTAGAGGATGGATTACATGAAAAGTTCTGAATTACAGATACAAATCGAGATACATGTAAACGTTTTAAGATGAAGTACAGTACAAAAGCACCACACGTTGATGAAAGTGGATGTTGTAGTATGCGTTCATTTCGCTGATATTTACGCGTATGTTTTCTCAACCACTGCTGTGTTGGTATATTTGGAGGTTGAGCAAGAGAGTCAAATAGTTCACCACGTCGGTCTTCTCCAATAAAGATCGCTTTCCAATGCTCACCGCCTAAATTCTGCGAATGAGTGTTTAGCACAATAAAGATGGGATAGTGATTTACTGCAGGTGGTAAGGTATCGAGCGAATAGACATTATCGAAAGCTTTCAACGTCGCACTTTAGTTTTAATATCGTCAGCAGTCAACCAACTCATTAACGATTATACTGAAGAATCACGTCACGATACTTTGTAATTTCAATATTTGAATCGAAGACTGCATAAATTAATACATTGATCGTCTCAGGTAGTGTTCTTTTGAACGTCAAATCCAAACGAGTATTATGAGGCACGTTCGCTTGACGATAGGTGGCACTAATATCGCTGTCAGCAGTCAAATCAAATGCATAAATAGTATATCCACTCTTAAACTCTTTCATAGTCAGTCCGTTGGTGTCATCCGTATTGTAAAAGCCAAAGACATCCATAAAATCAACATAACTGCGCATAAATTGATCCGCAGCAAAATCTGGTTTGTAGGGTGGACCAGGATGACTCACACCATTTACACGTAAAGCAATTTCACTTAACTGATTGTGTTTAAAATTGAAAGGATTCTTCTTTATATTACCATTAAATGCATCATTTTCAACCATTGCCACCATGAGGAGCTTCGGTGCTTCCGATGGAAAGAGGCCATCTTTCATGAAACTCTTTTGATCTTTCGGAATTGTAGAGGTGAGAAGCTTTGTATGCTGAACGGGGTAAATGGCTTTGACTGTCTAAAGAAGTCTAAATTCAGCGGACCATATAGCTGACATACTTTACTATCTTTAATCATAGCAGATCGCTTTACAAAGCCACTGTTTATTTCAGCATCAAATTTTCCTGCTTCATCTCTGTACCATCCCATGGCTTCCATATGACTTTTTTGTGCTGCTGGATGAAACTGTGATACATGATTGAAATATGATTTATAGGGATAATCGCTTTGACCACCTTCCACCTGCTGCTCTCCAATCGTTAGAGAAACATCGCGAAGTAATGTAGTCAATGGTAAATTGTTCAGTCCAACTTTATGTGTATCGTCAATAGCAGTTCCATCTGCTTGCTGAATTCTAAACCTCAACTCAACCATCGCATAACTCAAATCTATGTAGTCATCACTACCACCAGGAATAACAAATTCAATGGGGCCAGCATTCTCAGCTGTTCAAGGATAATAATCTACAATACTTGAACTAAGAATATCTGTCTGTATGGCTTGTTGATCAAACAAACAAACCCGGAAGTTTTACACTCCATGATTAGAAGTTATGGCAGCGTCGTCGTTTAGCGCCTGATGAATGATTAGAGCCTCTGCGACGTTTGCGTGAATGCCTTTTGACTGAAGATCGCACCTTACCAGCTCCGCGATGTTTCCTTCTTCCTTTATTCATTCGTTTAGGCGATTTCTTTCCTTGAGTAACACCAGCAAAGGTCTGCTTCAATGTTTTTAAACCGCGTTCCTTCCCACGATTCAACAAACTGCTCTTAAAACTTCTACCTCTGGAAAGATCACTAGCAACATCACCAGCAAAGCCAACGGCATTACTTAAAACATTTCGTTTTAAAGATCTTCCGACATTGGATATGAGAGGTGCTACAACAGATTTCAGAGCAACAAGTATGCTACCTCCACGTTGGCGGCGAGCGCCGATGTAAATTTGTCCTCCACTACTTACATAGGAGGGTCGTGAATAAAATGAGGCAGTTGGATTCATAGCTCAAACCCTAAACATTGTTAGTTACAACTTTGCATGAATCACTGTCGATTACTTAGATGAAAGATGTCGGCACGACGCATCCAAGAGTTCATACTTGAAGGATAACCAGTCCATTTAACAAGACACCATTCTTCACCTTGTCGTTTTTTACATCGAATGATTTTCTCTACCAAATATGTTTCACTTTCAGTGACTACCTCAATCTCATCGCGGTAAAAGCTACCCTCAATTTCTTCATTATCGTAATCTTTCAACTTGTAGGTGGTCGGAGAGTCTTTTTGATCAATCCTTGATACTGTAAATACCTCCTCTGTCCAATTCGGAAGGTACCCTTTAGCAAAAACACTCTTCACTTTTGAGATGCGAACTTTAGCACCAATTTTCTTATCACTTTTCACATGAGTGCGTTTACGTTGGAATGATTCGCGCACTTTATCTACATTGTCAGCATTTACATCTACTGGTCTGAGTCCAATAGAACGATGGATAGAGTGATTGTAGGCATGGAGTGTATCTTGTAGAACCTTTGTCCAATTTTGTGTCAAGTTGGCAGTAAAATGTCGCCACAAGCGATTTTTTAATGTGCGATTAAAACGTTCAACGAGTGCAGCTTTATAAGCACTCTTTACACTAAACAACTCAATGTCATGCCTCTCAAATAATCTTCTCACATGCTGATTTTCAAACTCTTTTCCTTGATCACTCTGAATTCTTTTCGGAATGCGACCTTCTCGAAAAATTGTTTGGAATGCTTTTGCTACTCCTTTCTCTTCTTTAGTTTTTAAAGGTTGAGCCCACGCATAACGCGAGAAAATATCAATGACGGTTAAAATAAAATTATTGCCCGAGTTATGTTTTGAAATGGAGGCAACATCACACAAATCTGCTTGCCACTGTTCATCGATGTCATGAACAATATAATGGCGGGTGCGGTACTTCTTTTTCGCTTGTTTGTGGAGTGTATAGGTAGCCTGACCCTTTAACCATCGTTTCACTTGTGATTGTGGAAGACCACTCGCTTTTGATAATTTCTTGATAGATGCAAATCCTGCCGGATGTTTTACATCATAATAGATTGACTTCAAACGTTCAGTCGATGACGACTGACTCTTTTTTCTCCTTCTCATCTTTTTGTTTTCTTCCCTTTCTACATTTACAACAACTGCAGCATTTAGCTTTAGCGGTTTTGCAATCGTGTTCACATTGCTTAGGGGTTTCATTGTGAGAGCTGGCGCAGCAAGTGCAAGTGACAACGACATTCACCTCTGGCGGTTCACTACATGGCAAGCAACACATCTGCTTCATATTAATAGTCTGACAACATGTATTTCTTGGGAGGAGCTGTTTTACGTTTTCCTTTTACTAGTTTTAGTGGTGGCGTAGATCTACGTCGAGTTCTTCCTCTTGTTTGCTTAGTGAGTGTGGGAGGGGATGTAGCAGGTGACGTCTTAAACCAATTTGTTGGCATTTTCATCGTCTGAAGCATTGGAGCAGTAGCCACTGTTGAATCAAGTTCTTTCAATGTCTCATTATTCAAAGCAAATTTTGGCACATTATGCTTTTTCAATAGTTTAAGAAAGTATGTCCAACCAGGTGGAACATAGCCCTGACGGCGCTTTCTACATGTCGCATACTGAATCAAGTCTTCATAACGTGAAGCATCAATCACTTTATTTTCATCTGTAATGATTTCTCCTCTATCATTTACATTGAGATGGGGTTCAATACTGTTGAAAAGAGATATGGCATGTGCGCGAGATGCTAAAGGTGTAGCAGTCGATACAGAGTCACGCATCTTATTCTTCAAGTTTTTCAATTGCTCAACAGTTTCCGATTGTAGTAATACAGCACGATGTGGATCTTTGATGTGAACATTTTGCTGATAATCTATTTCTTTCCTATACATTTGATTTGCAAGAGGTTGCTTTACTTGCTGCATGGCAGTCAATTGTACATATTCATCCTGAGGAATAACAATCATGCGAGAATAAGAACTCATAGTTTGTAGATAATCATGAGAGTTTTCAAAATATCACTTCGAAATCTAAATTCTTCCGGACACTCTTGCGTAAAGTCAATGAATAAGTAACCGTGTGGTTTTTCAGTAGCTGCTTGAAAAATTTCAATTAAGGCTTTTGATCCTCTTGGTGAAGCTTGTCGCGCTAAAATTTCAAATTGACTTTTATCTCGCGGATTCTTGAAAATAGCATAATAGTGTGTATTCAGGTTTCGTGTACGAGCTTCTTTTCCATCAGGAAACAAATTTTGTGTGATATAGATGATAAAGCACCTTTTATGATGCGCTGCACGAGTGAACATATCTGTAACATCTTTTGAATTCTTACTTTCTTTTAATAAACCATCCAATACAACAACATCATTAGACTGAAGTTTATCCACTGGAATAATTCCTTCATGTCGAATAAAGTTGCGACTTTGCAATTCATGAAACAGCGACGGTTGATAAATACCATAACACCAAATCACTCGATTGATAGGTTCCTTAAATAACTCCCTTCTTTTATCCAATAAATTCAGCGTGAAAACAGTTTTACCTGCATGAGATGGACCTGATACAGTCAGAACTTTATCACATTGAAGTCTGAAATCCATTATAATACTTTGAGATTCAACATTTGCATAATTAACGTCTAGAGCCAAAGATATTACCCAATACGTTGCCCACGATAGGAGCTAGCATCGGTAGTAACGCTGGAAGGAAACCGCCCTTTTGTGTGGTTAGAGTTTCCCTCTTTCTTTGAAGGGTGACTTTAGGATTGGAGATGAAACGCAATTTCGTAGCATATCGCTTAAGCAACTTTCGTTGTTTTGGTGCTAATTTCTTCGTCCTCAACTTTCTCACATGAGAAATAATTTCACGAATGAATTTATCGTTAGCATGTCGTATAGCATTGTATCGCTGATTTGCTTTCATTCGTCGGAGAGCTTGAATGGCTGAAGAAAACTTTGAAGACTTGACTTTTACGTTTCGTCATTTTACGTTTCCACATTTTCCGTGTTAGTCTTTGCTAAAACCTGTCTTTACCACATTTGCATAGGTACTAACTGTTGTGGCATAAGTGACACTCGAAATGAGCAATATCACAGTGGTTACATTTGCAAAGTTGAATGCAATTACGTATGAAACAGCGTTGACAAAAAGCATGCTTACATCTCTTAAAGATGCGCTTTTCATTTCCATCCTTTCGCTTACATACATCGCAACACATAGTTTCACCGTTACTGATGTCTATAGCAAGTCTTTTTGAAGACATGAATTTGCTAGCCTTTTCTAAATAATAGACGCATGTACAGAAGGAATATACTTCGAGAGTGAGCAGACATAGCTCGAAAACCAGTTGTGCTACAATCAAGTACCACTGCATTTTCAATTTTTCTTTATAGAAACTTGAATGTGAATATCTGAAATCGCTTCAATCACTAGACTGCTGCTATGATGGTTAAATGCGTTAAGACGTTCAGCAATTTTTATCATATGTCTTTTAAAAAATTCTTCGGGGTGATCTACAACTTCCTTTGAATAAGAAGCAAAATGGAAAGAGCGACTTTCCACCTCTTCCTTTCCAAAATGACTAAACTTAATTTTCGCAACTAATCGCGCCATGACAATGCTATCAGAGAATGTATTCATTAAGTCTAGAAATAGAGTGCTAGCATCATCGACCACTGCTTCGATGTCGGTCTCATCTTTATGAAAATTTATCACATAATCTTGAACAGCTCCTTTTAAACTTTGCCTATGAAAATGTAATGTTCCGCAGTCATTTGAGAAAGACATGATCGCCCTTTAACTAACCCATCCATTGCATGAAAACAACAACTCTTCTCATAGTAACATTTATTGAATAACTGTAACAAGCATGCATTATAAATCAATGGTTTGAAAAAGATAAAATAGATACAGCTGGTAACTATCATACAGCGAGCAATGATAACCATACAGGACTTTGGCAGTGTTGAGGTAAGGAGGAAAGAAGCATTGGTTATGAACGTAGATACTACAACGAACAGACAAAATAGGAACACACAAATCCTTAAAACGTTTCGTGACTTCATGATAATGTTGATTCACTCTACTATCCCAAGGCGGGAGCAAAATATCATCAATGATTAGATTGGGAAATACTTGCCTCTCCTTAGTAGGATCATTACAAAAGATGCGTATAACATTGAAAGCAGCTAACCATCGTTTAAAGTCAATAAGAAGAGCAGTCTCACAAGAAAAGCCGTAGTCTTGCAAATATTTCAGATTAAGTCCATGAATGTGTTTTCTCGCCCATTGATCAACATTGGGATCGCAGTTGGCATGTTGATGATAGACACTAACAATCTGATATGTCCAATTGTTCATAGCAATAGCACTGAGCTCCTGTACAGGTTCACCCTCACAATCCATAAAAATGATGATAGAAGCCTAAAACGGAAATTTACACATCTAAGGAAACGTTCTATAACATATTACAAAATGAAGAATTACATCGATGCTTTTCACGACAAAATACACAAATGATATGATGGCAACGAAGAAGTAAAATGTATCTAATAAGACCACGTCTACGACACTCAAAGCACATAAGCGAATTGGCATAGGGTAGAGTTAGGAAAGGACTAGTAGTTCTCCTTCTTTGATTTGCGTTTTGAGACAGCATTCTTCTCCGACTTGCCCTTCGTACCACTGCTGTTAAGGATTTGATCAATTATATCATCCACGTTGGGTGGTTTTGAAATATATAGGATGGATTCCATGTGCATGGAGAGAGAGGCTATTTTATTATCCTTGTGTCGACCATAATATAGCCCATTCACTTTGAAAAGGATATCCCAAGTACCTTCTCCGAGGTCGTCGCATGTGATGGATGTTGAATGATCTCCCTCCTTCTTATAGTAAGTACACCAATGTGATACCGGTAGGCAAATTTGATTACCATCCCAAATCTTTCTATAGGGAGTATCCTTGTTATCTCTCGCCTTCCACTCTTGAGCAAGAGGAGTAGGAATCTCCATATTTAATGTCACGTACTCCTCAATAATATCAAGTTGGCGGCGAATGTACGGACTCACGGGGATCAGTATGTAGTCGCCATACTGATTGCGCATTATCTTGACATCCGTGGAAGGGAGTATTACCGTTTGGAGTACTACGCTATGATCGTCATAACGCAAGACTTGTCTAAATTTACGCTGTAGCGGTGTAGGATTATGTACCTTGGTTGTTTCTTCCACTGGCCTCAGTTGTAGATGATCTGATCGTAGCGAACCTTGTAACGCTTGACCGCCATTTTGTCCTACTAGTGCAGCAGATGGAGTAGATGCCTGGAAATGAAAAAGATTGTATTAAGTTTACGTTCAAGGGAGGAGAGGGAGGGAAGTAGCGACTTACCATTTTAGTTGGATAATAGAACAGGGAACTAGAGAGAGAGAAAATGTGCGTCCGTCACTCGTGTGATTCAACGATGGAATGATTCTCACTGTGGAAGGCTCGCTATTTATATAGAAATGCTTGATTCTCATTGAATGATGATCCTCATTGGACAATAACATCAAGCTGATTCCAAATCTGGCCTCCGTTTACCAATCCGAGCCTTCGTCCGCTGGAGCTGTTTCTTGGGAAATTCTAACTCAGTCGTTTTTCGCCAATCTCCCAAATCTTAAATGGCGTCTCACATCTAAACGAAGACAGATATGAACAAGCCGTTTCTTTCACTGAATTTGTCTCACTCCTAGCGTTCAAACGAGCTATTGCACGACTTTCTACGATCACTAGAACCGAAATTGGAAGATCGGTGTCGGGGGGGGGGAGGGACGTCAGCGAAAATTTTTTCTCTTCGATTGACTTGAAACTCACCATGTTGATAGAGAATTTGACGCTGATTACAAATCTGAAATCCGTTTTCCCATCCGATGCTTCGTTTTGGCGCTACAGCCCAAAACGTCCAAAATTCTAACTCTCGTTTTTCGCCAATCTCCCAAAATCTTAAATGGCGTCTCACATCTAAACGAAGACAGATATGAACAAGCCGTTTCTTTCACTGAATTTGTCTCACTCTTAGCTTTCAAACGAGCTATTGCACGACTTTATACGATCACTAGAAGCAAAATTGGATGATTGGTGCCGGGGGGGGGGACGTCAGCGAAAATTTTTTCTCTCCGATTGACTTCAAATTCACCATACAGATGCAGAATTTCACGCTGAATCCGAATCTGGCCTCCGTTTTCCCATCCGATGCTTCGTTTTGGCGCTACAGCCCAAAACCAACCCTCATTTGCCGTTAACATTTTTCCGAAAAATGTTGAAAATTTTTTCTCGCCGATTCAGCTGGAAATCACAACACAGATGCAGAATTTGACGCTGAGTCCAAAAATCACATTTGCAAAGTACTCCGAGCACTGCTTCCACTCGAAACATCCCATTTTCACCCCAAAATTCATGTTCACGAAAATTAGCACCAAGTCAAAACCTGGCGGTCGCCCAAGTCCACCACGACACTCTGTCGTTTTATCGAAGGGAGGGGGGGACGTCAGCGACCATTTTTCGACGGCGGCCATCTTGCGCTATCCAGTGGTGTAGATTTACTTACTACTGCTTCTTCTCTAAGGACCGCTAACTTTAAGCCATCTGAGCAGAAGCGATCGTCCAACTCCCTCAGCATTATATCAACACCTTCATGCATTGAAATTCGGATTTGATCAAACGCAGATTCAGGACATTCATCCTCTCGACCTGTGGCTATGCCATCATGACGGAATCTAGCTGGGGTCTTGGTTTGTCGCGTGGCTGGTGGAGGAGTGAGATTCATATTGATTGCTTTGACGGAGGCATCTTGAATATACTGAGGTATGTCTTCCCTTACATTTACAAGCGTTTGACGCAATATCTCAATTGCTGAGAGAGATTCGCGGGGTGAGATGTCAGATTTTTATAAAGCTCGAGCCGTTTCACCACACAGTTCGAACACCTTGCAGCATAAGTCAAGGGCAACATAGGTTTTAGCTTTGTTTGCTTTCTTTGATAAGCTCTGAATGAGACCCTTTGACATCGGACGGACATTTTCATCATTTGATAGTTCCATGAGAGTCTCTTTTACTTCTTTGAAATTCTCCACGACATTTCGAATTGCAACTCCGCGTACGCACCATCTAGTTTGGCTTACTGTGACCAATTCACGCACATTGCTTGTGTTTTCAAACATAGATGTGTACAGCTGTCTTCTTTTTGAAGATTCTCTGATGACGTTGGCAACATTCTTTACAAATTCGATTGTGTCATAGATCACTGAAACCGATCTCGAAATATCTTGAAGGCATAAATCCAAAGAATGGTTACAACAAGGTACGTAAATAGACCATGGACATTTTCCCTTAAGCCGCGCCTGCACACCATTTCGTTTTCCTGCCATATTTGCTGCTGTATCAAATGAAAAACCGGTCAATTTGCTCAAGGGAATCGTCAGCCGAATTAATACATCAACCATTGTATTTGCCAGCGTTTCTCCTCTCGTGTCGGGAGGATTGTAGAATCCAACAAATAGTTTTTGACACCAATTTCTTGTCCACGTATTGTATACATGTTGCAAATTGTTCTGCACCTGACAAATCTGTCGTGCCATCCGCGGTGATGCCGAAGAACTGAATGCTGTTGGCATCTTTCATAATTTAACGCAAAGTTTCGTGGGACACCATTTCTATAATCTCGTTTTGGATCGTATCTGATAGTAAACTATCTCGTTTCTGAAACCAGGAAAGTAATTCTGAATTCTTTCTTGCCATTTCAATTACAAGGTCATAAAATGGACCACCTTTATGATCATGACCGCGAAAAGACATGCCTTCTTGCCCGAGATAAAACACCGCAGAGAATATAAGGTCCAGACCCATTTCGTGTAATGCCTTTTTTTGTTGTGTACAATCATTGAGAATAACATCTATGCCTTTTCGAGAAGAACTAGTAAGTTTCTCAGATGCTTTTTGGTGATTATCACTCGATTCATGGATTCGAAATCTTTCGGGTCCTTTTTTCCAATTACTGAACCCAGTTTCCACAAAGGACATTTGAGATTTATTTTCTTTTGCATGTATTAAGTTCTTATGTAATGTAGATAAGCACACAAAACAGAGTACTGCATCTTTTTCTACATTATAATGCAGCCATTTCCACTCGGAAAACCATTCAAAGTGACAAGATCGAGAATCATGTATAGGAAATTTGTAATCTGAAGACGGATGAAATGGCTCGGACGGTACAGTGTCTGACTGTTTAACAGCAGATCCTGGATTTTCACTGCTTGTATCAGTTGAAACAATCACATCAGCTAAATTATCAGAGCTAAATCTTGTACTGTCCGTTGAACTTTTCGACAAAAGTTGACTGTTCACGTCTATTTCAGCTGAAGGTGCAGCAGGAAAGGATAGAGTAGCTTGTCTCATGCGCTTGTTTGGAGGTTTGCCACTCATAATTGATGCCTCTGAAAAAAAAACAATATTACATTAAATTTTGGGCATATTAGACATAGTACATAAATGTCTAAATAGATAAGTCTTCGTAATCAATAGGTCCTAATCCTATTGCCTAAAGGCTGAAAACGGCACAATTTCTTTCTCTCCACAATACAAGAATGACTCATCTGTTCCAAAGAACTACACTGTGTTTAAAAAATGTCTATTTTCAACGAGCATTCCTCTAATTGACTAACTCTCACTACTTTAATATTAGTATTTATGCATTGAATTTTTAATGTAATTTAAAATACACCCGTGGCTTCATTTGACTTAATTTATAACTTCAAAACGTTATTACTTTGAGAGATAAAGACATTTTTATACTGATAGGCTATTTAAAACATAAAATTGAAAAAAAATTAAAGTGCCTGCAAAAAAAGTAACAAAGATAAGCTTATTTGATTGAAATTTCTATGTATTATAATCGTCGAAAGCTTCTTTAATTTAAAAAAGAAATTATAAAACTTTGTTTATTACTTGCTGAGTAATTGCGCTTCAAAGGTTAATAATATTTACGTTTTTTTCTTTCTATTGAATTTCTGTACTTTTGATGAATGTTGCTTTCCGACTTTCGTTGCACGTGCGTAAGTTTTTGTTAATTGAGTGAACGAAGGTTTATTGTTCTATTATTTTTAGTTTTCTTGCCAGTTGCCATTTAGTTTATGAATTGAAAGCGAACTGTTTTATTACTTGACCGACGTAAAGAGTTAACAACAGTTTAATTTTACACAGATTTTAAACAATTTTTCCTTATTGGTGAAATTACAAAGTATTAGAGAACGAACCATCGGCACTTTTAAGGGCCAGGCCCTAATTAAAAGAAAAATAACAAATTCTAAATAAATTGTAACAAGAGTTTGAATAAATTTTAGACATCACTGTATATTAGAATTAGCCATTTTTTAAACACACTGTAGTTTTACTTGCAAGAAAAATTTTGCTAGTGGAGGTTTTAGGATTTATGATTTTATAAGAATCACTTATGATGTTTCATGAAAAGATATGATTGCTTGGGCCCATGAATTGTCAATAATGTAATGCAATTTAATTGGTCGTATAAAGTAATCGATCCTAATTAAGGTACCTTCGGGTAATAAGGCCCGGCGGGTAATAAGGCCCACTTGCAATATCTGATAAACTACTAATCAAATGCTTGTTTTACTTGATTTTTGTGAAAATATAGTTAATTTCAAGCTATGAACAAAAACTGTTCTGTATTTGATCTACTTATTCGCTTAAAACCATGACCGGAAATAAAAAATCCATAAATTCTAGTTTTGATCTAAAATTTAGTTTTAATTTGATTAAAGATATTTCTTCAATTAATTAACACAGATCAATTTTTTTACTTGCCAATATTTCAGTGATAAATGCTTAACAAAAAAACAGAAAAACAATTATTTTTCTAAGTGTTTATGTTATTGTGACAACACTTTTTAAAAATCGATAGCATGTCGGGTAATAAGGCCCAGGTATAGTGGGGCTAATAAGGCCCGGGCTTTATTACCCGACATTGCTTTATAGGACTTCTTAAGATGCTTTCTTCACTGACTTTCGAAGCATTGTCCTTAACTTGTCTCAGTATGCATTCCTGGTGTCTTGTTTGTCTCATATTGGTACACAAAATATAAGCCCGTACGTACCTCAAAACAAGTCAAAGTTGATGAATCGTGGTATTGCAAAGTTTGCGAAACAGAAGAGAAGTTAGATATGACAGTGTAGTCTCTGTCAGCATTGGATACACGAGGAATGTTTCGGTCTAATTGATGGAGGTGAAGAGGAATTTAACTTTATTTGTCCGGAATGCTATGATTTATAAGTAAGCTTAAAATTTGCATTTATTGATGATTACTGTGTGTAAATCAATGAACAGTTCGAACTTACGTACGTCACGGTATGTTGACTGCAGTAAATGCTTTGTTTTTTTCTATTTTTGGCAAGCAATTGTGACGATATATCACAATAATCATATCAATTATTAATACAACATGCAATTCTCACAAAAATTGTGTCACACAAGTATTGTTAACTTACCAAGATTGAAAATTACACAATACCCACAACACCATAAAAAGACGATTTGGAGTCAATAATTGGAAACGTAAGAGCAACTCTCAGCAAAGTAATAAATAACAAGACACGTTATCACAGTAGAAACTTAATACACAACCGCGGAGCAGCCTGCAAGTGAGCGAAGTAACCGCAGATTGGCGTGGAATGATAGACGTCGACAAAAGGAAATATTGATCGATTTCAATCGTGGTAGTGACGCATCCACGCTGACGCAGCGTCTCTTTTCCATTACACTGCAAACACTAGAAGTATGCGGTTTGGCACACACTTCATACTTCCACTATTTGCATGATATTTTTCGATGTATAAAGTGTCTGTTGTTTCGAGTGTTAAAATCATTATCTTAATTCAGAAAGGTAGTCACTTGTCAGGTCAATAAATGACGAGGATTAACATTATGAACACTATACCATTGCGTTGCGATAAACAATACGATATTTAAATCCATGAACCGATTTTTAAGGGAAATAAGTTCTTCTTTTTAATCTACGATCGTCTAGCGTTTATTATAGATTTTACTACTTCAATTATTTATTGTGGGGGCAGGATGTATGGCTTGCCCCCAGAGAGGTTTTATTGTTGGGGCAGCTGCCCCCACTCCCCCCATGGTTCCCGCGCCCCTGGATGTCACAAAAACGTTCAACAACTCAGAGATTAATAAGCATACCCTCAACCTTTCATCCGAGTTTCATTTTGGTTCATTTGGTTTAGTATATTCAAACTGTTGAGAAAAGATCGAAAACATGTTCAATGTGCCCCACCCTCCCATTTGGCGACAGAGCAATTTGATGCTCCGTATCACCTAGTGAGGTATTAATGCATTTGTGTTGTCAGGCATTAGGCCTACTAGCGAAGCGAGCTGCTTAGTGCTTATTATTTTATGTTAATCATTAGATTGACTGCGAGATACATTGAGCAATAAAATTTGAGAAAAATTAAAATTAAATTAAAATAAAATTAAAATTAAGATACATTGAGCATGAATGGTTCGAGAACGGCAGCTTTGATCCGCGACCTGCAGTGGCAAAATTCCTTCGGAACAAAGAGTGCAGGAGCCGGAAACTTCACTTGTACATGAATCGTGTATTTGTAGGGAGGTTTTTTAAGAGTGACAATCAGACACTCTAGGCCGTCATCTGAAAGGTCTTTTTGCTAATACCTGACGGTATATTGATAAAAATCAAATTTCTATTTTCCAGTTTTAATTAGCATTCATATAGGCCTACACCAGACAGGATACATAATATATATAGGCTTTCGTTCAGGCAAAAGAGAACAAATCTAATAGATTCCGTCATGGCACCTAATTTACATTAATGCCACCCAGTGAAATTTCCTTAAAATACTCTGGCAAGCAGAATTTAACTTGGCCACTTGGTGACCCGTCGGCACGCATATTGGGTGTTCCACAATTATTTCTCACATCTTAAGTTACCTGTGGACATAGTGTGAATCAGCAATGTGAGAATGGCTCACTCCATCTTTGACATTTAAAAGGTGTCTAATTCTAAGGTTGAGGGATCAATTCTTTATAATTTTCTAAATCATTACTTTAAATTAGCATTCTGATGTTCCTTTCAGTGCATGCGAACTTCTGAGTGAACGCGGTTTTCAGTCGTTCAGTGGCGAACGAGTGAACTGAACGAACGGGATATTCCAGCTACAACCACTGAACTGAACTAAGACTTTTCTGTGCATAAAGCAAAGAACGTACTGAACAGCTGTTCTTCTTGTCATTCCTGCTAATTATCTATCTAGATACAAATACTAATACTAATCTAGATACAAATATATCTGTATTTCTAATTCTGCAAAATTAAATTTGAATGTCTGCATCATTTTGGCTGATTTCGCTATATATTTAGTTCTAATTTATTTTGCGGCATCAATTCTTGTTGAAATATGGGTTGATGATTTTTTACTATATAGCCAAAATAAATAACATCACGACAAAAAGAACACATCGAGCCACAACTTCTGCGCATCTTTGCGGAAAACGCAATAGAGCGAAACTTAAGCTCTACAGTACCTCACTCACCATCAAGTAAAGTTTCATCAAAATCCATGAAATACTCTGTACAGCATAGCATTCACAAGTTCGAAAATATGTCCAATTCAGCGACATTTCAACTTTTCAAACACACATCGAGCCACAATTTCTGCGCAAAGTTGCGCAGAAGTTGTGGCTCGATGTGTGTTTTGAAGATTTGAAATGTCGCTGAATACACCATATTTTCAAACTTGTGAAGGCTGTGTTGGACCGAAATAAGTTGAATTGACATAAAGGAGTCTTCCAATCCATATAAAGATATTCACAAATGCAAAAATCCTTGAATTTGAAATTATCTGCTTATTATGTGTGCATGTTTGAAATTTCAAATACATTTTTTAATTTTAATTTATTGCTTTTATTTCTGCATCTGATGATCAATTATTGAATTTTTCAGAATCATGTTGCTTTTAGCCTCAGTGTCTCGATAAAAGTCACTGAATTGGATTGTTTATTTCACCTGCAGAAATTAAAAATTAAAATGTGCGATCTTTGTGATATTTAATTTGAACTAAACCTTCAATTATTTGACTTTTCACCTCATCTAATACAATTATGCAATCTCAGAGCGATTAGTAATCATCGTTTTGTTAACCATCTTAATCAGATCTTACGATTAATGCATGGTTTATCAGCTTTTGTTGTCATTTTCCATTTCAAATAGTGATCTAATGGAAATTGACGCTATAAACAGCATCTGTTAAAGATTGACGGTTTTTTACCTTTGACCTTCACCTCCGCCCAGGGATGACTTTAGAAATAAAACTGATGCTGTTTTTCTGAATCCCCTTTCAATGCCTTTTCGATTGATGCGTGGTTCGGCAGAATTGGTTTGGGAGATCAGGAAGGGGCGAGAATTTCCCCCTCAGAGCTGTATCTTGCTTTCTAGGGAAGGTACCACTCCTTTATCCCAGCGCTCAAATAAAACTTCTCAGTGGTGTTGCACTATCACTCGTACTCAGTGTCATAAGTCTGTTTTAAATCCATTGTGACGAGGTTTGGCGAAATTTGATGAATTTGCTTCACTTAGTCACTTAGACGGAACTCAGGGCCAATCTTTCAAATATCTCGAAATACCTGGAGATCTCGAAGACGTAATCCCGGGATCTTTAATCTCGGAAATGGGGTCGAGATCCCGGGATTGTAAACCCTAATTATAATATTAGACTTAAACTATCAAGAATACAATAGACATGATAGTCTTATAATTACATATAAGTGTGCATTACTTATTCATACATTTTATCATATACTAGAAATAATTTTAGCGTTTGTTTGTGCAGTATGCCAAAATTTACTTTCATTGATATTGATCAACAAATAAAACTGTTCAGGCAGCCGAGAGAAAGAAAGAGCATTATGCATGACAAACGTATTAATATTTAATGAATTTTTAAAGCGATTATTACAGAATATCGATCTTTTACCAGACGTCACAAAAGTCGCGGTATTTGCATTTCGATTTGAAAATCACATACCACAGTTTCAACATTATGACTTGGAAAAGCACTGAAATAAGAGAAGCTATGAAATATTCTTCAAAAAAATTCATGAAAGTAAGGATGCGACACACTGTCTTTGCTTTCACAGAAATTTACTTTTACAGAAAAATACTAGAAATATATGCTATGGAGGAGTGGTATCGATGGCTATGGTAATGAAACTGATAGTGTGGATGTAGACTGGTGTGCTGAGCTTAAATTTGGCTTTTTTGGATAATCGGTGCAGTAGCGCAGAATATTTTGGCTTTTTTGGATTTGAGTATCGAAATGTGGACTGATTTTGTGGATTTGAATTGCTGTGGAGGAGTGGCATCGATAGCTATGATAATGAAACTGATGGTGTGGATGTAGACTGGTATGCTGAGCTTAAGTTTGGCTTTTTTGGGTAATCGGTGCAGTAGCACAGAATATTTTGGCTTTTTTGGCTCTTTTGTGATTTTGGCTTTTTTTGGATCATTTTTGGCTCTTTTGGATATGATCATTATGCTAAATTTGTAAGTTGGGGTCTATAAAACTCTTAGTGAATGAAAAAATATTAGGTACTTCTATTCTCCTCCTCTCCTCACATTTTCCAAATTCATCAAATTTACCAAACCTCGTCACAATGGATTTAAAACAGACTGTTGACATTAGTGCCGAGGAGCAGCGCGAAATCTGGGCTAAATCAATGCCGTGACACAAACCGTTCAGACGCTTAATAAACAGTGTTGTGACACTGCTACTAGTATTGCTTCTGTAAACTGAAGATACTTCGTAAATTAATAGCTGAAAGACAAATCACAACGATTTAAAATAACGACTAAAGGCCCGTTCAAGGCTCGTTCAGACAGAGCTAGGTTTGCGGTCTTTGAAGGAAAAACCGTCGAAGAAACCGTCATTCAACCCAGTGAGTCTCCCGAATTCGCTCTATTGACAGGTCACCGGACTGCTACTGCAGCTGCGCTGTGTTGGTTTTCACACATCGACAACGAATTGTGTCTCGGTGATTAATTGACGGTGAAAGACAATTTGAAAAAAATCATTGGTTATCGACAAAATGACATTGCAGTTGTATTCATCTTTGTTGTGATGAAGACAACGCTTCGTTCATCAAAATCGACCCAGTGGTTTAGAAGTTATATCAAAAAATGCATTTGTTCTCTAAGTGAATGTATGCTCAACTGATAAATGAGTACCGTTGACAGAAAGTCTTCGAAACACAAAATTGGCGATAGCTCAGCTAATATTACATCAAATTTAACAAAATGGACTTCATTTTACTTGTCATTTCATGATTGTGAAGATGGTGTTTGTTTAGTTCACGTTGAAAGATATACATTTTACAAGCACGTATCGTTTTTTGAAATATTTCTTGAAGCCTAATGATTAAAAACATATACAGTATATATAAATCTCGATCGAGATCCCGGGATTGCGATTAGCCAGTCTCGAAAATCCCGGGATTGAGAAAACGGCTCGAGATTGTAAACCCTGATTATAATGAAAAAGGAAGTTTCAAATATAACAGTATTGCAATTTGCAACAATGAAATACGTTAATCTTCATTGTTACTTCATCTTCATACAGCTTAACTGCCTAAAAACAGATGTCAGAGAATCCCGGAATCAGGGCTGTGGAGCCGGAGCCGGAGCCTTAAGGAGCCGATGGTTTTGGTCGGAGCCGGAGCCGATTTATCACAAAGGCTCCGGCTCCGGCTCCGATAGTTTGAGCTTTGATATAAATCTAGAATTTTGAAAGTTATTAATTGGCATCATAAAAAAATTAAATCATTTGAAATCTAAAGATATGTCTTTTAAGTATACCAATGATCTGTCCTCCACGATATCTTTCTTCGTAGTTGCCGCCTTCTTTTGTATTATATTTATTATATATTTACACACATGTGTAATATTTTTTTATTGCATATGTTTCGTAAGACTAATTTCCATATTGACAACGTATTCTCCAAAATCCATTAATTTGAAGACTTGTTATATGCATGCTAACTAGATGATTGTAGATTCCTAGAGACAAGTCGCCAGTCATTTATGTACACATTTCCAGTTCAGTCAGCAAAGATAATATAGCTACATTTCTTGCGCAATGTCTTAAATCTAATACGGTTACTATGTAGGCTATCATCTATCGGTATGGCTACTGGCAGAAGCTACTGGCATCTGTGACAATGCCAATTTCCTTAGATTGTATTGTAGGCTCTTGTGCAGTCCCCCCACCTACATTTTTCAAAACAATCGATTATTCAATTTGATCAATTTTGATTGGAGGGAACTCTTCACACTCACACGAATGACCTGACTACAAGTCCTCACATGGCTATAGCAATAAGCGACCCAGCCACTTCTAGTAGCGCCCTATTATTTTAAAGGTATCTCATTCACAATGAATTTCCTTTGACTTCAAAATTCTAAGGGTAGTCTATATTTCAATGCGAAAAACCCGAAGGCAAATTACAATGTTGACTTGCTGACGAAGTTTGCGACCATGACATCGCAATTACCCACGTAGATTTTTACAACAGCACGGAATGCTTCACTCAAACCGGTGATGCTGAAACGGACATCCAATGGTGCTGCATCTTTTGACCAGAGAAAAAATGGGGGGGGGGGAAGGACTGCACAAGAGCCGTATCGTGTAATAATATTTCCCCGAATGTCATAGACCTGTGGATTTCAAGAATTTTCATTATTATTTTTTCCGTCTGTCAACACTTTATGCTGATATCATGCTGACTTATATGTAAACAATAAAAAAAGACTGTGACGCTCTCAATAAAGGCGCCTTTTGACCTCCCTTTTCTATTGTCTGTGACATTAAACCGCACGCGTATTCGAAAGCTAGCAAAGTTGGGATTTCTGCTCGGTGCTCGCAGTCAAATTTTTATTATGCATAGCACCCTGCAACATACTATGTGATACTCCGAGTTCAGTTTCATCAGCCTAACCATCATCAGAGGAATAGTGGTAATGTGTTATACATAAATTGAATATAATAATATACATGAATCATTGATGAATTATTTAGTGCAACTTTACGCCATAATGAAAAATGCGAATTAATATAATGTAAGTTAGGCCTTAACTTATTAAGTATGCTGCATAGAATTACAAAACTTGTCCTAAATTAGATATTTTTAATTTTTTTAAGTATAATTTTCAATTGCACATTTGTAGCCTACACTGCAATGAGGCTATCTAAATTACAATTTCTACAGATGATGAGTCGTGGGCTACCCACCGATCATATTATTCATGGACCAACAGACTATTGAATAAAGGCAATAACAAATAACAATAGCAACCTAAGCTAGCCTATATACACTTTAATATTCAATAAAGCAATTGATATCTTTATTGATACGGTATATTTGGCTATATAGCCGATACCCTTTCCATGTTCGAGTAGATGCAGGCCCTATAAGCTATTTAGAGGCATACGCTATCCAGTTTCATATTCAAGCTTTGTTAAAAAGCTTATACTACTATTCGGCCCCTGTGACGGCTAATTAGGTATATCATCATCAATCATGTGGTCTTATTTAATGTAGCCTCGTAGTAGACTGGTTGCAGGCTAGGCCAATTTATATTTAGCCATTGCGGGAGATCTTTATCTAATTTAACCAATCCTGGCTATAACTTTATTTTATCTTTCAGAGATAGTCAATTCATGCAAAAATATATGACAAGTATGTTATTTGTCATTATATTAGGCTATTATCATTTTTATTATTAACTTAAGTCGTTGCTTTTTAATGAAAACTAATTTGATGATTGTAGCAAGCCTCTAAAGGCCACACCGTTATCCAAAAAAACCGTTCAACGGATCCAGGATAACCAGCATAGATAGAACCTGAATTTGAAGTCGGAGCCGGAGCCGGAGCCGAGCCGGAGCCTTTCACATCAGTGTCGTGGAGCCGGAGCCGGAGCCGATGAGATAACGCATCGGCTCCACAGCCCTGCCCGGAATCCTGGTTAACTAATCCAGGGATTAAAAACCTTATTGATCAATCAATTTGATTATTCAGCGTGTGAGGCGACTGTGCGTGAAATTCTGTGGTTTGACTTTTTCTTCTCAATGACTGCGAAATCTTTTTGATCCATTTATCGGACAAGGTTCATAGCAGCGGCAGCCGGCATCTGACAAGACTGTGTGAATCTATGCTATCGTTTCTCAACAGGTGCTGTTGAGTCTGCCGACAATCCCTCGTCTGGGGCCAGCCATGGGCCAGCGATCATTGCTATCATTTTGCTAAGGGTAACACCAGACAAGCTGTAGCAACCATAGAGATCAGATATCTATGCTACTGTCCTCTTTGGTAGCAACTTCGGTATTTCATTAATAGAGAAAGGACAGCGTCGACAATTTTGGCGCCAGTCATTCTGGTGTGAGGGTGATTGACGTGCCGCTTTCCACACAGCTGCATTCACCAGCCTCTCTTAAAGCCCGACATTCGAATCATAGAAATTTGGCAACTTGACGCCTAGTGATAATAGTATGTTCAAGCGCGCATTCAGTGTTTGTTAACAATTCGATTGTGGGTGTCGGAGACCGAAGCAGTTTCCTTCATTCCCGCCTGTTGACAGTGAAACTAATGAATTATCATTCCGAGTCATGAACATCGAATTTAATATCTTTTACTATGATTGATGATGAAATTATGATTGATGTATAATTTTGTGCATGAAATGGGGCTCATTTGAATCAGCATCATCTTCTGGTTCTAGCTATGATATAAGAATTTAGAATGGACTAAATTTGTAAGTTGGGGTCTATAACACTCAGTGAATGAAAAAATATTAGGTACTTCTATTCTCCTCCTCTCCTCACATTTTCCAAATTCATCAAATTTCGCCAAACCTCGTCACAATGGATTTAAAACAGACTTATGACACTGAGTACGAGTGATAGTGCAACACCACTGAGAAGTTTTATTTGAGCGCTGGGATAAAGGAGTGGTACCTTCCCTAGAAAGCAAGATACAGCTCTGAGGGGGAAATTCTCGCCCCTTCCTGATCTCCCAAACCAATTCTGCCGAACCACACATCAATCGAAAAGGCATTGAAAGGGGATTCAGAAAAACAGCATCAGTTTTATTTCTAAAGTCATCCCTGGGCGGAGGTGAAGGTCAAAGGTAAAAAACCGTCAATCTTTAACAGATGCTGTTTATAGCGTCAATTTCCATTAGATCACTATTTGAAATGGAAAATGACAACAAAAGCTGATAAACCATGCATTAATCGTAAGATCTGATTAAGATGGTTAACAAAACGATGATTACTAATCGCTCTGAGATTGCATAATTGTATTAGATGAGGTGAAAAGTCAAATAATTGAAGGTTTAGTTCAAATTAAATATCACAAAGATCGCACATTTTAATTTTTAATTTCTGCTAGGGTTTTCAAAATCCCGACTTTTCCTGATCCCGGGATTGACAAGTTCAATGGATTTGTTGTAAAGCACACGGTCATATACCGGGTGTATCTATAGGCTTGTGCAGGCTGAGTCATGGAGGGCTCTCAGAGGAGTTCTGAAATGTTTGAACTGTTTAATCAGCTTAGAACTTTATTGTGAAATAGACACGTGCCTGAACTTCTATGACTTGGCAATGACTTTATGTTTCAGTTTTTATATGCCGGGTATACTAAAGTATGTACTTGTAGGCCTATTGGATCATGCGGAATGATCTCATTAATGATAACAATCATAACATTGATGAAGCTAATATGTGGTTTTCTCATTTTCATGTCCATCCGTCCAAATGACTTTTGTTACGTCTTGTAAAAGCATGATGTTGTATCATACCGGTACATGTTATAGTAAACCACGCTTATTCATATATGGCTTGACCACTTTCTTAATCTCCAGACCAGTTGACTGAATACCCTATACTGTAGATTACCTATACTCGTATAGCTTGAGAAATGAGAAATCATTCGGCTTAAACATTTTTTGCGAGTGCGTTATAATATTTGTGTGATTGGACGCCTACACACTGATATGATGAACTCCAGGAAGGACACACACGCTCTCTCGCGTGAGCCAGTTAGTATCAACCGTATTACCCTTGGGAGACGACAAGCATGGCTAGCTAAAGAACAATATCAATCGTCTTGGCTCAAGATGAGACTGATACAGCTGAGCAAAGCTTAAAATTCTTATAGGCATCATACTGATTATGAGATGGTGGCGAATCCCGGTTACCTAATCCCGGGATTCAGAATCCCGTAAATCCTCATCGATCCCGAGATCCCGGGATTGGAAACCTTAGTTTCCGCAGGTGAAATAAATAATCCAATTCAGTGACTTTTATCGAGACACTGAGGCTAAAAGCAACATGATTCTGAAAAATTCAATAATTGATCATCAGATGCAGAAATAAAAGCAATAAATTAAAATTAAAAAATGTATTTGAAATTTCAAACATGCACACATAATAAGCAGATAATTTCAAATTCAAAGATTTTTGCATTTGTGAATATCTCTATATGGATAGGAAGACCCCTTTATGTCAATTCAACTTATTTCGGTTAATGTTTTTTTACTATAGAGCCAAAATAAATAACATCACGACAAAAAGAACACATCGAGCCACAACTTCTGCGCATCTTTGCAAAACGCAATAGAGCGAAACTTAAGCTCTACAGTACCTCACTCACCTTCAAGTAAAGTTTCATCAAAATCCATGCAATACTCTGTACAACATAGCATTCACAAGTTCGAAAATATGGCCTATTCAGCGACATTTCAAATCTTCAAACACACATCGAGCCACTACTTCTGCTCATCTTTGCGAAAAACGCAATGTGTGTTTGAAAAGTTGAAATGTCACTTGAAGGTGAGTGAGGTACTGTAGAGCATAAATTTCGCTCTATTGCGTTTTCCGCAAAGATGCGCAGAAGTTGTGGCTCGATGTATTCTTTTTGTCGTGATGTTATTCATTTTGGCTATATAGTAAAAAATTATCAACCCATACTTCAACAAGAATTGATGCCGCAAAGTAAATTAGAACTGAATATATAGCGAAATCAGCCAAAATGATGCAGACATTCAAATTTAAAAAAATGCTCTCACGAAGAAAGTATTGTGCCAAATTTATTATCCTTCTGTCAAAAGCTGTATAATACGAAAACAGTAAAATAGGCCTACTAAAAATCTGGTGGCCATGATTGCTTGGATTAAAAGATATTCAAAAAATTCGCCTAAGCGGGCAAGGTTGCTATCCAGGAAACAATCTCAGGATCCCCATCTAAAAAAAAGGATCAATTCTATCATCAAGGTTGGGATTTTGAAAACCAAACTCAGACGGACAGAATCAAAGTACCAAAATTCACTAGCTAAAAAGAAGATAAAAGACAGTAATTCGAACCATCCTAGGAAATCTCCAGCAATAATAATGAAACTGATAGTGTGGATGTAGACTGGTGTGCTGAGCTTAAGTTTGGCTTTTTTGGGTAATCGGTGCAGTAGCACAGAATATTTTGGCTTTTTTGGATTTGAGTATCGAAATGTGGACTGATTTTGTGGATTTGAATTGCTGTGGAAGAGTGGCATCGATAGCTATGATAATGAAACTGATGGTGTGGATGTAGACTGGTGTGCTGAGCTTAAGTTTGGCTTTTTTGGGTAATCGGTGCAGTAGCACAGAATATTTTGGCTTTTTTGGATTTGAGTATCGAAATGTGGACTGATTTTGTGGATTTGAATTGCTGTGGAGGAGTGGCATCGATAGCTATGGTAATGAAACTGATAGTGTGGATGTAGACTGGTGTGGTGAGCTTTAAATCATTGGTGAATTTATTTAAATAGTTAAATTTGTTAAAATAGTTAAATAGGTGAAATTATCATTAACCTACTCTTCTCTGGCATCGATCCTTCAGATAGCTGATACATCATTGAACGAAGACTAATGGGAGATTTCCATTTTGCAACATTTCAATCAGACAACTATGATTAAGTGAGTCGAGAGGTTTTGAAATATCTTTTGAGCATATCATGACAACTCCGGCTGTGTCAGCTTGGTCCAGACTCTTTGTTATGTAATCATGGATGGTAATATAAGCATGAAAAATTGATCTTTGAGGCTTAAATCCAAACTGATTGGGTCCATACATGTTTAGCAGTTGCTGTTTCACTGACTGTAATACGAAACTTTCAAGAATTTTCGCAAAATAGGTAACTTTGAGATAGCGAAGTTGTCTATTTTCTTGGCAACTTTATTTATTTTTTTCATTTTCTTAATTTGGAAACGCGAGGAGATTTTGGGACAGGCGTTACATCCGCCATTTTACTTATCGTGGGCACATGCATAGTTTGAATAGGAAGGTGGATGAGGTGAGTAAGAAGAGGAGCCAACACCATATAAGCAGCCTTGAGTATACGAGGCGAGAGACGGTCACTTCCTGAGGACTTCTTTGTATTCAAAATGAAGAGAAACTGTTCAACCAATGGTAGGCTATACCTCCATGTACATCCACATTCCAGGATTGCAAAGAACCTCCAGGCACTGGAAATTTCGATTCCTCCCAGTTAGTTGGCTCAGAAAAATTTTTGGCAAATGTGTCATTAATCTGGCATGCAGTTTCAACAGGAGACTGAAATTGTAAAGTCACTTTATGTAAAGGATCGTTAATCATCGTAGATCATCCTAGATGTTATGGACTTCTACAAAATAGAATTATAAATATTTTCTTCATTTTATGTACATGTAAGCCTATGGTCCCTACGGTATCGGCCAAAAAATTCGCTCCGGTTTCGGCCCAAATTTTCGGCTTCGGTAGGTCTCTGCTTAAAACAGAGCCTTGGTGCAAACCAATCTTTGCTTCGAAAAACTCGCTGTTTTCTCCTCCAAAGCTCACGGATGTTCTGCCATCTTCATACAGGTTCACAAGTGTTTGAGCAAGTCTTTCTTCAACTCCAGATTTTCGGAGTGACCACTTGACCACGTCCTTGGGAACCCGGTCGCACGCCTTCTCAAGGTCGACAAAAGCAAAATATAGCACTTATTGGCGCACAATGAAGATTGCATCTGTTATGCTATTACCAGGCATGAAGCCAAATTGCATCTCCTCGATCTTTGCTTGCGCACTAATCAGTAGTATATAGTGTGACATCCGGCGCGACGCTTCGCTTCGCTTTGCTTCGCTTCGCTTGCGCCGGATGTCACACTTTACCGCGTTTTTTTCAAAAAATCAAAATTTCAAAAATTTCAAAAATTTAGGTAGATTTCAAATTTCACGTGGCCGAAGGGCGAAAATTTAGGTAGTGACAAATTTTCAAAAAAATCAACATTTTAAAAATTTAGGCGGTCTCAAAATATCACGTGGACGAAAATTTAGGCGGTCTTAAAATATCACGTAATCTAAAAAATATCACGTGAACGAAAAATATCACGTAGCCGAAGGTCGAAAATGTAGGCAGATGAAAATTTAGGTAGACCAAAAAATATCACGTAGTCCTAATATACCAGAAGATTGTATTCAAAATATTTCTTTAAAAATGTAAACCTCAACGGGGGAAACCTCAGAAATGGAAGGAATAAAAGTGGAAGAAAGCGCAAGAATATATCCTTCGTTATCATATGAACGTAGTTCTACTTTAATGGACATTGAAAAAATGAACAAAGAAAAACACAAAGATAGAGTTAGGTATATGAAAGATAAGGAATCTCAATTATTACTTAGACTAGAACATTATAATAAATTAAGAAAAAGATGGACTAATGTTAAGAATGTAACACAAGGAATTGGCATATTCTTAACAATAAGTTTAGGTGCTTTAACAATTGTTATATCTTCAGGTGTTTTATTAATTCCAGTAGCTGCTACAGCTTTAACAGGTACGGGTGTTTTTGCAACTTCACTTGTTACAATGTTAGATAAATCTTTAATAACTAAGAAACGAAAATCATTAAAAACTAAGCATTTACATATTAAAGAAGTCTATGATAAACTACATTACTACTTTCAAAGAGTATGTGATGATAATGTTATTACGTTAGATGAGATTGAAAAATTTGATCAAATAGCTAATGAAGTAAATCAAATATCATTTCAATTACAGTCAGAAAAAGTTGATGATAAGAATAAACAGGATGGCAAAATTTCTGGTGATGGTAAAATTTCTAATGAAGAAAATGACAAAATTTTTTTAGAAGAGCTAAAAACTTTAAGCGAAAATTTAAGCAAAACTTTATTAAACAAAACTTAAAACGAGAAAACTTTAAACGAAAAGATGTCAGACAACAAAGCAATAAAAAAATAATTTGTTCAGTAAAATGTTTTTGTTGTATTCCAATGTTACCACAAAATTCAAATATTATATTTTAAAAATGGATAAAATTAAAGCTGATAATTTTAAAAGAATTAAACAATTAGAAGAGTTAATAAAACAAAGAAATATTATGAAAGAAAATCATCTTCAACATAGAATGATAAAAGCTGGTATTCAATCTGATATGTTTGAAAAAATGCAGCAAACCGAGCAAGTAAAAACTGATTTTGAGAAAACTATGAAAACATTTAAAACTCTTGAAAAAGAACTTACAAATAATGATAAACAAATTGATATAACAGATCCAGAACACAAAACTATATTAGATGACTATGGATTACTAGAATCAAACATTAATAAGAAATTACCAAAATCTATGCAATTTGAACATTCTATTTCATTTATAGATGGAAAAACAATACCTAGATTTTATCTCGGACAAAAAGAAATATTTCCACAACCTTTTCGAGGTTTAATTTTTTCACCAGATAAATATGCTTTTAATTTAGATAGAAATTTTGTTGATCTTTTAAGAGGAGCAGATTTAAATAATTATACTGTAAAAGATCTCATAAAATATAAAGCTATGTTAGATAGAGTTAAAGCAGGAAAAACTCTTAAACGTTATAGAGAATTAGAAAATTTATTATCAACGGGAGTTAAAGTAGGAAAAGGTTTTAAAACTGAAACAACTGTATTTTTACCAGATGATCCACAAGAATTACTAAATAGATTAAATATTTTAATATCGGCAATAAAAGAAGGACATAATTCTAGTTTCAATGTAATTCATGCTATATTAAAAAGACTGTTAGAAAAGAAGATTCTAAATGAAGAGGATTATAAAAGTATAACGGGACATCGGAGATGTCTTCCAGGGCTTCGCCCGTAGCTGAAATATGTTGTTTCTAATTTTTATAAAAAAATATTCATTTAAATTTTTTAGTTAAAAAATGTCTTCGAGAGAATTATCATCAGTAGATTTTGACAAAATTAATAATCATTTAGAAAATTTGACAGAGATTTTGGGTTCATCAAAATTTAGTACGACGTTAAAAATTATAACAACTACTTCATCACACACTTGTAATTTAGAACCCATTCTACATTTGGAACAAAATAAAAATTATCAAATTCCATTGACTAGTTTCTCCACATTTAACACTATTCAAAACGTTATCAAAGATGTGAATGATCAATTTAGATATTCTACTGATAAAGGCAAAACATGGAAAATACTAACTTTTCTTCCTGGTTCTTACGAAGTTGAATCAATATCAAATGAAATTAAGAGACATTTAGGTATACCATTTAAAGATAAGAAACAATTACATTTTGCAGTTGAACCGGCAGTCAATAAATTTTCTCTTACTTTAGACGAAAATCATCAAGTTGATTTTAATCATGATAGATCATTGTCAAAGCTATTAGGATTTAATAAACAAACCTATAGTCAAGGTTATCATTTAGGTGAGAAGATTCCAAAAATAACTGAAATAAATTCAATTGTTGTACATTGTGACATTATTGAAGGAGGATATATAAATGGTAAATTGTCAAATTTAATATTCAGTTTTCCAGCTTTTACTGTACCCATTGGTTATAGACTAAATGTAATTCCACAAACATTAATATATTTTCCTATTACAATTAACAACATTAACATTAGAATCACTGATGAGAAAGGACAGGAAATAAATTTTGGAGGTGAAGAGATTATGATAGATCTTTTGGTTCGGGAGGTATTAACTCCCACGCGAAGCTAGAGAAGTTTAATTTTCTTCTTATTCTTCTTTAAAAACAAAAATAAAAATAAAATAAAAATAAAATTTTTTATTAAAAAATGAGTGAAGTGCCCCCATTAAATAAAAAAAACTCAAATTTAATCATCATCCAAATTTATCTAATAAAGTTTTGTCAGTTATTTGTGGAAGATCAGGATGTGGAAAAACGTATCTATTATTTAAAATTTTAACGACTCCAAATTTTTTGGATTATAACAATCTTATAATTTATACAACAACAGCAGAACAACCCGTCTATCAATTTTTAAAATATGGATTTGAAAATTATCTTTAAAAAACAGCAATTGCTTCATTATTCAAAGAATATGAAAATTCTGAATATGAAGAAGAAATAAGTTCGTGGTGTGAAGAAGCAGCAAAAAATAATCAGTTAGTAGAATCCAATAAAAATAAGCACATAAAGATACAATTAATAGATGATAGTGGTAATATGCAAGATCCTAGTAAACTAGATAAAACAATGAAACATTGTGTAATTTTTGATGATTGTGTTAATGACAGAAATCAGTCAGTTCAGAGAAATTATTTCACAAGAGGTAGACATAATAACTGTAGTGTTTTTTATTTAACACAAAGTATGTATTCATTAGACGGAAGTGTTATTAGAAAGAATGCAAATATATTTATACTATTTGAAATAATTGCAAGAAACTTAAGTGATTTGTTAAGAGATTTATGCGTAAGAAATAAAGATGAATTCAAACAATCGTGTAACAATGCTTGGTCAAAAGATTATGGCTTCATTACAATTAACATTGATAAAAAAATTCATGATAGAGTTATAGAAGATTTGTTCTCTGACTAGCCTTCGGCTCGAGGGGATTTGCCCCGACTGAAAGTTGATAGAAAATATTTTCGGGGAGTGATCGAACGGAGTGACCGAATAATTTTTCTTATAAATTTTTTGTTAATAAAAATAAAAAAAATATGTTGAATGCTTACAAGATAGAGCATGTACCAGTTTTAAAAGATTATCGTCATCCTACAAATCCTGTAAATTCGAAGAAAGAAGTTAGATTTTATTATCATCATAAATACGTAGCGCTCGTTACAGATTATAAAACAAAACATGGTATTAAACCGTGTGTTAAAACAAAAGACTTTCCACTTTGTTTAAGAAGTTTCCGAGTATTTTTGGCGTATAATAATTTATGGTGGTTGGTTAAGAAAGAACATTTAACAACACATGAATTAGAAACATTACATCAATTACATATTCCTGTGTATATGTAAAAACGGAACCGAGGTTCTATGTAAAAATTCATTTTTTCTTTCAAAAAATATGAATCGTGAAATGTCTCTCGGACAAACGTCTAGGATTGATGAATTAATCAAGAAACAAACTGCTGAGTTTGATGCGCAAATTAAACATAGTAAACGTAGTAAACGTATTAAAAAACAGAAACGTACTAGGCGTAGTATTAGACGTAATACTAAAAAACAGAAAAGTGGAACAAAAGAAATATTAGAAACTCCTATTACTGATATCTTTTTTGATGATAGAATTAAGGATGAACTTGGTGATGATTTATGTAATTTGTTTAATCCAAATGAAATTAAATATGAAAATGTATCTTTTATTAATGTAGTAAATGATATGCGGAAACTTTTAGCAAATAGTAAAATTATTAATTTACTTGGAAAAGTTGTTAAAGATCAGGAAAATATAATTCAAAATTTTTACGTAACCTTCTATAATAAAAATTCATTTGAAATATGGTTTTCGAATCTGGATGAGAAATCCGATGCTAACGAATGGATTTTTACAGGTAATATTAAATATGAAAATTTTGGAATGAAGTTAGTACAAAGATCGCATAGAGGGGCAGGGATTAATATGAAATATAGAATCAAAGAATATTTCGGTGAATATTGTTATATTCCTTCTGAAGATTTTTGTTTTATTAAATGTTATAATGTTTTACGAGGTTTTAATGAAGAACAAGGAGAAATGATGAAAGAAATGTTTAATAATTTTTTATATAAAGAGAAAGCCACATCTAGAACAGGAGTAATGTCAAACTGCAAATTTTCTCAATTCAATAAACACTTTGGAGAATGTGTTCAGTATTACAGTCCTACTAATCGTCATTTAAATCCTAGAGATATTACAACGTCTCATAATTATGTCTATTACAATTATTTTCACGAAGGTTCAACAATTGGTCACTGTTGTTTAATTAATAAATCTCATAAATTAAAAGCTATTAGAGAAATTGAAAATAATTTCAAACCCATATATAAAACAGTTACTGATGAAAATCTAACAACGCGTCCATATAAAATCATAACAAAGAAAAAAATTGACTATAGTTCAACATATATTTGGGATCTCGAAACTTTTCCTGATCCTAACTGTTCAATAGCTCATCCTATTCCTTATGCTGTAGGAGCTATTAATTTTAATAAATTTATATGTTGCTTACCGAAACAAAGATTGAAAGAATTAGAAACACGTTTGTTAAGTGATATGATTAAAATTAAACGATCAAAAGATGAAGATGAAATTAAAAAACTTAAAAAACAGATTAATGAGTATAATAATTTAACTGAATTAGAATTTAATAAACTTCAAAATTGTGTGAAAATATTTACGAGAACTGAGGATGATGAATGTCCGATCGGGGGAAATCCAGAGGATGTATGTCCGATCCATCAATTTTTTAAAACTCTTTGAAAATTTAATTATTCGAGAGTAACTTTAATAGCTCACAATTCATCAGGTTTTGATTCCTATTTTCCGATAAAAGGTAATTTTAAATTATCTAAACCACCTCTTAAAACTTCAAGAGGAATATTGACTGCTTCATTACAAAATCCTTATACAACTGAATGTGTTAGTAGATACATTCAAAAATCTTTTAGATTTAAAAACAATATGAAAAAAGATTTACCTTCAGGTAAATTAGCACTTCAAACTATTATAATGAAATGTAGTTATCAACATGTAAAAACAAGTCTTTCTAAATGGTGTGAGAATTTTGAAATTCCTATGAATGTGTGTAAATTAAATTATGAAATTGGAGACATAACACATGAAAATTATAAAGAAAAAGAAAATGAATGGAGACCATATTTAGTTAACGATATTCTTTCTTTAGCTTTTTGTATCTACAAATATAATAATGTTATGCGAGATTTAGTTGGTGAAGATATAACTACTAATTTGACATCCTCTGCTTTAACATTTAACGGTTGGATGAAAAGCGTACAAAATGACAATATAAATATTCATTCTCATATAGATTTATGGGCTAGAAATTATATTAGAAAATCTGTTAAAGGTGGAAGAGTTTCAGCAAATATAAGAAAATACATATCGCCATTTTGTAGCATCTTGTTACCAATATTAAAACAGTATTTACCTGGTCGCTACGCTGGGGGGCTTTGTCCCCTGGTCGCTACGCTGGTGGGGGGGCTTTGTCCCCTGGTCGCTACGCTGGGGGGGACTTTGTCCCTTGGAAGTAATTTAATAGATTTAATGAAACAGTATCGAGATTTAGGAGATAAAACTGAAATTTGTAAGAAAATTTCAAATCAACTACTTGAACAAAAACATGAATTTCTAATGGCTTTTGATGCCACATCTTTATATCCATCAGCTATGTATGATGAAAATTCAGAATACCCTAAAGCTGAATCCGCTAGAAAATTTCGTCAAGAAGAAGAACGGGAAATAGTATATAAATTTAATACTCAAACATTTAGACCTAAAACTGGAATATTTACAGTTGTGTTTCAATATCCCAATGATATGTTTTTTCAACCAGTTCCTATAAAAGATAAAGTTAAAAATTAAAATTATAATTCTCATGTAAAAGTAATCAGGTTTAGAAATGGTATATGTTATGATGTATTAACTTCTGTAGACATACAAGAAATTGTTAGATGTGGGGGAAAAATCCTACATATTACTGATGGTATAATTTATGAAAAAAATTATCAAGTTTCACCATTTCGAAATTATATTGAAAAACTTTTTAATTTGAGAAAAAGATATAAAACAGAAGGAAATACTGTAGGCGATGAGTTAATTAAATTATTGATGAATTCACTATATGGCAAAACTGTGCAAAAAGATATAACCACTAAATATCATTTATGGAATGAGAATACATTGAGAAAAAATTTCACTCAAGAAGTAAAAGATTATGAAAAATTAAATGATGAACAATATTTAGCGAAAGTAGAAATGGAAGATGATGAATTTCTTAAAACTAATATTGTAAAAGATGGGAAGACGTCGTTCATGCCATCACACTTAGGTTCTTTCATTCTTTCTCACTCTAGAAGAATCATGAATAACTTTATTTTAGAAATTAATGGTTTTAGAGAAAAACACATACATTATACGGATTCCGTAACAGCTGACACGCCTGTAATATTGAGAAAGAATAATTTATTATTGATTTCTAGAATAGATAGTATTGTAAACAACTATAAAATTAATCTGTTTGAAATTAATAGTGATATGGAAGAAATTTCATTTGTTGATAATTTGTAAATTTATACTCATAATGGATGGAGTAAAGTAAAAAAAATTATTAGACATTTTACAAATAAACGTATTTATCGAATAAGAACAAAAATGGGAATAGTAGATGTTACTGAAGATCATTCACTGTTAGATGAAACAGGTAATGAAATAAAGCCACAAGAATTAAATATAGGAACAAATTTACTACATAATAAATTATTTTTACACGACAATACAATCACATTGAAGCAAATTGTAAGTGATATTTATGTTAATGATCCACCTAATTTAAGATGTAAGCAAGCATTTATAGAAGGGTTCTTTTTAGGAGATGGCTCTGCTGGAATCTATAATTATGAATCATGAGTCAGATATTGTTGTGCTTTATATAACCAAGATCTTAACCTCTTAATTAAATTAAAAACATATATTAATGAAGTCTATAACAATGATTGTAAAATATATGATACGATGAGATCATCTAGGGTATACAAACTTAATTTTCAAAATCCAAAACAATATGCCACATACTTTAGTGAAAATTATTATAATCAGTTTAAAGAAAAACGTGTTCCTTGGTATGTTCTAAATGCTGAATATAATATTAGATATTGGTTCTTTGTTGGATTTTATGCAGCAGATGGGAGCAAGAAATCTTTTTTTACAAGTAAATATGCAATTATTCGTTTTACACAGAAAAATAAAGAAACCTTTAGTGGTTTATGCAATTTGGCATCATCTCTAGGTATTAATTTGGTAGTAAGCGAAAGACAAGATAAATCGTTATGCTTTAGTGCGTGTCAAGTTAAAAATAATATTACCAAAGATGTCACCACTGTAAGATACTTAAATAATAAAAAACAATATGTTTATGATATTGAAACAGAAGATGGGGCATTTAATTGTGGTTTTCCATTAATTGTAAAAAACACTGATTCAATATACATTTCCAATGAACTCTTCAATAAATTAGATGCTGCTGGATATGTTGGTGGGGAATTGTGTCAAGGAAAAAATGATTATGACAATGGTGGAATTATTTTTGCAATGTTTATTGCACCTAAAATAAAATATTGTATTACTCTAGACGAACAAGGGAGACTTAGTGAAAAGAAAACATTCAAAGGATATTCACAAGATAAAGTAAAAGTAGAAGATTTTATAAAATTATATTCGGGTAAAACATTATCGACTACAGTTAATAAACCATGGAAAAGATCTTTAGAAACTGGAATTAGTATTCCTGATAAAAATAATAATACTGAAGAAAAAAAATTTTCTGGTCAAATAAATATTCTTAAACGTCAAGCACCTGATGAAAATGAAATTATGTTACTTTATAACGGAGAAGATATTCAAGCTGAAATATTTCAAACAATCGTCAGTGAGAGTAATTTAAGTGATGATGATGACACGTGGGAATAATAATTTTTTTTACATCCAAAAACTTATTACATCCAAAATTTATGTCTAGAAAATTTATATCTAAAAATATAATTAATTAATTATAGCACTCACAGCGTTTATTATTGGTTTTTATCTTCAATTGTTTGTTTTGCGCCAGCTAATGTAGATTTGGCATCAGATATTATTGATGTTGTTTTTTTCAAGGCATTTCTTTCATCATCAATTCCAGATTTTAAACATTTTAATGTATCATTATTTGTTAATTTGTTAGGTATTGCTATACCAAATGTTGTAATTGTTGAATATTTGGTATAGCAATACCTAACAAATTAACAAATAATGATACATTAAAATGTTTAAAATCTGGAATTGATGATGAAAGAAATGCCTTGAAAAAAACAACACCAATAATATCTGATGCCAAATCTACATTAGCTGGCGCAAAACAAACAATTGAAGATAAAAACCAATAATAAACGCTGTGAGTGCTATAATTAATTAATTATATTTTTAGATATAAATTTTCTAGACATAAATTTTGGATGTAATAAGTTTTTGGATGTAAAAAAATTATTATTCCCACGTGTCATCATCATCACTTAAATTACTCTCACTGACGATTGTTTGAAATATTTCAGCTTGAATATCTTCTCCGTTATAAAGTAACATAATTTCATTTTCATCAGGTGCTTGACGTTTAAGAATATTTATTTGACCAGAAAATTTTTTTTCTTCAGTATTATTATTTTTATCAGGAATACTAATTCCAGTTTCTAAAGATCTTTTCCATGGTTTATTAACTGTAGTCGATAATGTTTTACCCGAATATAATTTTATAAAATCTTCTACTTTTACTTTATCTTGTGAATATCCTTTGAATGTTTTCTTTTCACTAAGTCTCCCTTGTTCGTCTAGAGTAATACAATATTTTATTTTAGGTGCAATAAACATTGCAAAAATAATTCCACCATTGTCATAATCATTTTTTCCTTGACACAATTCCCCACCAACATATCCAGCAGCATCTAATTTATTGAAGAGTTCATTGGAAATGTATATTGAATCAGTGTTTTTTACAATTAATGGAAAACCACAATTAAATGCCCCATCTTCTGTTTCAATATCATAAACATATTGTTTTTTATTATTTAAGTATCTTACAGTGGTGACATCTTTGGTAATATTATTTTTAACTTGACACGCACTAAAGCATAACGATTTATCTTGTCTTTCGCTTACTACCAAATTAATACCTAGAGATGATGCCAAATTGCATAAACCACTAAAGGTTTCTTTATTTTTCTGTGTAAAACGAATAATTGCATATTTACTTGTAAAAAAAGATTTCTTGCTCCCATCTGCTGCATAAAATCCAACAAAGAACCAATATCTAATATTATATTCAGCATTTAGAACATACCAAGGAACACGTTTTTCTTTAAACTGATTATAATAATTTTCACTAAAGTATGTGGCATATTGTTTTGGATTTTGAAAATTAAGTTTGTATACCCTAGATGATCTCATCGTATCATATATTTTACAATCATTGTTATAGACTTCATTAATATATGTTTTTAATTTAATTAAGAGGTTAAGATCTTGGTTATATAAAGCACAACAATATCTGACTCATGATTCATAATTATAGATTCCAGCAGAGCCATCTCCTAAAAAGAACCCTTCTATAAATGCTTGCTTACATCTTAAATTAGGTGGATCATTAACATAAATATCACTTACAATTTGTTTCAATGTGATTGTATTGTCGTGTAAAAATAATTTATTATGTAGTAAATTTGTTCCTATATTTAATTCTTGTGGCTTTATTTCATTACCTGTTTCATCTAACAGTGAATGATCTTCAGTAACATCTACTATTCCCATTTTTGTTCTTATTCGATAAATACGTTTATTTGTAAAATGTCTAATAATTTTTTTTACTTTACTCCATCCATTATGAGTATAAACTTCTAAATTATCAACAAATGAAATTTCTTTCATATCACTATTAATTTCAAACGGATTAATTTTATAGTTGTTTACAATACTATCTATTCTAGAAATCAATAATAAATTATTCTTTCTCAATATTACAGGCGTGTCAGCTGTTACGGAATCCGTATAATGTATGTGTTTTTCTCTAAAACCATTAATTTCTAAAATAAAGTTATTCATGATTCTTCTAGAGTGAGAAAGAATGAAAGAACCTAAGTGTGATGGCATGAACGACGTCTTCCCATCTTTTACAATATTAGTTTTAAGAAATTCATCATCTTCCATTTCTACTTTCGCTAAATATTGTTCATCATTTAATTTTTCATAATCTTTTACTTCTTGAGTGAAATTTTTTCTCAATGTATTCTCATTCCATAAATGATATTTAGTGGTTATATCTTTTTGCACAGTTTTGCCATATAGTGAATTCATCAATAATTTAATTAACTCATCGCCTACAGTATTTCCTTCTGTTTTATATCTTTTTCTCAAATTAAAAAGTTTTTCAATATAATTTCGAAATGGTGAAACTTGATAATTTTTTTCATAAATTATACCATCAGTAATATGTAGGATTTTTCCCCCACATCTAACAATTTCTTGTATGTCTACAGAAGTTAATACATCATAACATATACCATTTCTAAACCTGATTACTTTTACATGAGAATTATAATTTTAATTTTTAACTTTATCTTTTATAGGAACTGGTTGAAAAAACATATCATTGGGATATTGAAACACAACTGTAAATATTCCAGTTTTAGGTCTAAATGTTTGAGTATTAAATTTATATACTATTTCCCGTTCTTCTTCTTGACGAAATTTTCTAGCGGATTCAGCTTTAGGGTATTCTGAATTTTCATCATACATAGCTGATGGATATAAAGATGTGGCATCAAAAGCCATTAGAAATTCATGTTTTTGTTCAAGTAGTTGATTTGAAATTTTCTTACAAATTTCAGTTTTATCTCCTAAATCTCGATACTGTTTCATTAAATCTATTAAATTACTTCCAAGGGACAAAGTCCCCCCCAGCGTAGCGACCAGGGGACAAAGCCCCCCCCCCAGCGTAGCGACCAGGGGACAAAGCCCCCCAGCGTAGCGACCAGGTAAATACTGTTTTAATATTGGTAACAAGATGCTACAAAATGGCGATATATATTTTCTTATATTTGCTGAAACTCTTCCACCTTTAACAGATTTTCTAATATAATTTCTAGCCCATAAATCTATATGAGAATGAATATTTATATTGTCATTTTGTACGCTTTTCATCCAACCGTTAAATGTTAAAGCAGAGGATGTCAAATTAGTAGTTATATCTTCACCAACTAAATCTCGCATAACATTATTATATTTGTAGATACAAAAAGCTAAAGAAAGAATATCGTTAACTAAATATGGTCTCCATTCATTTTCTTTTTCTTTATAATTTTCATGTGTTATGTCTCCAATTTCATAATTTAATTTACACACATTCATAGGAATTTCAAAATTCTCACACCATTTAGAAAGACTTGTTTTTACATGTTGATAACTACATTTCATTATAATAGTTTGAAGTGCTAATTTACCTGAAGGTGAATCTTTTTTCATATTGTTTTTAAATCTAAAAGATTTTTGAATGTATCTACTAACACATTCAGTTGTATAAGGATTTTGTAATGAAGCAGTCAATATTCCTCTTGAAGTTTTAAGAGGTGGTTTAGATAATTTAAAATTACCTTTTATCGGAAAATAGGAATCAAAACCTGATGAATTGTGAGCTATTAAAGTTACTCTCGAATAATTAAATTTTCAAAGAGTTTTAAAAAATTGATGGATCGGACATACATCCTCTGGATTTCCCCCGATCGGACATTCATCATCCTCAGTTCTCGTAAATATTTTCACACAATTTTGAAGTTTATTAAATTCTAATTCAGTTAAATTATTATACTCATTAATCTGTTTTTTAAGTTTTTTAATTTCATCTTCATCTTTTGATCGTTTAATTTTAATCATATCACTTAACAAACGTGTTTCTAATTCTTTCAATCTTTGTTTCGGTAAGCAACATATAAATTTATTAAAATTAATAGCTCCTACAGCATAAGGAATAGGATGAGCTGTTGAACAGTTAGGATCAGGAAAAGTTTCGAGATCCCAAATATATGTTGAACTATAGTCAATTTTTTTCTTTGTTATGATTTTATATGGACGCGTTGTTAGATTTTCATCAGTAACTGTTTTATATATTGGTTTGAAATTATTTTCAATTTCTCTAATAGCTTTTAATTTATGAGATTTATTAATTAAACAATAGTGACCAATTGATGAACCTTCGTGAAAATAATTGTAATAGACATAATTATGAGACGTTGTAATATCTCTAGGATTTAAATGACGATTAGTAGGACTGTAATACTGAACACATTCTCCAAAGTGTTTATTGAATTGAGAAAATTTGCAGTTTGACATTACTCCTGTTCTAGATGTGGCTTTCTCTTTATATAAAAAATTATTAAACATTTCTTTCATCATTTCTCCTTGTTCTTCATTAAAACCTCGTAAAACATTATAACATTTAATAAAACAAAAATCTTCAGAAGGAATATAACAATATTCACCGAAATATTCTTTGATTCTATATTTCATATTAATCCCTGCCCCTCTATGCGATCTTTGTACTAACTTCATTCCAAAATTTTCATATTTAATATTACCTGTAAAAATCCATTCGTTAGCATCGGATTTCTCATCCAGATTCGAAAACCATATTTCAAATGAATTTTTATTATAGAAGGTTACGTAAAAATTTTGAATTATATTTTCCTGATCTTTAACAACTTTTCCAAGTAAATTAATAATTTTACTATTTGCTAAAAGTTTCCGCATATCATTTACTACATTAATAAAAGATACATTTTCATATTTAATTTCATTTGGATTAAACAAATTACATAAATCATCACCAAGTTCATCCTTAATTCTATCATCAAAAAAGATATCAGTAATAGGAGTTTCTAATATTTCTTTTGTTCCACTTTTCTGTTTTTTAGTATTACGTCTAATACTACGCCTAGTACGTTTCTGTTTTTTAATACGTTTACTACGTTTACTATGTTTAATTTGCGCATCAAACTCAGCAGTTTGTTTCTTGATTAATTCATCAATCCTAGACGTTTGTCCGAGAGACATTTCACGATTCATATTTTTTAAAAGAAAAAATGAATTTTTACATAGAACCTCGGTTCCGTTTTTACATATACACAGGAATATGTAATTGATGTAATGTTTCTAATTCATGTGTTGTTAAATGTTCTTTCTTAACCAACCACCATAAATTATTATACGCCAAAAATACTCGGAAACTTCTTAAACAAAGTGGAAAGTCTTTTGTTTTAACACACGGTTTAATACCATGTTTTGTTTTATAATCTGTAACGAGCGCTACGTATTTATGATGATAATAAAATCTAACTTCTTTCTTCGAATTTACAGGATTTGTAGGATGACGATAATCTTTTAAAACTGGTACATGCTCTATCTTGTAAGCATTCAACATATTTTTTTTATTTTTATTAACAAAAAATTTATAAGAAAAAATTATTCGGTCACTCCCCGAAAATATTTTCTATCAACTTTCAGTCGGGGCAAATCCCCTCGAGCCGAAGGCTA
Organism: Prostheceraeus crozeri; assembly: GCA_907163375.1. Taxonomy (NCBI): domain Eukaryota; kingdom Metazoa; phylum Platyhelminthes; order Polycladida; family Euryleptidae; genus Prostheceraeus; species Prostheceraeus crozeri. Next base: position 89,244 of record CAJQUW010013498.1, read on the forward strand.
GTCAGAGAACAAATCTTCTATAACTCTATCATGAATTTTTTTATCAATGTTAATTGTAATGAAGCCATAATCTTTTGACCAAGCATTGTTACACGATTGTTTGAATTCATCTTTATTTCTTACGCATAAATCTCTTAACAAATCACTTAAGTTTCTTGCATTTATTTCAAATAGTATAAATATATTTGCATTCTTTCTAATAACACTTCCGTCTAATGAATACATACTTTGTGTTAAATAAAAAACACTACAGTTATTATGTCTACCTCTTGTGAAATAATTTCTCTGAACTGACTGATTTCTGTCATTAACACAATCATCAAAAATTACACAATGTTTCATTGTTTTATCTAGTTTACTAGGATCTTGCATATTACCACTATCATCTATTAATTGTATCTTTATATGCTTATTTTTATTGGATTCTACTAACTGATTATTTTTTGCTGCTTCTTCACACCACGAACTTATTCCTTCTTCATATTCAGAATTTTCATATTCTTTGAATAATGAAGCAATTGCTGTTTTTTAAGATTATTTTCAAATCCATATTTTAAAAATTGATAGACGGGTTGTTCTGCTGTTGTTGTATAAATTATAAGATTGTTATAATCCAAAAAATTTGGAGTCGTTAAAATTTTAAATAATAGATACGTTTTTCCACATCCTGATCTTCCACAAATAACTGACAAAACTTTATTAGATAAATTTGGATGATGATTAAATTTGAGTTTTTTTTATTTAATGGGGGCACTTCACTCATTTTTTAATAAAAAATTTTATTTTTATTTTATTTTTATTTTTGTTTTTAAAGAAGAAGAATAAGAAGAAAATTAAACTTCTCTAGCTTCGCGTGGGAGTTTATACCTCCCGAACCAAAAGATCTATCATAATCTCTTCACCTCCAAAATTTATTTCCTGTCCTTTCTCATCAGTGATTCTAATGTTAATGTTGTTAATAGTTTTTCTTGTAATAGGAAAATATATTAATGTTTGTGGAATTACATTTAGTCTATAACCAATGGGTACAGTAAAAGCTGGAAAACTGAATATTAAATTTGACAATTTACCATTTATATATCCTCCTTCAATAATGTCACAATGTACAACAATTGAATTTATTTCAGTTATTTTTGGAATCTTCTCACCTAAATGATAACCTTGACTATAGGTTTGTTTATTAAATCCTAATAGCTTTGACAATGATCTATCATGATTAAAATCAACTTGATGATTTTCGTCTAAAGTAAGAGAAAATTTATTGACTGCCGGTTCAACTGCAAAATGTAATTGTTTCTTATCTTTAAATGGTATACCTAAATGTCTCTTAATTTCATTTGATATTGATTCAACTTCGTAAGAACCAGGAAGAAAAGTTAGTATTTTCCATGTTTTGCCTTTATCAGTAGAATATCTAAATTGATCATTCACATCTTTGATAACGTTTTGAATAGTGTTAAATGTGGAGAAACTAGTCAATGGAATTTGATAATTTTTATTTTGTTCCAAATGTAGAATGGGTTCTAAATTACAAGTGTGTGATGAAGTAGTTGTTATAATTTTTAACGTCGTACTAAATTTTGATGAACCCAAAATCTCTGTCAAATTTTCTAAATGATTATTAATTTTGTCAAAATCTACTGATGATAATTCTCTCGAAGACATTTTTTAACTAAAAAATTTAAATGAATATTTTTTTATAAAAATTAGAAACAACATATTTCAGCTACGGGCGAAGCCCTGGAAGACATCTCCGATGTCCCGTTATACTTTTATAATCCTCTTCATTTAGAATCTTCTTTTCTAACAGTCTTTTTAATATAGCATGAATTACATTGAAACTAGAATTATGTCCTTCTTTTATTGCCGATATTAAAATATTTAATCTATTTAGTAATTCTTGTGGATCATCTGGTAAAAATACAGTTGTTTCAGTTTTAAAACCTTTTCCTACTTTAACTCCCGTTGATAATAAATTTTCTAATTCTCTATAACGTTTAAGAGTTTTTCCTGCTTTAACTCTATCTAACATAGCTTTATATTTTATGAGATCTTTTACAGTATAATTATTTAAATCTGCTCCTCTTAAAAGATCAACAAAATTTCTATCTAAATTAAAAGCATATTTATCTGGTGAAAAAATTAAACCTCGAAAAGGTTGTGGAAATATTTCTTTTTGTCCGAGATAAAATCTAGGTATTGTTTTTCCATCTATAAATGAAATAGAATGTTCAAATTGCATAGATTTTGGTAATTTCTTATTAATGTTTGATTCTAGTAATCCATAGTCATCTAATATAGTTTTGTGTTCTGGATCTGTTATATCAATTTGTTTATCATTATTTGTAAGTTCTTTTTCAAGAGTTTTAAATGGTTTCATAGTTTTCTCAAAATCATTTTTTACTTGCTCGGTTTGCTGCATTTTTTCAAACATATCAGATTGAATACCAGCTTTTATCATTCTATGTTGAAGATGATTTTCTTTCATAATATTTCCTTGTTTTATTAACTCTTCTAATTGTTTAATTCTTTTAAAATTATCAGCTTTAATTTTATCCATTTTTAAAATATAATATTTGAATTTTGTGGTAACATTGGAATACAACAAAAACATTTTACTGAACAAATTATTTTTTTATTGCTTTGTTGTCTGACATCTTTTCGTTTAAAGTTTTCTCGTTTTAAGTTTTGTTTAATAAAGTTTTGCTTAAATTTTCGCTTAAAGTTTTTAGCTCTTCTAAAAAAATTTTGTCATTTTCTTCATTAGAAATTTTACCATCACCAGAAATTTTGCCATCCTGTTTATTCTTATCATCAACTTTTTCTGACTGTAATTGAAATGATATTTGATTTACTTCATTAGCTATTTGATCAAATTTTTCAATCTCATCTAACGTAATAACATTATCATCACATACTCTTTGAAAGTAGTAATGTAGTTTATCATAGACTTCTTTAATATGTAAATGCTTAGTTTTTAATGATTTTCGTTTCTTAGTTATTAAAGATTTATCTAACATTGTAACAAGTGAAGGACATTTAAATATATTAGGGACATGAAATAACATGAAAAATGCTTTCTGTATCATACTTATGTTTTATTTAGTCAAATTTTAGGATGATCCACTTTTCATGAAACGGACTGTATATTATCCAATTTATTCAAAACTACCGCCACCAACTTCTCTAGAATAATCAAGTCTAATACAGATATTGGAAACTCCAACTGACAATTCTTGCGGCGTAACACCTTCACACACTTCTATAATTCTTTTCTTCAAATCCTCGTTCGATTGAACAGGTGAGTGAACATCATTCTTAAGCCAAGCCAAACATGTCTTAGTGCAACTGCCTCAGCCAATGATTTTGGTCTTTCAAAAACTTTTTTGTTTGATTGCAACATCATGTGACGTCATACGTTACTGCTAAACTTCCCTATTTATCTAGCTGTTAGAGTGTATCAGTCATGGTATTGTCTTTTTGCTTTTGAAGCATTCGTCAGACTGTGGTATTTAATTAGCTTATGGAACTCAGCACGAAATTAGAGTTGCTAGAATGCTACATTTTGTGTCACAAGAGTCCTCCTACAGCTGCTCTTCGCGAATTCAAACGCAGGCAGAATATGATCCGAGACCCATTTTCTGCTGCGACTGTGCTCAAATTAATGACTAAATTTTATGAAACGGGCAGTCTGCATGATAATCCACCTTCCGGTCGTCCTAGACTAAGTGAAGAGGATGTGGCCTCTCTGCAAGAGGCCATCGCTTCTGCAGAGGGACAAACTTTTATTCGTCGTTTGCTAATGGAGACTGATATAAAGAAGATTTCAGTTCATAAAATAGCCCAATCTTGTTTGCAGTTATGGCCCTACAAAATCTCATTTTATCAGCAATTGCTGGAATCTGATAAATCAGCAAGACTTGAGTTTGCTGATTGGGTGGAAGCAAATGAGGATCAACTTCCGAACATCCTGTAGAGTGATGAATCTAACTTTTCTGTCAATGGAGCCATCCAGAGACATAACTGCCGCATATGGTCAGACTTGAATCTTCACGCTTCGAGATCACAACCTCTTCATTCTCCATATATCACTGTGTGGATGGATTTCACTAGCCAATTTGGACTGACGCCGTACTTTTTAATGGAACAGTGAATGCCGATAATTACCTCACAATGCTTAAGGATCACGTAATCCTCAACTGAAACAACGACGTGCATTTAGTCGAACAATTTTCATGCAAGACGGAGCTCCTCCATATTTTGCTACGAAAGTTCGACAATTTACAATGCAACAATTTGGACATCGACTAATCAGCCGAGGCTGTGATGTACCGTGACCCGCACGCAGTCCAGACCTTAGTCCTCTTGACTACTGGCTTTGGGCTTGGCTCAAAAGTAAAGCTTTCACGTTTCAGTCACCTGTTCAATCGAACGAGGATTTGAAGAAAAGAATTATAGAAGTGTGTGAAGGTGTTGCGCCGCAAGAATTGTCAGCTGGAGTGTCCAATATCAATATTAGACTTGATTATTCTAGAGAAGTTGGTGGCGGTAGTTCTGAATAAAGTCTTTCAAATTGGATTATATAGTTTTTTTTAAATGATCTCTATGATTGATAAAGTAAGATATACATCAACTAAAAATACTTTCAAAATACTGTCTTAATGACTTAAAATGTGTGAGTAAATGTTTTGCTCCACTTCTTTCATTTTCGAAAATATTTGAATTTTAAATTTTTCCAGACTTTGCGGACACACGGTACATGTACATGCGACACGTGTAGGCTTACATGTAAGCCCTAAGCTTAGTCAGCCAGCTGCTACCGGCATGGCCTAATACATAGGCCTGCTATCAATGCCTGACGTGCGCGACCCTAACTGTTTGGCTAAGTCAGACTGTATAGGCTGCTTAGGTTGCTTCATTTTCCAAGCATAATTGTCATAGGCTTCGGACCTTATACTAGCTAGTACGTCCTAGTCCTAACTTCACCGATAATTTCCTGCAGCATAATTCCAACAGAATTAAACCACAAGTCTATTGAACTCCAATACATAGGCATGCATAGCTGATCACCGAGGCTTTACCACAATGTTTTAATTTCAAACGATAGATGAGCCCATGCTAATCAAACAAATGCTCGCATCCGTCCCACATGAAATTGTATGCATATATACGAGTAAGACTTCTTTTCATTGATCTTGCTTGATAATTGCCTGTTTCAAAGTCAGAATTGAACATATTCATTTTCAAATAGGTAAGCTTGAATCGTTCTGAAAATGAAGAATTATCCGTGTATAGGCCTACTGTAGTGTAGGTCCAGGCCCTGTACAGTCCTAACAGCATAGGCATGAAGGGTAATTGTACATGACCAATAACTATGGCAAAGTACCATATTGTTATGCTTGAGATCTCTAGAGTTGTCTGAGCACTGTACATGTCATATTTGTAATATCATTATTACGTATGGCTCAGCTCTTATCCGCTACAACTGCAAACAATAATGTGCAGCCATTAATAAAATGAAATGTGCGAATGGCTCAATTTTATAAGGATAAGAGCTATTTTCCAGAACTATTTTGATCAGAGATTCGGCCGAGTTTCGGTTAAGTTTCGGCCAAAAACTGGCCGAAACTGACAAATCAAAATTGGCCGAATATTCGGCAGACCGAAACCGAATATTCGATAGGTCTCTGGTTTTAAGGCCATTGTTCTTTACAATCATCATGAATTCCACAAGTGCGGACTTTTCAGAAGGGCTTCCTCTCGAAATTCTCTATGCAGACGATCTGATATGTTGGTTGCAGAAAGTGAAGATGAACTGTAAGGAAAGGGTAAGACGATGAATGACTGCCTATCATCAAAGGGTCAGACAGTTTAATGTGGCTGAAACGAAGTGATGAGAACTGCAGCAGGGGAAGGAAAACCCTAATAACATGAGCAGGGTCGGCTGTAACTCAATGCAGTGCACCAGCTGTCGATCATGGAATCACGGATATTGCAGTGATATTCTGATTAGAGTGGTGTCGAACTTTTTGTGTGGGAGATGCTCAGGTGATATGCCCGTTGTGAAATACAGAGCCCTATAACCCGGCAGCCAGAACGAGTTTCTGCAAAAAACAAGGCCTAAAATGAGAATGTGCACGCACCCTTGTCTATGAAAATTAACACATTCAGATTTGGCAAGCCTCCTAATGGCGGCAAACACAAACATTTTAAGCATTATAATCCGCATTTAACCACATTCTCGCATACATTGCCGATCAGAAACATGATAATGAGATTAATAACACATGTACATCAGAGGAAATGACTTGAAGACATTCCATGTCGGCGCTTGACTTAGCATTTTTAACTTAATAAGCGAAAACATAGAAAATTTCATTTTAACTAAAAACTTCAATCTGCGTCGCATTGGATTAACTTGTGTTTTTCTTTGATCGCGTCTAAGAAGAAGAGAAACCAAGTAGAACTCGGCAGACGCGCAGATTCGTGGTAGCCATAGGATGTACATCATTCTGTGAAAGTCTCATTTTCGGCCTCGTTCTCCGCAGAAACTCTCCCTAACTGCGGACTACAATGAAAGCGATTAGTTTGGAGGAAGACACTGTTACCCGTTTCTGCTGCTTGGGAAACATGCTGGATTCCGGTGGTGGAACGGAGGCAGTTGCGACTGTGCAAATTCAATCGGGCTAGAACAAAATCTGAGAGCTATCGACTATCCTGCCCAGTCGTGTCACTCCACACTGGATGGAAGGAAAGATCTATGACTCAGAGCAGCCTGCATGACATACGGAAGTGAGACATGGACTATGACAGCCGTAGAAAAGAGGAGAATGGATGTAGCAGATAGGAGGATGATGAGATGGATGTGTGGAGCATCTTTCGAAGATAGAGTTGTCAGCGAAAACCTTCTGGCGCGCCCGCACCTGCAGTCGATCGATAAGGTCAGGAAAGTGTGCAGATTGCGATGGTAAGGCAAGATAACAGCGATTGGGTGAAGAAAGTATGGAAAATGAAGATCAGCGGACTAGCACTAAGAAAGAATACCTCATAAGAAACAGTGCCCACAAATTGTCGGCAATCGGGCCTCAAGGAAGACGACGCACTTGATCGGAATACTTGTAGGCATTCCATGAAGAATTATCGTCCAAGCCAGCAGAGGTGGAGAAAATTATACTAAGCGGAGATGAAGTTGCGTAAGTTAACACAGTGGTAGACATGTTGTTGCTGGCTGTAATTCTTGTAACACACATGGCATATGTATGAACATTCACAGATTCAGTTTATTTCACTAAAATAGCTAATCAGGTCGGAGTAGGCACATTTTCACCGCTTATTTAATATTGTCTTGCATTTTTTCACATTTCATAGATCCCTTGGAATAATTGGCCCCGCTTATAAACTAAAGTTCACCTTTATTAAGTCGACATGACATTCAGTCACTTTCGGTGTTATACAATCGTTCAAAATTTCAGTTGAAAATAGATGAACAGGGGGGGGGCATTATTAAAAAAACAATGCTTTATCCAATTTCGCATTTAATTGGAGATCTAGCCATCCAATGAAAGATCAGCCTTTCAATATTTGCTTATTTGAATGAAAAAATGCACTCACGTTCCAGAAAGAATTTACATTAACGATATTTGGTTTAAAATCAGAATGTAGGCGCCGACATAGATCATCCATAAATTTGCCCATTTCACTTCCCACTAATTTGAAGGTTCTTTTCCACTCGAAGAAAGTGGAATAGTCAATTTCATTTGATGCTAGCTGTTGAAGATAATCTGTTAGACTGGCAACACTTTCAAAATCGTCCACATATATAAATGAATGAGGAGGAGCCACAGAATCATAATCGGTTCGATGGAAACCGCCGTAAACAACAGGAACTGCGTGTCCCAGCAACCCATTTCTCCAAAACTTCTCAGTTATATAGTCCTTGCAGAAGCTGTTCTCAAATGCCAGATAGTATCGATATTTCCTGCTAAGTAGTCTAATAGATTCGAAACCTCTTTTCAGTGATTTACCACAGCTTCCATAGATATCAACTTGTACATGACGACGCAATGCTTCAATCATTTCCAAACGAACATGTGGACCACAGTTACTGATGACCGCGAAAGCAAAGTGTTGTTTTTCTGATGGATTGTAAAGCTCCTTCGTGCTCATATCATTTTTCTCTTCATCATTCATAGGAGCATAGCCAAGTGAATAGGGCATCCAAAAATCAGACTGTCGCATGTAAGTAGCCGTCCAGTTGAATCCCTGTTCCCAAAAATTATTGAGTTGGATACGTGAGTTCACTATTGATTCCATACTGAAAATAGCCCAACGCTGAGATGGTTTTCGATTCATAGGTAGTTTTCCAGTGCCGGAAAGATATTCACGAACGTGAAAAACAAGTGCATCAGAGCAGTCTAATGTCCACCGACACAAAAAGCCGCCTGTGAGATAAACAGCTTCATATGCAGCCCATTTTGGGAAATAATTTTGCCAATTTCGGCGGTATCCGAAAAGATTTGATGCACAGCAAATCTGCTTGACTGATGAATTGATCTGGTTTAAGAATTGATATTTCCAAATTTTAGACTCTTGTACTTTCAATAGGAATAATGCATCAGACCAGTACAGATAAAAAAATATCAAAAGAGTTATAGCGCACTTCGCATATATCTTCCATGAATGCGCCATCCTGTTTGTATGCACGAAGGCAGATATCAAGTACCCATCTGAAATCAGAACAGAACCATCGAATCAACAATTTTTATCCTTTCGCACAATGTTCATAGCATTGGATGTTATCATAGAAATTGAATTGTATCCATACATTTTCATTATACAAAGATTATATTTCCATGGATTTCTATATAGTATATTGTATTTCACTCTCGATGGCTTTGGAGGTCATAGAAATTATTGAAATGATTTTGAAATGCATTATTGCCCGGATTTGGGGGGTATATAATGCACCATTATACGCCCGCCAATTTTACATAGAAATTCACCGCACCAGATAGCCATGAACCGTCGTCCGTCACTCCAGCTTGAGAATCCATTAATGAATGAATTGGTAAATGGATGTTTCAAATCATTTTTAGACAGAAATCTGAATTTCAAATCTACTTACATTTGCAAGTATTTATAGACTTTCAAACTTTTCATGAATTAAAATCTATTGAGAGAGCAAACATCCATAGACTTCAACAAAAGTCAATCAAAGATTTCTCCATCCTACCATTATCTGTGACTAACAGCGATCAAGAATTGCAATATTCATAGACTTCTCAATATAATATTAATAGATTCGCCCATCAATATAGGTGGAAAGAAGAACTCAAAACCAAAAATGAGACAGACAATTCTGAATGCCCTCAAAAGTATCCTTGGCACTCAGAATTAAGTATGCCCACACGAAACGATGAAGTTGAAAGTAAACTGAAACGCGTTTACTTTGGATGCAAGAAAATAATCGAAAATATCAAAAAACAACCACAAAATGGCAACCTTACAACTTCAGAAAAAGCAACCCTAAAACAACTGAAACAAAAACAATTAACGTATCTACCCTCAGACAAAGGCTCAGAATTCTGTGTTATTCAAAATGAAACCTATATTGAAACAGGTATGAAACATTTATCAGATACGACGACATATAGACCAATCAACCATATCACCGTTCAAACAATCGAAAAGAAGATCAACAATGTATGGAAGAATATAGCAGACGAAAATCACTACCCAAACACAGTCAAACGAAGTTATATGACAAAAAATTCGAATATGCCACATTTCTATCATCTGATTAAAACACACAAAAATGATACAGACCTGAAAATTCGACCCATTGTTTCCAACATCAATGGACCCACATCGAAAATGTCATGGCTCCTATCAAAACTGTTATCACCATTACTGAAACAAATCCCGGCACATCTTAAATCAAGTGGAGAGTTAATTGAAAGTATCAAAACCTTGAATCATACTAGACATTATTTTCCATGCAGTTATGATGTCGCGAGCATGTACACCAGCATCCCTATCAACGATGCTATAAATGTGATCATTGAAAAATTAGAACAAAATAGCATAACCGAACTGAAAGGAATACACATTAACCAGATCCAACTTCTACTCACATTAACTCTAAATAACACGTTCTTCGAGTTCAATGGGAAGATATTCCAACAAATCAAAGGACTTCCAATGGGTTCTTCGCTATCAGGACTTATGGCAATCGTGTTTATGGACGTCATTGAAAGATCAGCTTTGCGAATGATAAATTACACACCTCTTTTTAAAAGATATGTAGATGACTGTCTTGCTCTCCTCACCGACAAAGATGAGGCAATGCAATTGTTGAGATTTTTGAACGATCAACATCCATGCATTAAATTTGAAATCGAACTCCCTACAAACAACGATAACAGCATAAGTCTTTTGGATTTCTCAGTTACGCTAAATACCCAAGATCATCCACATTTTGAATTTTATAAGAAACCCGCTAGAAAAAATTTATTCCTGCACAGTAAAGTAGTATAGGGTATGAGATCCGGTGCATCGCTTCGCTCTGCACCGGATCTCATACCTAGGTAGATACGAAAAAAATAGGACCCTCCAGAAATTCACAAAATGAAATTACTAATGCAAAATAGGGTCCAATTCATAACATGAAATTTACAAAGGAAAATAAGGTACTCCCTAACTTCATAAAATGAAATTACAAATACATATTAGCAACAGCAATGTTCATTGTATTAAAATATTCATTTAAAAATGGAAGAACCATCAGCCCCTTTATATCCGATATTATCACAATTTAAAACAAGTGAAATTAAACCTTCGGTTCCCAATGAAGTGAAACACAAAGACAGGATAAGGTATATGAAAGATAAGGAGACACAACTATTGTTAAAACTAGAACATTATGATAAATTAAGAAAAAGATCGACTATAGTGAAGAATGTAACACAAGGAGTTGGAGTATTCTTAACAATTTCTTTAGGCGCTCTGACTATTGTAATATCTTCTGGTGCTCTTACAATTCCTGTTGTTGCTACTGCTTTAACAAGTACAGGTGTTTTTACAACTTCACTTGCGACAATGAAACAATGAATTCATGAAACAAAACGGTTGCTACCCGCACTTAATCAAAAGATAAGGAGTGATGATTGAAGAGAGAGAGAGATTTATTGTTCTAACAAAGGAAAACAACGAACAGCTTTTCCCTAAAATTATCGCGGAATCTCTTGTCATTTCAATTTACGCATCGGTAAAATTTTGACAGTTCAATTTACGCGTCGGTAAAATTTTGACACCCCCCCCCTACGTAATTTTTACCCCTACGTAAATTAGTTTCAGAATCAGTTTTCAAAGTCTGTTTTGCAAATAGATTTATAAAACTCACATGCGTTCACAAAATTCATTTAACGTTTCCTCTCTCCGCTGTATTGATTAAAAGTACCTCCTATTGTGAACTCATGGATTGACAATAAAAGCAATTCTTCTTCTAAATTTAGAACGCATAAGGGTAACGCCGATATGCAAGATAGTTGTTATAGCAATTTTAAACAATCACTTTTATTGACGAATGAAGTTCATGAAGATAATGGACGTCTGTCAAACAATGTAGAATAGAATTTGTGAATAATTATAATATAATCATTTCAAAAAACGAATAAGTAGTAAGGTAAGTCTTCTGACATTTCTTGTCCTGGAGGGGAATCCTACAAGAAATTTATTTATTTATTATAAAATGAGCAACATAAAAGACTTCCTAAAACAATACGGTAAACAAACAACTACAAACTTTGATCTAGAGAAAATGGCTAAACAATTAGGAATAAGGAATTTCCACATCTTAATGCGTGACGAATTATGTCAACCAAAAAATAAAAATAATGTAAATTTCGTGACAAATCTCCACACGTCAGATCAAAAAGGAGTACATTGGTCAGCAGGTATCTTTAATAAAAATGGTGACAATTACTATTTTGACTCTTATGGACTTCCACCTACAAATGAAGTAAGAGAAATACTTGGCAATGGAACATATAATACGTTTCAAATTCAAACACCAGGAACTACTTATTGTGGTCAATTATGTTTATATGTTTTATACAAATTACAAAAAGGAGTACCATTTCTTGATATTATGTTAGAGCTGAATAAGGGAATTTAATTCCCGAAACGTTAGTTCCAAAAAATTAAAGATCACTTCTTTGTAATTCGTTTTCATAAAATCTGCCTCTGATTTCATCATTATCTAAATCTTTGATTTCGTAAGTAATCGGATAAGTTTGGTTTATTTTACAAACTTCAAATATTTCTTTAGTCCAATAGCCAACAAAGCCTTTCTCGAATTCATTTTTATATTTGAATATCCTTGCTCTATCTCCAATCTTAAATTTCGGCTTACGTTTCTGTAAATTCGGATTACTCTCATTCGAATAATTATTTTCGAATATTTTCTTTCGTATTAAATCAGGATCGTCAGAAGCATTCTTTGGAGTTTCTTCAATACCTGAATGAATCTTATTATTGTACTGATCTACAATTCCTGGTAGTATCTTTAACCATTTCTGATTACCTTATTCTGTAAATTTCTTGAATAATTTACTTTTTAATGATCTATTAAATCTCTCTATTACTACAGCCTTTCCAGCATTTTCAGTTGAATAAACGGTTTCAAATAGTGGCTTAACATTTCTATTATAAAATTCAGATCCTTTATCAACGAATAGCTTCTTTGGTTTTCTATTACTTTCTTTAAAGATTTCTTCAAACGCATATTTAACTGACAGACCACTTTTGTTTTTTAAAGGCTTTGCACAAGCGTATCGTGTATATAAATCTACAACGGTCAATGCGTACTTAAACCCTCTTTCATTCGGCATATTGATTAGATCAGCACTCCAAATATCATCTTTATTAAATACTTTTACTTTCAATAGATATTTTTGTTTTCTATATTCTTTATGAATTTCACTTGCGTAGGTTTCATTTGCTGACGGATCAATCGGGGTGTGCCCTGGAGGACTCTGTCCAAAACCCTGACCAAAAGCATTTTTGCTTGTAAAGCTTTCTTAACAAACATTCTTTCAATTCTTTCTCTAAAGGAAGGATTCTGAATACTATCTAATTCTTGAATCATTATCTTATTTGCTTCATGTCGAGAACTTAGGTCATGATTTCGATAAGCTAGATCGTGTCTATAAGCTGCTGCATCAACTCTGTTTATTGGTTTACTATTTGCTCTAGGTGTGTTATCATCGTTTAGTCTTAAATCTAATCTTGTACCGGGGCCAGTGAAATTATGATTTGCAATATATTTTTCACCTTTATACTTTGCCCAAATAAAACCAGGAAAGTTTTCTAATGCTTTTTGTATGTCACCTCCGGTGTGCTGACAATTTTTAGGTTTTATGTACTTTTAAGAGATAATCCATTAGATCTAGATTTGAAATTCTTAAGTTATTCAAATTCAAGGAAACCACTTCGCTCATTTTTTAAGATTAAATATTAACGCACCATACTAGGACTTAGATATATTCCAGAACCATCTTTAGTTTCTTTTATTTCAATTGAATCATCAATATTATGTAGTACATTTTTAAGAACTCGTTTCCCTTCATCAACTAAATCTAGTTTACTAATAAAGTTATCTACTATTCCTTGCCCCCTCGCTGCTTTTTCTAACTCTCTATTATGACGTTTTTGTTCTTCTAATGCTGCCTTTTCTGATTTATTTTTATTTACTGCCTGGACAATACCAGCTGTCCCACCTGCAACACTTCCTGCTGCTGTTATACCTCCTTTTATTAGAGGAATTAATGGTTGAATTCCTCCATTCTTTTCTTCTTGTAATTTAATATTCTCTATCATTGGTTTACTTATGTAATACTTCTTTCTGTCAATAGTAATAATTTTAGGGGTATTTTTGTCAATGATGTTACGTAGTTTTAATTCAATCGTTTTATTATTCACTTGCACCATTTTTTTTAATAAAAAATTTATAGTTTAGGGTTACTAACCGATAGAACTTTGTTCAGAGGCTTTAGTCGATCCTAGCCATCTTTCCATTAAGAATTTCAATAGAATATTCGGCGTCTTCTAGCAATAAACCATAAGCCATCAATGATGTTGTGGAATTATTCTTTTCAATATTAATTATAACACCACAACCATTCTTAATAATACCTTCCGATTGTGCACTTAAATCAAAGCAGAAAACAGGATATAAATTCTTCCAGTCTAATGGAGACAATTGTGCTTCTACTCTAAATTCTCGACACAAATTTCTATAAGCATCATATCCTTCCATAAACTGATTATTGGTATCATCAAATCTCAATGGATCAATTGGATAACGTGTTTGATTTAATGAAATTTGTAAACTTCGAATTGAATTGATATGAAAAAGGATATTGTTCTTATCAAAACTAGGTGTTTCATTCTTTTGAAAAGTGAGTAAAAAATATCTTGGAGTATTTGATGTCCTTGTGAAATGCCAGTTAAATCTTTGTTCAATAAAAGTGACAGAACTCGCAGTACGCTTCATAAAACTTACTGGAATTGGCTTGTTCGTAGATAATCTTTTCGTAATAGTTGTTTCAACCTCTAAACTAGGAGTAATATGTTTTATCCACCATTCAAGTTTTTCAATTTTTAAATATGCCTTTTTTCCAGTCTTACCATAAAATATTGATTCATTATTTACAGTGCGATGAATTATTCATTTGAACTTTAATTGACATGATATTTTAGTGTAATCGAAATACCCAAATAACGGAGATAATGACCAATCAACAGTTTGTTTACTTTTCTTGTTAAAATCACGTCTTTTCTGATATGAGCTATTTTGTGTACTGTTTAACTGTTTCACTATGTTTTCTACATCTTTCGTTAGTATTTTCACCTATTGTTACAAATCTAAGCATTGAATCAATAATACCAGGAGAATCACTTATTGTTTCAATAATTTGGGTAGCGACATCTAAGCGCATTTGTGTAAATAGTCTTGGAAAGAAACTATTTTCTAATGTAATATTATCAGTAGAAGGCAATGGTGTTGTAAAATCAGCATCAGAATATAGAGAATATTTATTTATTTTATTTATTTATTTATTTATTTATTCGGGCAATTTATAACGCGCTGTACCCACATGGCTCACAGCGCGAACTAATACAATGAACACTTAGAAAGAAAATACACATGAAAAAACTTACACAAGAAACTTATACAAGAAACACAGAAATAAAAGAAGTCAATTAGTGTAAAGTCATCTAAAGGCATCAGACAAAAAGAAATTTTTCACTTGCTTCTTAAAGCATGGGAGTGAATCGGCATTTCTTATAGAGTGGGGAAGGCTGTTCCAAATAGCAGGAGCAGCATGGCCAAACGCACGTCCACCACAGAATTTCTTATTCACCTTTGGAATTGTCAGTAGCGTCCTGTCATCCGATGACCGAAGAGCACGTGCAGTGACATACAAGCGACACATGTCAGCTATGTAAGCAGGAGAGGTGAAGTGCAGTCCCTTATAGGTCAAGTTACATAGCTTGCTCTTTATGCGATATGAGATAGGAAGCCAATTGAGAGGTTTGAGAGCGGGTGTGATGTGGTCACGGCGATGAGTCCTTACAATAAGTCGAGCACAGGAATTTTGCACCTTTTGAAGCTTGTACAATGTCCGATTAGGTAGACCAAACAGCAGACTATTGCCATAATCAAGTCTTGAAAAAATTAAGGAATTGACCAGTAGTTTCGTTACATCTTCCGAAAGGTAGCGACGGATGGAGTAGATCCGGCGAATTTCATAAAAACACTGCTTGCAAACGGAATTAACATGACTTTTGAAATCGAAATGAGCATCAAGTTCAACACCGAGACATTTCAAACGATTACAAAATTCCAATCTATCCCCTCCAACACACAGATAGAAAGGAATCGATTGTTGAAAAACAGACTTAGCTTTGCTAAATACAATGGCTTTCGACTTAGCGACATTAAAACACAGCTTGTTGCGTGAGAGCCAGACTTTCAGTTCATTAATGCAGGCTTCCATCACATGAATAGAAAACAATAATTTATCAATTTCACAGGACAAGTATACAATTATGTCATCGGCAAAGAAATGATAGTTGACATTATGTTTGCTCAAAATTCACAGTGTAAAAATGAATCGGGTAAATATAAATAACTTTGCTGATTATCAACTTCAAAAATTAAATCACCTCCAGTATTCACTCTTCCTGAAGATCCAGGATTCATTTCAATTCTTATATAGTCATTCTTTTTTTGATTGCAACTAACGAACGGGGGATCGTCTAATCTAAATTTGCTTTCAATAAACGAAGTCGTAATTAGATTTGACATTTTTTAAAAGATAAAATCAAATTCTGTTTGATAAAAAATATCTAGAATTAAAATTTTGCTAATCCATTTCCCACGTTAGTGGTTAGGGACTGCATCCCAGCTGCGCTACAGCTTTGCTGGTAGACCGAAGGTTACTGTTCACACCATTTCCTCTCATTTCTTCAATTGTTTTTTCATCATGTTTACTTTCCATCCTCGCTAATTTGGCAATTTTGTTTTTCGTTTCCTCTGAAAGCTTTTAATCTTTTTGTAGTTCTTTAGCATCATTCCTAAGTTTACGAATAGCTTCTAGTTGTTTTAATTCGTTTTGTGACTTAACAGCATTTGATATTGCACTAGCTGTACTACCTATAGCAGCTGCTCCTTTAGCAGCAGATGAAATCAAATCATTATTATTTTTAATCAAGTTAACGATACTTCCGATTCCAGAAAAGATGCCAGCTCCTTCTTTTTGAATAGTTTCTACACTGTTATAGTGGTACACAGGTTTCATAGATGGTTCATGAGCAATTTTATTATTTGAAGCAAAATGTTTAAGATTGTGTTTATAAATTATAGGCATTTTTTAAGCTTAAATTTGACGTTTGGGAAAATATTTACATTTGTGATTGGTTAGTAACCTGAGGACCTTTGGTCCGATCGGCTAAAGCCTCTGAACAAGGTTCTATAGGTTAGAAACCTGAGGACCTTTGGTCCGATCGGCTAAAGCCTCTGAACAAGGTTCTATAGGTTAGTAACCTGAGGACCTTTGGTCCGATCGGCTAAAGCCTCTGAACAAGGTTCTATAAGTTGGAAACCTGAGGACCTTTGGTCCGATCAAGATTTACGTGTGTGAATGGACAACAACCGCGTGATAACTTTATTAATTTGCTTTTGCACTTTATCTATTGCGTCAAGCAGCGTGTGATGTGTTTTAATTTCTTTTTCAACAACTTGCAATTTCTCCTGATTCTTCTTCAAATCCGTTTTAACAGCATTAATCTGTTCTTTAACACTTTTATCAATATCTTGTAAATGTTTATCAAACTTTTGTTTGTGTTTCAACAAGTCATCCACTTTACTGTTTAACTTTTGTATGTCAGTTTGTGTAGCAAGATTTTCTTTTATTTCATCTTGTACTAATTTTAAGGTTATGATTTTCTTCTCTGAGCTTTCAATCTTTTGAATTGCAAATAATATTTTCGTTGAATTAGAGTTGAATCTTCTACTAGCAGAATTCATTTCTGTATTAAGTTTCGATATATCTTTCTCGATATCTTCATCCTTCCAATTGAGTTTCGATATATCTTTCTGGATATCTACATCTTTTCTATTAAGTTTTAGTAGCTCATTTTTTAGTTTTGTAACTTCATTCATAGACAGAGTCCTCGCTTCGCGTATGGATTCTTCTATCTGAGCATCTACATATTCTTTATTTGTTAACTCTGTATTTTGTTGTGGAAGAATAGAAAGATGTAATGGTCCTGATAAAACGTCACCAGTTTTTGTAACAAAGTTTTCTATTTCTATTCCTGATTCTTGAATATGTGGAATGTAAGCGCATCCTCCAACATTTGTTAACATCATTTTTCTAATAAAAAACATGCAAATCGGAATGATTAAAAGAAAAAAACGTGTAATAATTGTAACAAAAGTATATCATCTAAGAATTTTGCGCGCCATCAAAAGACTTGTCAATCGCTAACAGTGAAAAAAAAGATAAACAATGTGAAAATTGTAAACAATATTTTACAAGTCAATGCATTAATAATCATTATAAACCGTGTATTATTAACACAAGAAAATGTACTAAATGCGAAGTTACTAAATTAAAGAAATATTTTTATGAAAGTAAATACCAATGTAAAGAATGTTTAAAAAACAAGTAAAATGTGTTAAATGTAACAAGGTTTCATTAGAGAAGAACTTTTCGCATCACTGGGTTGTATGTTATCGAGATAAGGAGTCCGATGAGGAGTGAGGTGAGACCGAAGTAGTCCGGAGGTATCTCACTCTTCTTTTGAGCTTCGGAACAAAGAGTCCGAAGTAGTCCGGAGGTGCTACAGAGATACAAACACTCAAAAGAGGACCCTCTTAAAGAGTCCGGACTCTCTAGTCTGAAGTAATTTTTCTTATTAAAAAATGGAAAATCGGAATATGAAAACAATGGAAACAATGGAAAATTTATATATACCTATAGAAAATAATAACAATAATAATAAGAATTCAAAAAGTTCTGATCTTAGTATTTTCTTTGCGTTTCTACGATTTCACTGTATAAAGATTATCGTTATATGCATTGTTATTTATATCATTTATCAATGTTTAAATTGGTTAGGTTTCTTGCAAACACAAGAACAGATAAAAATTACATTTTATAAAAATCAGACAAAAAACCTTTAAAAGTTGGAAACATCCATCTCGTCAAAAAGATATACCAACTCCTCAGTTGATAGAAGAGAACTTACATTTTATTGTTTATGGCAAAACTGGAAGTGGAAAAACAACATTTATTCGTAAGTATATTAAAGAACATTTTAATGACGAAAATGTACATATTTTCTGTATGCAACCTGATGAATGGAATGGATATACTAATGTTTATGATAGAGAAGACTTAAATATGTTAGAAGATATGGAAAGTTTCGCAGGTACATATGAACAGAACTCTTTACTAGTATTAGATGATGTAGCTAGTTTAGTGAAACAAAAAGACATATCAGAAATATTTACAAAAGGTCGTCACTATCATATACGAATAGTAGTATTAGCTCATAAGGTTTGACGTAGATAATAAAATTAGAGAAAATGCTGAAACCATTTATACAACTACACAAAATAATTTAGCATTCTTTGATGATATCAAGAAAAATTATAAACTAACTTTAAATTTGACAAAATATGCACATGTTAAGTATGGTATAATACGTGTTGATACTATTATGAATCAAATGCACGTATATGATAAAGATATAAATGTACTATTGGATACTGAACATGACTTATGTAACAATGCGTCAGATTTTGATATCAGCGTTTTTGCAGGCGCAAAGAATTTACCACCTCATAACATAGAAGAAATAACTATCTTTTTAGAAAGCGAATCACTTGAACCACTAACGATCATACCAGAAACATTTTATTTCTATTTCGATCATTATATGAATAATGTGTTAAAAATTCAAACACCCAAACGATTAGAAAATAGAAATGTTTTAGATGCTATACAAACAGGGATTACGATTTCCGAGATGTATTGACAAATGTGAAACCTTTAGTAAATGATACTAAGAGTACATTAGACGAAAAACGTCCAATATTTAATGAGTTTAATAAAAGGTAAATTTTTCTTTTAAAAAAATATGTTTGATGAGAACAATGAATATAAGAGCGAAGCCCAGCAAGCAAAGCTTTATAAAATAAAACACGTACCAGTTTTAAACAATTATAGCCATCCTACAAATCCTGTGAATTCGAAGAAAGAAGTTAAATTTTATTACCATCATAAATACATAGAGTTCGTCAAAGACTATAAACTAAAACACGCTATAAGAAGTTACGCTAAAACAAAAACCTTTCCACTTTGTTTACGAAGTTTCAGAGTATTTTTAGCTTACAATAATTTATGGTGGTTGGATAAGAAAGAAAATTTAACAAAGTATGAGTTAGAAACATTACATCAAATAAATATTCCTGTATATCCAACGAAGTTGGCGGAGCCGAGGTTCTATGTAAAAACGGAACCGAGGCTCTATATTTAAAAAAAATAAAAACATAAATTTTTCTTTTAAAAAATATGAATGGTAAAATGAAGAAAGGATCAGAACATACGATTGATGAATTAATCAAGAAACAAATTGCTGAGTTTGATGCAGAAATTAAACGTAGTAAACGTATTAAAAAACAGAAACGTAGAACAAAATAAACATTAGAAACTCCTATTACTGATATTTTTTTTGATGACAGAATTAAGGATGAACTTGGTGATGATTTATGTATTTTATTTAATCCAAATGAAATTAAATATGAAAATGTATCTTTTATTAATGTAGTAAATGATATGCGGAAACTTTTAAAAAATGGGAAAGTTTGAAATTTATTTGGTGTTATGATTAAAGAGGATGGAATCACAATAGAAAACTTTTACGCTGCATTTTATAATAAAAATTCATTTGAAACATGGTTTTTCAATCTTGATGAGAAATCAGATAGTCAGGAATGGATTTTTACAGGTAATATTAAATATGAAGATTATGGAATGAAGTTAGTACAAAGATCACATAGAGGTGCTGGTATTAACATGAAATATAGAATCAAAGAATATTTCAGTGAATATTGTTATATTCCTTCTGAAGATTTTTGTTTTATTAAATGTTATAATGTTTTGCGAGGTTTTACTGAAGAACAAGGAGAAATGATGAAAGAAATGTTTAATAATTTCTTATATGAAGAGAAAGCCACATCTAGAACAGGAGTAATGTCAAACTGCAAATTTTCTCAATTCAATAAACACTTTGGAGAATGTGTTCAGTATTACAGTCCTACTAATCGTCATTTAAATCCTAGAGATATTACAACGTCTCATAATTATGTCTATTATAATGATTTTCACGAAGGTTCATCAATTGGTCACTATTGTTTAATAAATAAGTTTTACAAAGCAGGAGCTATTAGAGAAATTGAAAATAATCTCAAACCAATATATAAAACAGTTACTGATGAAAATCTAACAACGCGTCCATATAAAATCATAACAAAGAAAAAAATTGACTATAGTTCAACATATATTTGGGATCTCGAAACTTTTCTTGATCTTAACTTTTCAACAGCTCATCCTATTCCTTATGCTGTAGGAGCTATTAATTTTAATAAATTTATATGTTGCTTACCGAAAAAAAGATTGAAAGAATTAGAAACACGCTTGTTAAGTGATATGATTAAAATTAAACGATCAAAAGATGAAGATGAAATTAAAAAACTTAAAAAACAGATTAATGAGTATAATAATTTAACTGAATTAGAATTTAATAAACTTCAAAATTGTGTGAAAATATTTACGAGAACTGAGGATGATGAATGCCCAATGGGGGGAAACCCAGAGGACGCATGTCCGATACATCAATTTTTCAAAAACCTTGGAAAATTTAATTATTCGAGAGTAACTTTATTAGCTCACAATTCATCAGGTTTTGATTCTTATTTTCCGATAAAAGCTAATTTTAAATTATCTAAACCACCTCTTAAAACTTCAAGAGGAATATTAACTGCTTCATTACAAAATCCTTATACAACTGAATGTGTTAGTAGATATATTCAAAAATCTTTTAGATTTAAAAACAATACGAAAAAGAATTAACCTCCAGGTAAATTAGCACTTCAAACTATTATAATGAAATGTAGTTATCAACATGTAAAAACAAGTCTTTCCAAATGGTGTGAGAATTTTAAAATTCCTACCAATGTGTGTAAATTAAATTATGAAATTGGAGAAATTACACATGAAAATTATAATGAAAAAGAAAATGAATGGAAACCATATTTAATTAACGATATTCTGTCATTAGCATTTTGTATCTACAAGTATAATAATGTTATGCGAGATTTAGTTGGTGAAGATATAACTACTAATTTGACATCCTCTGCTTTAACATTTAACGGTTGGATGAAGAGTGTACAAGAGGGCAATACACTTATACATTCACATACTGATTTATGGGCTAGAAACTATATTAGAAAATCTGTTAAGGGTGGAAGAGTGTCAGCAAATATAAGACATTACGAATCTCCATTTTGTAAAAGCTTGATAGCAATATTACAGCGGTCTTTACCTGGTCGCTACGCTGGGGGGACTTTTTCCCCTGGAAGTAATTTAATAGAGTTAATGAAAGAGTATAATCAGTTGCAAGACAAGAATGATCTTTGTAAGAAAATTTCAAATCAACTACTCGAACAAAAAAAAGAATTTCTAATGGCTTTTGATGCCACATCTTTATATCCATCAGCTATGTATGATGAAAATTCAGAATACCCTAAATCTGAATCAGCTAGAAAATTTCGTCAAGAAGAAGAACGAGAAGTAGTATATAAATTAATACTCAAACATTTAGACCTAAAACTGGAATATTTACAGTTGTGTTTCAATATCCTGATGATATGTTTTTCCAACCAGTTCCTACAAAAGATAAAGTTAAAAATCAAAATAATAATTCTCATGTAAAAGTAATCAGGTTTAGAAATGGTGTATGGTATGATGTATTAACTTCTGTAGTCATACAAGAAATTGTTAGATGCGGTGGAAAAATATTATCTATTACTGATGGTATAATTTATGAAAAAAATTATCAAGTTTCACCATTTCGAAATTATATTGAAAATCTTTTTAATTTGAGAAAAAGATATAAAACAGAAGGAAATACTGTAGGTGATGAGTTAATTAAATTATTAATGAATTCGCTATATGGCAAAACTGTACAAAAAGATATAACCACTAAATATCATTTATGGAATGAGAATACATTGAGAAAAAATTTCACTCAAGAAGTAAAAGATTATGAAAAATTGAATGATGAACAATATTTAGCGAAAGTAGAAATGGAAGATGATGAATTTCTTAAAGCTAATATTGTAAAAGATGGGAAGACATCATTCATGCCGTCACATTTAGGTTCTTTTATTCTTTCTCACTCTAGAAGAATCATGAATAACTTTATTTTAGAAATTAATGGTTTTAGAGAAAAACACATACATTATACGGATTCCGTAACAGCTGACACACCTGTAATATTAAGGAAGAATAATTTATTATTGATTTCTAGAATAGATAGTATTGTAAACAACTATAAAATTAATCCGTTTGAAATTAATAGTGATATGAAAGAAATTTCATTTGTTGATAATTTAGAAGTTTATACTCATAATGGATGGAGTAAAGTAAAAAAGTTATTAGACATTTTACAAATAAAAGTATTTATAGAATAAGAACAAAAATGGGAATAGTAGATGTTACTGAAGATCATTCATTTTTAGATGAAACAGGTAATGAAATAAAGCCACAAGAATTAAATATTGGAAGAAATTTATTACATAATATATTATTTTTACATGACAATACAATCACATTGAAACAAATTGTAAGTGATATTTATGTTAATGAACCACCTAATTTAATATGTAAACGAGCATTTAAAGTTGGGTTCTTTTTAGGAGATGGTTCTGCTGGAATCTATAATTATAAATCTGGAGTAAAAAATTGTTGTACTCTGAATAATCAGGAAATTAACTTATTAAATAAATTAAAAACATATATCAATGAAGTTTATAAAAATGATTGTAAAATACATGATACAATGAAATCATCTAGTGTATATAAACTTAATTTTCGAAATCCAAAACAATATGCTAAATACTTCATTGAAAATTATTATAATCAGTTTAAAGAAAAACGTGTTCCTTATTATATTCTAAATGCTGAATATAATATTAGATATTGGTTCTTTGTTGGATTTTATGCAGCAGATGGAGACAAGAAATTCTTTATTCACACAGAAAAATAAAGAAACCTTTAGTGGTTTATACAATTTGGCTTCATCTCTAGGTATTAATTTAGTAGTAGAGGAAAGACAAGATAAACCATTATGTTTTAATGCGTATCAAGTTAAAAATGATATTTCCAAAGATGTTACCACTGTAAGATATTTAAATAATGAACCACAATATGTTTATGATATTGAAACAGAAGATGGTGCATTTAATTGTGGTTTTCCATTAATTGTAAAAAACACTGATTCAATATACATTTCAAATCAACTATTTAATAAATTAGACGCTGCTGGATATGTTGGTGGTGAATTATGTCAAGGGAAAAATGATTATGGGAATGGCGGAATTATATATGGATTGTTTATTGCTCCCAAAATAAAATTCTGTATCACTGTAGATGAACAAGGAAGACTCAGTGAAAAGAAAACATTTAAAGGCTATACAAAATCTAAAGTAACAGTAGAAGATTTTCTAAAATTATATTCGGGTAAAACATTATCAACTACAGTTAATAAACCATGGAAAAGATCTTTAGAAACTGGAATTAGTATTCCTGATAAAAATAATGATACTGAAGAAAAAAGATTTTCTGGTCAAATAAATATTCTTAAACGTCAAGCACCTGATGCAAATGATATTATGCTACCTTATAACGGAGAAGATGTTCAAGACGAAATATTTCAACGAATAAAAAAAGAATGTAATATAATTGAATACGCTGATAGTGAAGACTGGGAAGTAGAATTATAATGCACTCAGAACTCAGAACAAACCCCCTCGGATTAATCAGAGAACAATTGTTCGATCATACTTCGTCCACGAAAAGATTTTCGATCGACTTTCAGTCAGAGAACAATTGTTCGATAACTCTATCATGTACTTTTTTATCAATATTGATTGTGATAAATCCATAGTCGTTTGACCAAGCATTACTGCAAGATTGTTTAAACTCCTCTTTATCTCGTATACATAAGTCTCTTAACAAATCACTTAGGTTTCTTGGATTGATTTCAAAAAGCATAAAAATATTAACATTCTTTCTAATAACGCCTCCATCTAGTGAATACATACTTTGTGTCAAATAAAAGACACTACAGTTATTGTGTCGTCCTCTTGTAAAATAATTTCTCTGAACTGCCTGATCTCTGTTATTAACACAATCATCAAACACAACACAATGTTTTTTTGTTTTATCTAGTTTACTAGGATCTTGCATATTACCACTATCATCTATTAATTGTATCGATATGTGTTTATTTTTATTGGGTTCTACTAATTGTTTATTTTTCGCTGCTTCTTCACACCAGGAACTTATTTCCTCTTCATACTCCGATTTTTCATATTCTTCAAACAGTGAAGCTATAGTTGATTTTGTAAGATTATTTTCAAAACCATATTTCAAAAATTGATAAATAGGTTGTTCTGCTGTTGTTGTATAAATGATAAGATTGTTATAATCCAAAAAGTTTGGTGTCGTGAGAATTTTAAAGAATAGATACGTTTTGCCACAACTTGATCTTCCACAGATAATTGATAAAACTTTATTTGACAAGTTATGATGATGATTGAATTTCACTTTCTTGTTTAGTGGATATTTTACAGTACTGCTTTCACTCATTTTTAAGTCAATATTTTCAATTACACCTCTCGTAATAATAGATCTATCATAATCTCTTCGCCTCCAAAATTTATTGCCTTTCCTTTCTCATCTGCTATTCTAATAGTAATTGAATTAATTGTTTTTCTTGTAACTGAAAAATATATTAATGATTTTGGGATTACATTTAAAATGTAACCAATCGGAACTGTAAACGCTGGATAACTGAAGATATTATTTGTTAGCTTTCCATTAACATAACCACCTTCTATAATATCACACTGAACGTTGATTGAATTTATTTCAGTTATTTTAGGTATATTTTCACTGATATGAAAACCTTGTGCATAGAGTTGCTTTTCAAATCCTAATAGTCTTGATAAAGATTTGTCAAATCAAAATCAACTTGATGATTTTCATCTAAAGTAAGAGAAAATTTATTTACTGCTGGTTCAACTGCGAAATGTAATTGTTTCTTGTCTTTAAATTGAATACCTAAATGTCTTTTTATTTCATTGGAAATCGATTCAACTTCATAAGATCCAGGAAGAAAAGTTTATTCTTTCCAAGTTTTACCTTTGTCATTTGAATATTTAAATCGGTCATTTACATCTTTGATAATATTTTGTAGAGTGTTAAATGTTGAAAAACTTTGTTTTGTTCTAAGTGAATAATAGGGTCTAAATTACAAGTGTGCGGGGAAGTAGTTGCCATAAATTTTAATGTCGTACTAAATTTTGATGAGGACAAAATCTCGGTTAAATTTTCTAAATGTTTATTAATTTTTTCTAGTTCTGCCGAATACATTTTTAACTAAATAATTTAGATAAGCTTTTGTAGTCTTTTTCACTTATAATTTTCTTTTCTAATCTTTTTAAGATTGCATTTATTTCGTTAAAACTAGAGTTATGTCCTTCTTTTGTTGCAGCTAATAAAATCTCTGATCTGTTTATTAATTCTGATTGGGTCATCGGGTAGGAATACAGTTGTTTCTGTTTGTAATCCTGTTCCTGTTTTAGGCAATAAGTTTTCTAATTGTTTATAACGTTTAAGAGTTTTTGTAGTGTTAACTTTATCTAACATAGTTTTATATTTTATTAGATCATCTACATCATATGTATTTAAATTCGCTCCTCTTCAAAGATCTACAAAATTTCTATCTAAACTGAAAGCTGCTTTGTCTGGCGTAAAAATTAAACTTTCTTTAGGATTTATAAATAATTCTTCTCCACCTAAGTAAAATCTAGTTTCTCCTTTTCTACCTATAAAAGTTGTAGAATGTTCAAATAGCATAGATTTTGGTAATTTCTTATTCATATTTACATCTAACAAACCATAATCATCCATGATAGTTTTCTGTACGGGATCAGTTATATCGATTCGTTTATCATGGGCTGCAAGTTCTTTTTCAAGAGTTTTAAGTGGTGCAATAGTTTTTTTCAAAATCAGTTTTTACTTGTTCAGTTAGGTGCATTTTTTCTAGCATATCAGATTGAACGCCAGCTTGTAGCATTCGATATTGTCTATGTTTTTTCTTCATAATATTTTTCTGTTTTATTAATTCTTCTAGTTGTTTAATTCTTTTTTGGTTATCAGCTCTAATTTTATCCATTTTAAAATATAATATTTGAATTTTGTGGTAGCATAGAGATACAGCAAAAACATTGCACCAAAGGTGCTGAGACTTGAAGAGTCGACTTTACTGAACAACTTATTTTTGTTCTATGGAACTTTGTTCTAACATTTTTAATAAAGTTCTTATTTCGTCTAAAAAAGCTTCACTGTCTACTTTGTCTTGAGGAATTTTGGGAGTTTTATTAGCTTCTCTAGCTATTTTGTCAAAAGCTTCTATCTCTTCTAATGTAATAACATTATCTTCAATTGATCTTTGAAAATAGTAATGTAGTTTATCATATACTTCTTTGACATGTAAATGTTTCTTATTCAATGATTTTCGTTTCTTAGTCATTAAAGATTTATCTATCATTGTCGCAAGTGAAGTTGCAAAAACACATGTACTTGTTAAAGCAGTAGCAACAACAGGAATTGTAAGAACGCCAGAAGAAATGACAATAGTCAGAGCGCCTAAAGAAATTGTTAAGAATACTCCAACTCCTTGTGTTACATTCTTCACTATAGTCGATCTTTTTCTTAATTTATCATAATGTTCTAGTTTTAACAATAGTTGTGTCTCCTTATCTTTCATATACCTTATCCTGTCTTTGTGTTTCACTTCATTGGGAACCGAAGGTTTAATTTCACTTGTTTTAAATTGTGATAATATCGGATATAAAGGGGCTGATGGTTCTTTTGTTTTTTCATTTTCATCTTCCATTTTTAAATGAATATTTTAATACAATGAACATTGCTGTTGCTAATATGTATTTGTAATTTCATTTTATGAAGTTAGGGAGTACCTTATTTTCCTTTGTAAATTTCATGTTATGAATTGGACCCTATTTTGCATTAGTAATTTCATTTTGTGAATTTCGGGAGGGTCCTATTTTTTTTTGTATCTACCTAGGTATGAGATCCGGTGCAGAGCGAAGTGATGCGCCGGATCTCATACCCTATACTACTCAGTAACTCACATATACCTACTCGTATAAAACAATTCTTCATAAGGAATGAAAATAAAAGAATAACAGAACGTTACTCGGATATGATAACGAAGCGGAAACATGTGAGTAAGTTCGATGAAATTCTTCAGAAACATGGTTATTCAAATGAAATGATTACGAACAGTAAACGGTTGAAACGAAGAAACAAGCAGAGCGATGAAAATCCATCATACTTTCACTTTCATTTTCCTTTCGTATCCGACAGAACAGATAAACAACTGAAAAATGTCTTCCAAAGAGAAAATATCAAAATGCGAATTACAAGAAAAAATTACACACTACGAAGCGCCTTATCTAACAATAGAAAAATGAAAACATGCAACATACAAAATTGTCCAATAAATGATAACAAAATCTGCTGCCTCAAGAATGTGATCTACCAACTTACTTGTGAGTAATGCAATGGATTTTACATCGGAAGCACCATCAGAGAACTACACATCAGATGCAGAGAACATAGGAACAATACTAACTCGTCACTAAACTTTACATCTTCGATTATGTAAAACTTACAACTTTTCAACTACCATTCTTGCCTATGACCGAGATGAAGCCAATTTACGCCTACGAGAAGCAATGTTCATTCACAAACTAAAACCAATGATTAACAACAAAATGGAATTAGAATGCTACAAAGACTTCCTCTTCATTTAGTGATTCGATCTTTTCTAAATCTCACCATAAGTCATTAAGTCATTTTTCACATTATACATTCCTTTTCTACTTTTGTATGCATATTATGTATTTTGTATATTTTGATAGTGATATTTCTAGTCAGATCAATTACTATTGCTATTGGTAAAATGTAGTCCAATACTATCTGTCGCATATTTCTATTCCTACTTTTCTCTACTGAAATTTGTTAACATAGTTTTCACCTTTTACTAGATTTCTTGTCTACTCCCTTATTTCCTATGTTAATGTGAAATTTGAATTCATGACTTTTACGTTTATGTTTAATTCATTCTATCTGATGATGGTTGCCAAATAGCAACCGAAATTAATCATATCATAAATAAAGTACAACATCATTAAAACCTTGGCTCTTCCTCAACCATTAAATATTATAGACTTCTCAAGAGTTACATACAATAGCATTATATCGGGATGAGACACTACCGATATCTACATACACTAGCAGTCCTGTTTTGAAGACAGTTGATTGTTATGCATCACGATTATACTTTCTCAAAGTGACTTTCAAATGTGTTGTCGATGGTTGCAGCACAAATTGTAGAACCCAAGTAGAAAACAAGATCATACTATTTCATTTCATTGTTTCCCAAAAGACGATGAAAGATCAGCAAAATTGGCTGCAAAATATTCGAGAATTTGAAGA
Source organism: Prostheceraeus crozeri (assembly GCA_907163375.1). Lineage (NCBI taxonomy): Eukaryota > Metazoa > Platyhelminthes > Polycladida > Euryleptidae > Prostheceraeus > Prostheceraeus crozeri. Next base: position 118,691 of record CAJQUW010013498.1, read on the forward strand.
GGGAATTTGGAATCACATAATATCAAGAATATCTACTCGCACAACAACTTTTTAAAATCCGGTGAATTTGTTATTCCTTTTGCTCCCAGTTGATTCAATTATGGCAACTCCATTCTAGGAAAGTCGTCTGATATCAAATAACTCTACTATATATCGAAAAGTCAAGACAGTTAAAAATGGCACATAATTATGTTGAACAACAAAGTTTTGGCTTCAAATGGAATATAGAAAAGTTCAGATCTTTTAACTCATTATTTCTTACACAAGTTAGCCATTCACATCTACTCGCACAACTAGTGCATGAATGCTTCTTTATATCATTCTACGAGCGTTACTTATGGTTTTCATTGAGGATCGATTGTGCATTACGCAATTGACTGAAGTTGTAGAATTTTCTGGGCCATCCATTTCAATCGTTCTTAACAAACAACTTTGTATAAATCGATTGCTTATTTCAAGAAAAATGCATGAGAATTTGCTAGACGATTTCTCCACCTGTCGAATACAGACTTGGAAGAATAACCTATACATCCAGATTTCCATACAGATATGCAATTTTTCATACAACAATTGACAAATCATTTCAGTACAGAACATTGAAATACAGTCCGTTTCATAAAAAGTGGATCATCCTAAAATTTGACTGAATAAAACATAAGTATGATACAGAAAGCATTTTTCATGTTATTTCATGTCCCTAATATATTTAAATGTGCTTATGTAATCTGATAAGCTATGATACAGTAACGGTTCTTAAGAAGCTAATATTTTGTGGCCCTGCCCTTATTGTCAATGACATTACCAATTCGTCTAGGCATTGATTCGATGATATCGCTGATTTTTGACTGATCTAACTTTCTCCACTCTCTTTTTATCAGTGACGTAAGTTGTGATACGCCATCTGTAGGTATCAGTGAACGACGAACGCTGCGTTTTAGAATACTCCATACATTTTCTATGGGATTCAGATCAGGAGAACGAGCTGGCCAAGATAATGTCCTAGGCCCTAATTGAGACTTGCATAAGTTGACTCTAATACTCCTGTGACACGTAGCATTATCATCCATAAATAACCAAGTCGATGGATCACCAAGTTGATCTGTCATTTGGCCAATGTTCATTCGTAAAACATTCACATAGCGTTCAGAATTCATGGTTCCTTGCTGTATGTGAAGTTCAGAGCGGCCATTGGTTCAAATGCCAGCCTAAATCAGTAGAGTCGCACCACCTTGTACCCGGGGACGATGTAAATGTCTCGGAATTTCCTGATCAGATTTTATCCATAATCTCAATCGACCATCACTATCCTTCAGACGGACTGATGCCTCATCAGACCAGACAACCCGATCCCATTGATTTCGTCAGTGACAATGACTCATTGCTCATCTGAGACGTCTTTTTGTATGCTGATCTGATAATTCGATCTGAGAGGGCCTCTTACAGCTCTTGAAATTCGAGTCAATAAGTCTTCTACGAATAGTGGACTTAGAAATAGACGAGTCTAGTGCAGCCATCTCAGTTAACGAGAGACTTGGATCAACTATAACAAATCTCAAAATTAGGCGGTCTATACGTTTGGATGTTTTGCGTGGACGGCCAGAGCCCTCTTTACGACAGAGTCGAAAATCATCATTATGCCATCGATGCACATTTGTGTAAGGGACATTTAGTCGCTTGCTTGTAGCTCGCAAAGAAAACCCTAGTTCTAGCAAGGCTGACACTTTGCCTTTTGTGAATGTGATCTCGTTATTGTTCATTTGTGCTTTGTATTGTTTTCAACCGGTAAGAGATAGATTTCTAGCTGAAAGCAATCAGGAGTGCTGCCAACACCACCGCAACGAAGTCAGGAAGCTATGGAACATGAAGTCCAGTTAATCACATGTAGCAGTTACATTATTGTTGATGAATAATGGTGCTATACTGGCTCTGATTGACCGATTTTCTTTATTTTTGTTTTGCTTGATAGCTTTTGGCTTGTAGAACAACATATTACATAACAAAGGAAACAAATGTAATTTTATAAGAGTGAGGTATGATTTTGTGTAACATTGCTAAATGAAGATCAAATTATCTACTACTTTTTTATCTATAACAGGAAAACAACTCAATATTCATGCTTGAAATTTCCAACAATGATATTAGTAAGCACAACTGACATATCTTCCAAATTTCAGAGAAATTCGTTCAAGTTTGGCGGAGTTAGACAAAGTTGAAGTTAAGGCGATGTTTAAGGGTGATCCATTTTTTATGAAACAATCTGTAGATGTCCAATTTCAAATCATCGCAATAAAAGTTCTTGCCGACAAATGCAAAGAAGTTTTTCGAAAACTTTGTGTTAGTTCTTGTGGATAGTTGGACAGTTTTGATTGGATTTTTTTGGACTTTCTTTATGCGGAATTTTAATGAATTCCATGCTTTTATGGTCATGTCCATCAGACAATTTGTTGGTACAATCAAGCCATCGCGAGAAAATACAGCAAATAATCATGTTCATCTAAGTTGAAGTGGATTAAATCCATAAAAGTAATGAATTAAGAATTGAAGTAAAGAAGTGAAGTATAAATCCATCTAAGCTTTACAGGCCTAATGCCCTTATTCTTAAGTCCGAGTTTGTGGGTTCAGACATCATTGAAAAAATCTCGCGAAAATCCAAATTAATTGATTCTGAGCGATTAGCAGCAGCGTTCAAACTTTGGGACACTTCAGAATGCTTAGAAAGGAAATCATTTTGCTCTTTCTGCATCAGTTACATCCTTTATAGATATCAAATTTTTTCCACATGAAGACTGTCGATACCAACTGGAACGGCACTCGAATGAATTTGTCCGACGAGGACATACTTAGAACCACAAAAAGATATGAAACACTAATTACACCCAAAGGGTTTTGATGGACTGGATCATGTCGTAAATGACTCTATGCTCAGGCGGCTACGAGATTTTGAGACCACCCAAGTTTCTAGCATGACGACAAGGAAATGTTCCAGATAATCAAGTTTACAATTCTGAATTAATTTTATAGGATCGGAATGCTCACTTCGTTTATGAAGTCCTATCGTTGGAGTCTTGACATTATTCACGTCAATAAAACAACGCAAAATTTGGAGCCCTACCAAAATGTTAATGAAGTTGTATTGCTTCAGTGCTTGAATGGCTAACTTGTGTAAGAAATGAGTTAAAAGATCTGAACTTTTCTATATTCCATTTGAAGCCAAAGCTTTGTTGTTCAACATAATTATGTGCCATTTTTAACTGTCTTGACTTTTCGATATATAGTAGAGTTATTTGATATCAGACGACTTTCCTAGAATGGAGTTGCCATAATTGAATCAACTGGGAGCAAAAGGAATAACAAATTCACCGGATTTTAAAAAGTTGTTGTGCGAGTAGATATTCTTGATATTATGTGATTCCAAATTCCCTCTTCAAATTCTCGAATATTTTGCAGCCAATTTTGCTGAATCTTTCATCGTCTTTTGGGAAACAATGAAATGAAATAGTATGATCTTGTTTTCTACTTGGGTTCTACAATTTGTGCTGCAACCATCGACAACACATTTGAAAGTCACTTTGAGAAAGTATAATCGTGATGCATAACAATCAACTGTCTTCAAAACAGGACTGCTAGTGTATGTAGATATCGGTAGTGTCTCATCCCGATATAGAATACTATATAGAAATCCATGATATTTCATTCCCAATTCTATGGGATAGGCTAGGACATGGAAATCTACAATTATCATCGATTATAGCCATGGACTCCTAGGAGCATAGAAATGAACAATATATCAATCATGCTTAGATTTTGAAAGCATCAATGAGTCGTACAGCCGAGGCCGCAAGGCGGTCGAGGCTTTTATGATCATTGATGGTTGAAAAAGCTATGCATGATTACTATTGTAGTGAATGCCCGCCATGATTCATGTCCATGTAGAAGTCTGTGGAAGTTTCTGGCTACATACATAGATAGTAGTCTTTAATTCAGAAGCCGGCAACAACGACGATTGTTTAACGATGACTGTGGGACTTTATTTGTTTCCACTGTGATCCATTCGTTATCACTCTATTCTTCTATTAGCATTTCTTCATCACACTTTCCTATTTTTGATGATGTTTCATTGTTCATATTTTCTTCATTTTGTTCTATTAATGCAAGATATTGCAAATATTCATAGTTTTCATCTTTCTTCGATCTGCAATAATCTGCAATATAGATGATGTCGAAAATTTTTTAGACCATCGAGATCTCCTTTGACGGCTTTCTTCAATAAACCACTGATTTCGGAATTGTTAAGCTGATAATGAATCTGAGAAAATTTACCAAGACATAATTCAACTATCTTTTCTTTGCTGTATCCGATGACTTCGTCTTCGATCGATAAGGTATTGTTTTTACAATTCATTTTCAAAATTTATAAGAGCGCAGTGAAATTGTACAACCGTCTTTAACCAACAAAAGAATTGGTACATCGTACATATGACTATATTAGGTAAATCATGACATAAATCATGGACTTTCTTGGATATCTTGATGTGTATTATGTAACCATTGCTGTAATTTTATACGTTCTTGACTTCAATAAAGTTGCAATTGCTACAATGTAATATTGCAGTTTAGACAGCTGAACCGCAATATGCTATGAGGCTGAGGGCCGTCAGGCCCGAAGCCATAGCTTATTGCGGTTCCGATGTCTAAACTGTAATATTATTGTGTTTCGGTTTTCTATGTAACTGAACTGCAATATGCTACTATTGAACCGCAATATACCCACGAAGCATATTGCTGTTCAACATCATAGAATTCTAATTCAAATTTGGACTTAAATGGAATGATTAAAACGTTTTTTCATATATCTACGTTCTTTATTCTGAACTGCAATATGCCAAACCGGCATATAGTGGTTCAGTATTTTAACTAAGGAAGATATACGAACCTAAACACAATATAACAACTATATCTACTCCTTGGATCTCTAAGATATCAGAGCTCTAATAGCTGGGAGTAAATGTATATCAAAAATTTAATGCCAATCAATGAAATTCTATTTGTGCTACGTGGTGGCGTCAATAAGTCCGCAGACTCGACACGAAACAATAGCTCCTTTGTCTTATCATTTCTACCAGTGTCTGTATGCAGGCCTCGAATATAATAGAGTGAGCGGTTATCATGTTGTGATTCAGCATTCACAGGCGTCTGTCTTATTTCATCAGTATTCTTGGTTATAGAATGATTTCCGATATCGAGAAACTGAGTGTCATACACTTTCTTTATTTGCGCGGGATAAAACCGGAAGAAATGTTAGTAAAAATGTATGAGGCTTATCATGAAGAAGCGCCAGCGCGGTTAACGATCTACAAATGGATCAGAGCGGTCGCAGCTCCATGAAAGATGAAGACAGACCAGGTAAACCCTCTGAAATTCCCGATAAAGTTGTCGAGAAATTGAAGTCAATTGTGGCGGAGGAGCGGCGAATAACAAAAACAACGCCTCCCAGTGCTTCTCAGCATCAGCTGTGGATCAGTGCATAATATGCTCAAAGGAATTGGTCTCAGAAAATTGTCTTCAAGATTCGTTCCATACTTTTTGAGTGTTGAAATGTGCTCTCGAAGACCAGACTGTTGCTTGAAAAATGGTGAACTTTTTCCTCGTCTCTCATCTAAAAAAAGCACCTCAGAGGCAAGAAATATTCATGCAAAGAAGAACTGAAGGAGGAAGTCACCAATTTCTTTTCTTGACGTCCGGAAAGTTGGTTCAGGACAGCCTTTGATGAGCTATTGAGACGTTGGAGATTGTGCAGTGACCAAAGTAAGTATTAAAGGGTCTTTGTTAAAAATTTATTATATTTTTAGGGACTTACATACGAATTTATGCTGTACCCCACCCCATCAGATCAACCCCACATTAATTTCATCACTGAAACGGGCGCATAATGAGTTATCTGATACTTACTTTTCTATTCCTACTTACGTTTTGTACAGATGTGATCGAGGTGATCGTAGAGAAGGTGATCTACGTCAAAGGTGATGTTTCTTCGTCATGCATCAAATGTACGATTGATAATTAACTTATGATGCTATTTCCATTTACCCTTAATGACCATGGTGGCAAAGTTGGCTTCTCCTGTGTGTATAGACCTCCCAATCCCAATGTGAATGATAATTCACTGTATGATTTTTGAACACTTCCTTTGATGACGATTTTATCGACTACTGTGTTGTGGGAGATTTCAATTATCCAGAAATTAAGTGGAGCACGGATCAATCATGTTCAATTGATAATCCTATTGTTGAATGGCTTTCTCCACCTACGTCACCCAGAATGTTTATACTCCTACTCGTCCTCAATCTGGTAACCGGGTAGATCTAATATTTACTACATGTGGATTGGTCGCTGAAAAAGTTCAAATTATGGAACATTTGACAAATCTGACCATTCGATTATTAGTGGCAGTTGAAGGTGTTACCCTTTAAACCATTAATTGTTACCCATCCAATTCTAAACAAAAAATATGTTTACTCCAAGGCTAGATGGAAACAACTCCGAAACAGAGTCAGTGAATTTGATTGGAGCCACCTCCACAACGCGCATGATGTTAATGATTTGAATATTTGGTCTTTCTTTCTACAATCACTTAAAGGAATTATTGACTCATGCATTCCAACCAAGAATGAACGAGATTGGTCTCCGAAATTTTGTAGCTACGTTAGAACAGCTTTTCGCCAACGTAGACGCTGTTTTAAGAACATGAAAATGAATCCATCTCCTCTGAATAGCATCAAATTAAAGATGGCTGAAATAAATCTTAATCAGAAAATTGCGAAGGCATCATATAAGTATGAAAAGAAAATCACTGTACTATACGCAAAGGCAGGGTTGCCAACATCAAACGATCAAAATAGTGACCTAAAAATTCACAAGAAAAAGTGGCAGTCTGCAAATTTCTACCAGCGACTAAAATCATGCCGTAAGCTTGATATCATTTCATAAACTTATATTTGTTTCAGTTTTGTTGGGTTATTTAGTACTTACAGTATACTTGCAGCTACTTTAGATACTACCTGTTGCTGAATACTTTGATGAAAGACCCAAAGATTTAAACCGGCAGTGCCAAGATTAAGCGAATCAACCAGAAAATAATACACAAAAATCGATAGAGTACGAAATTTAACAATGAACACAAATAACAATCATGACCGACATCTTAACAGACGGTGAAGAAGATAAATACTACAGCCAAGATAAGCTAAAATACCTTCTCATGAAACAAAACGCAACCTTATTGACAGCCTTCTCGAAACTCTAAGATGTAATTTATCCTATAATTTTACCGAAAGAAGGCTTGAAATTTTAAGGGCGTTTTTGAGTACTATTAGCTAGGTAGAGGATATCTAGGTAGAGATTCATGTATACAGTGACGTATTGAATTTTGGATGGCACCCTTATAAATATGCAATATACATGCACTTCACCTAACTGACCCTACAAGTGCATGATGGGAAGACAAAAAGCAATTGAAGTGTGATTTTAATAAAAAAAAACTTGCTGAAGTATTAACAAAACGACATGCTTTAAAGTTCATTTGTGACAGCGATACAAAACACAATGATAGGGCTATCAGTTCGAAGAAAACATTGAGTCTATGATTTTCTTGGAAATTATAGTTGTTCGTGAAGATTCGTTTGTTTGTTCCAAGTGCAACCTGCGCCTTTTAATTGAGCTGGCTTAATTTTTCTATGAGCAGGAATAATTTCCTTACATTCGTATGTGTGATTGATGAATCAGAGGGATCAACAACAGCAATTGTTCATACCAAACTTAATCAATGATTAACATGGGATATTAATGATGCCTAATATATTTGTCAACGCCTGCCTCTACTCTTTGGGAATTCTTCGCTGTTTAAATTCAATTTAAGGAAGTGAATACTGGAAATAATTAGTAGCTAAATTACAAATGTAAAATTGCATGAAATTCAGTCAGCAGTCGTCGTGTAATATCTATGTACCTTGCCTAACCAAGCCTCCATTTGCACATGAAAAGTCTGAACTATTCTCTTCAAGTGTGATTTCAGAATAGCGGTTCGCTAAATATGATCTCGAATATGATGAGTGAAACGCAGATGAGAGTTTCTCTGTACCATTTAAGAATACAGAGAGGTAGCCCATGAGATCATCGACTGATTAAGCTTACCAATTAGTAGTTAGGCAGCAGTGATACCTGGGAAAATGTTGCTGCTACCAGGAAAAGATCAAGAAAATGAAGATCGAAATTCTGTCGACAATACATTAGGTGATCTATTAGAGTCTACTAGATTAATATTAATGGTTCGTGGGTCGCTCAGAAAACATTCTGCGATGCTGAGTCAGTCAAAAGCTATTAGCATTATCACAACATGAAATTAATGCAGTTTATGTTTCTTCCATTCGTTGTGAATGATATCTCACCATTAGAATAATTTAAATTATTAAAAGTGACGAATTGCTTTAGAAAACAGTAGGATGAATGGATCCTGAGCATTTTTCAGAAGCTTTACTATTCAAAATTGCAATGTCGATCGATGAAGCATATCTAGTCCAACAAAACTCGAACTCGAAAGTCATATTTTGCTCTATTGCAATATATCAAAGTTTCATATATAATATCCATCAAAGGGAATAATTTCTTACTGATAATAAGATCATACCTTAAGGAAAAGTTCTGCCAGTGCTTCATAGAATCTGCAAGATGTTAAATGTGACGCAAAACCTGGAAGAATTATTACTGTTATAGATACAACAAAATGGAAATGCCAACTAAGTGAAATACTTCTTATTGATTAATATAATATGGACACTTGGGTGTAGGTAAAACATGATATAAATTGATGAGTTATGTTCGAGTTCTGTCTGATTTATGGACCAATTCTAAATACTTTTGGTATAAAATCGTCAATTAATTTACAGAAAGCTGGTCACTATTTTGTAGCAACTTGAGAAAAAAAGTGACCAAATAGTAACTAATAGTAACTAGTCACTAAATAGTGATCTGTTGGCAACCCTGAGCAAAAAATAAACAATCCATCTGGAAGTTCCAAACTGAAGACAAATCAAACGGCCAATGCTTTCTACGGACCTAATGGAGACATTCTCTATGTTATGAAACTAACACTATTTCTGAGTGTTTTAATGATCACTTTTCCACATCATTTTCGATTACTGCTACGCCAGAATATGACAGTGAATCAAACAATATTTACTCTCCCATGACTCTTCATTGCTTTTCATCTGAGAACGTACCGTATATAAAGTCTTCAACTCTCTGGCCAAATACAGTGACAGTTGATAGTGACAATTTATCTTACATCATAATCAGAAAAGTTGCTTTCCATCTTGCGCCTATTTTATCGAAACTATTCAGTCTTGCATTTCAAACTGCGACTATACCAGATGGGTGGTGCTCAATAACGATTACCCCAATTCATAAGTCTGGTGCAAAAAATGAAATTCAAATTATCGACCTATATTTATATCCAGCGTCATCTGCCGTGTAATGGAAAGAATTATCAGAGAATCCATGGTTACATATTGCTCTAAGAATGAAATCATTCGTCCGTCCCAACATGGATTTTACCGGGGAAATCTACTGAAACGGCTGGCTTGTGCTTTTACGATTACTTGACTGGAAATGCTGACCATAACCGCAACATTACTGTATTTTTTCTAGATTACTCAAAGGCCTTTGAAAGTGTTACTTATGACCGCCTCATTTCCAAGCTGGTTCACCATGACTTTGATGATCTGCTTATACAGTGGATCAAAAATCACTTTTACAACAAAAAACAAATGGTCATCTACAAGGGACATCGCTCTACTCCAAGGAATATTCGAAGTGGAGTCATTCAAGATCAGTTCTCGGCCCGATCTTATTTGACATAATTTTGAATGACTTTGAAGATGATATAGCCACCTCAGGTATGTTACAAAATATGCCCATGACATTGAACTAGCCATCTCATGGTTTCATTCTAATCAACTCCCCGATTCCTTAGTTTAACCAAATCAATTAAGCTTACATGATTGTCAGAAAATTCAAACATGGAATGAAAGCAATGGAATGACCTTAAACCCAAGAAAGTGTTTTGTTATGCATTTTTGAGTCAACAATGATAAAAATCCACTATATATGTCTGGTACCCTTATTCCTATTACTACATCATATAAAGATCTTGGCGTTACAATCACGGATCAGTTATCGTTTGATGAACACATAAATTGCATGGTGAACAAAGCTCGCCAAAGACTTGGCGTGATATATTGAACTTTCAAGTGTCGTGAGCCAGCGGCAATAACAGCATTGTATAAAACACATGTACGATCAATTCTTGAGTGTGGGAGTTTGATTTGGTATGCTTACAAAGTAGAGAATACAGATTTAATTGAAAGTGTTCGAAGACGGATGACAAGACTATTCCTCAACTTAAGACATTTATCATACCGCGAAAGACTAAAGGTTCTAAATCTGCAATCTTTGACAACTCGTCGAATACGATACCAACTTATATTTCTATACAAAATTATACGCGCACAAGTTGATATTAATATCCATGACTTCTTCAATATCATAGCCGACTCAAGAACGAGAGGAAATCACTTCCGTATCTACCCTAAAATTATAAACATAATTACAGTCGTTACTTTTATACAACAAGCATCGTTAAATATTGGAACCAGAGTTGGAAGTGGGTCAACCAAACTTGACCCATGACCCACCTGACCCATGGCATATGTGACCCACGACCTACCTGACCCACCGACTTTTCACGAAAACATTGAAGCTGGGACATTTCCATAACGACGTCTAAATGTTTCATAATTTTAATAAACTTATAGTTAATAAGACTTAAGGTTTGCCCTTAAGAGGACTGGTGGTGCGTTCCCACCGGCAGACATTAAACGTTCAAGGCGCGTCAAACTTTTGACTATCCTAGGACTACATTTTAGAGCCAAACTTGACGAGATCGGTGTGGAGGACCTTCCCACTAGTCCATTTTTCAATCAGCGCTTCTAAAGCGGGGCTGGACCTTACCCCTAATGGTCCTTTGACTTGTGATCCTCGACAAATGCATGAATGCATGAAGGTCTTTAAGTACAAAGACTTGACGGATCTGATCGCGTGCCGGGCGGACCTTCCCGGGGGTCCATAACATAGCGCTATACGGGCTGGACTTCACCCTTAAGTGTACGAGATCGTACAAGGCCGCTTAACAAGTGATCTCCTTGGTCAAAGTTTCATGCTCGATTGATTAGGAACTTATATATAAATAAGACACTTAGTAATCACCATGTCAACCCCATGGAGACCAGTAACTGACACAGTCCATTCATCACACTAGGGCAGTTAGCGATAAAAAAAACATAACGTTAAAACAAATAAAACAATAACCAGTCGTCAGCAGGTACCCGCCTGGTCGCGTTTCGGCCCCTCTACCTGAACGCTCAAGCCCAGGCGGGTGGGGCCCCGCATAAACTTATATGCGGCTGGCATTCTAAAATCAATACAGTAATGATATGTGTAATAATAAGTAATACTGATAGTAATAGTAAAAACAAAAACAAAACAACCGCAAAAGACGGATACAACCAAAACAGACTAAAATATATGTGTGAAATACTGAAATGGTATAACCAATAAAAAAAATGCTAAGAAAACAAACAAACAGTGTTAATTTTATTGTTTAAAATGCGCACTGCGATGTCAGCTGCCTGGCTGAGAAATATCCAAACTTGATTAGAAAATTGTTATGACCGGTTAGCATTTTCTCAGTACATGCCTTCATTTTAGACTTACAATATCCTCTGCTGCTCATCACAAAAAGTATCATATTAATTCGTTTAATTAGATCTTCAAGATACGAGCAGATGCGACAATAACGTAAAACCTGGCCGGCAAATACATTAATTCCCATGTTATAAGGTATTGCACTGCTGGAAATGACAACAGAACAACAGGGAAATCAAAATCTTCCACTTTATGATATATTGAGGTTCGAAGACCGTCACTACTAGATTGGAGTCTCACATCGAGGTAAACAACGGCTTTGTCATTGACTCCGTTTCTATCTGCAAGAAGCTCCACTGGGTAAATTTTTGGAATTAAGGTATTGAAATGCTTGTAATTTATTACGCATATATCGTCTATATATCTCGAAGTGTTTGACAATAATTTAGCTAGTCCAAACTTTTTATTTTTAACCAATTGTTTCATAAAAACAAATTCGCAATTTAACAGAAACAAGTCGGCAAGTAAAGGACTGCAATTCCCTCCCATTGGTACTCCTCGAATTTGTCTGAACACATAACCGGAAAAAGAAATGTAGACTTCAGACACTATAAAATCAATAGCCTTCTTAAAAGAGTCCACGTCATAACAAGAATACCCCTTATATTTGATTTTGGAGAAAAACGACTTCTCATATCCTACACACAAGTATCTACGATTAGTGGAATTGAATGTGAGATCAAGGATGGAAAAAATATTATTCTTGATAGCACCTTGATCTAAGTTTGTATAAAGAGTAGAGAAGTCAAAAACTTGCATAGAGTGGACGTTCACGTTAGAAATATTCCTCAAAAAATCTTGAGTCGAGGCTACACTCCAAAAATAAGAATAATCAGTATTACTCCTGATTGACTCACAGTATCTATGGAAATTTTCTCTTATCACTTTCAGACCTTTGTTGATATTCACCGATAACTTTTTAGTTGTACAATTTCTGGCTCCGGCAATGAATCTAAACTTATAAGGATTTTTATGCAATTTTGGAATCCAGAAAAGTTTTGGTAGTTTAAGGTCCTTGTCACTAACATTAATATTAAAGTTTGATTTCATATCTTTAACGTGTCTAGTAAGGACTTCCTTTTCAGAAATAAGCTCAGGTTGATAAGTTGCATTGCCTACTGCAGTGGAAGAATCTATGTCAAAACCAAGCTCGTCCATCAGGATTTTGAGATAGAACTTTTTACATATGAAACTAAAGTTGTTGGATGCTTTATCGACAGGAACGACTATCAAGTTTTTATGGAGATCTTGCAACTCCTTATCAACACAAACGCTGCTGCCATTATCTTTCCTACCCAACTTCTTACAACGAAAGATGCGGTGCTTTACTAACATCATGAGCCTGTTTTTCCAAATAGAGAAGTCATCAACTTTTAAGTGAAGGCGACTGGACACACGAGATATATGATTATCTATGGAATCGCTGATCTCTTTTTGAATGGATTTCCATGATGTTGACCTAGACAATCTGTGTTTAGTGCCATACGCAAATATAGCTCTGAGACCTGGATCATTTATTATATCTAAATTACCGGTAAAAACATGCCCATAAGGCTCATAAACAAAACTGGTCATCGAGTCACAGCTGCAATCGCTCTGTAAAATGCCAACAACTTCCTGAATTGTCAGGCTATTAAGAAACTTATTATAATTGAAGAATTTCAAACAAATAGGGTTATTAAGCTTATGGTACACTTTGGGAAGATATAGATGTTTCGCTTTTTCTGGAACTAAAGCACAGACACTCTTGTCATTAAATACAGAAGGTAAATGAAGTTTGTCAACTAAATGAGACTTGAAAGGAATCACTATATGCGTTTTGTCTTCGGTAGAGCTATCCTTCTTGTTTCTATATAATTTACTATGAACATATGTTGTCAAAACGAAAGATAGGTCATTCGACTGATCAAGAAGCCTAGAATACATAATTTTAAGCATGCTATCACTAATCGATTTCAAGCAATTATAGAAATTTCTTATTTTGTTGCTCTTCATCAACTCTTGAAGCTCCTTGAGAATATCCTCACAACTATTAGATGGAGGATATTTCTTTCTACCCGACTTCCTAAGGCCATGGCTTCTCTTACGTCTGCTAATAGGAGAACTAAAAAATGAAAATGAATTTGCAGTGTTTTTTTTGTATTTTTCGCTTTTTGTTTCGCATGACCCACGACCCACCTGACCCACAGGGTACCCTGACCCACGACCCACCACATATTTGACCCACTTGACTCACCTGACCACATGCTGCAAGGGTGAACGATGTCAGTGCAATTTCCTTTTCTGATATCATCTTTAATTTTCATTTTCATTCAAGATTCTAGGTCTATCTAGGTAGAGGCCTCGTAGTATCAAAATTGTTGTTAAGATTTGTTATGAAGATTCAAGTGTATCAGATCACTTGTCACATGATAAACAGACATGCAACCTCATTAAAATTATCTTATAAGCAAAATTCATGCACCACAAATGCCTAAGGTTCCGTTTTTTGTTATAATTCTTGACTATCCGTTTTTAGTGCTACCTATATAACTCGTAGAGAGATGATTTGTTAGGTTGTCGAGGGCCCTACAGAGTAAATTTCAAATTTTCCATTTCTTAATCAAATGAAGTTAAAAAATATGATTGCAGAAGGCCAGAATCATTTATTCATGCATTTTTTATGCTAGATACTACATGTGTGAAAATTATCCCAGAAAATTCGTCTATCAAATATTTTGTTGCTTCTCATGGCAATCGATTCAAATTTCATTTACTTCCGCTATGTCAGATTTTAGTAGAAAGTATATTTGATGTAAGAATGACATTCATTGAAAAGCAAGTGGAGTAAGCATGCGTAACGCGTGAATAGAAAATTGCATGAGGACAAGGTTATAATTCATAAATTTGCTTGCAATGTACATATAGATGAACTGATATATTTGAGTGCCGCTACATGTACGAGTACGTTGTGATAGCAGTCACTAGCAACATCATGTAAATATTCCTATTTTTATTGATACCAGATCAAATATCAAAACGAAACTTTTCATCGATTCGAAGTGTCAAACACAGAGCTCCAGCCGTAATAAGTCTGTGTGAAAGGGATAAGTCTATATCAATGACCGTTGTAAGAATTATCTTATTTCAGATTATCATATATCTAATGAGCAATGAGATGCATGGAACATGTATGATGCGAAAGTATATTGAGCGGCTAAATGCTTTAGATATGAAATATGTATGTTGATAATATTTTGATTTAATACAGGTTGTCTCAGAATTATGTAGGCAGTTAATACTATTAACGTCTGAGTCAAATAATACAGATATTTATTTCAAACTAACAGCACGGAAAATTTTGTACATGTTTCTCAACGTAAATGTTCAAACTGCTGTCCATCGACAGCGATTAATTCATGACAGTGAGAGGTCACAGAGCGACAGATTTTTGAGATGAGATCCATCAGAACGTTTCTTGCACTTAATGTGATTTTATCTCTCATTTCTTGCACATTGAGAGGACGTGGATTCTTGTAGACTTTGTTTTTTAAATAACCCCAAAAAAGAAGTCTATGAAGTCTAATGGAGTTAGGTCAGGACTTCTTGGGGGATACTCAATGTCACCACGACGTCCAATCCATGAAGTGATGGCACTGCCAACTCAGGAATTGAGATAGCTTCGTACAATGGAATCATAATGAGCTGGAGCTCCAGCCTGTTGAAAGTATGGCAGCTCCTCGTCATTCGGATACAATCTCCTAATTTCCGATATTACATGGGGACGTAGAAACTCCAGATACTTCTGACCATCCACCGTCCCGTTGAAGAAGAATGGACCTATCAACTCGCGCGAAGAAAGATGCCCATACGGTAGCACCAAGGAGCTTAACATCATGCTGTAAAATTTGATGAGGATTCTCTTCAGCCTAGTAGATACTGTTGTGGTGATTGAGTCGACCATTCAATTTAAACGTGGCCTCATCAGACCATACGATCATGTTTCGAAAGTCTGGATCGGTTACTGTTTCACGCAAAACCATTCACAAAAGTCGACCCGCCTATGAAAGTCATCTTCATTTAATTCATGCTTAAGTGTTGGGCGGAAAGGTCTGATGTTGCTTTCATGAAGGATTCGCTGAATTGTTGCTCTTGTGAGATTCAAGTCTAAAGCAGCTTGTCTGATTGATTTTCTTGAGTCATCACCGAATGCAGAGAAAACTAAATTGACAATATCATTTGACCGCGCAGTTCTTGAACGACCTTTGGGAGGCTTCCAATTGTTCCTGCGTTCTCCAACTTGTCACGCATTCGGGAGATTGTGTCTCGACGTGGATATTTAGAGTCATAAGTGCCTTTCCATTGTCTCTGGACTTCACAGATATTCTCGTATTTAAAATATCACTTTAAATCACCCCTTTCAATGACACTGACTTAATCATTTTTCATGAATGATAAGAATACGAAAAATGAAGCTTGCTGTATTTGAGATTGTCAAATCTATCATGGGTCAAACTGGTTGGAAGTGGGTCAACGAAGTCTGACCCACGACCCACCTGACCCACTCTAAATGTGACCCACGACCCACCTGACCCACCAATTTTTCGGAAAAACATGATCCACGACCCACGTGACCCACGCGATTTTGTGATCCACTTGACCCACCTGACCCATGACCACGACCCACTTCCAGCTCTGATTGGAACTTACTATCTGATGATGATATAAAAGCAGATTCTATATCAAAGTTCAACTCTATTTTAGAAAACCTTTTTGTTCATCTTGATGTGTGGTAAATGGTCCACAAACTTTGTTTACATCACGGAGATGATCGATCAACCCTTTGACTGCGGATGACCAGGTATCCAAGTCATTACTATGTTCCTCCTGTGTCACGACGTGTTAAGTGGAAGCTCAAACAAATTTGTTTGCTGAACAGGTACAATTTGTTTGTATGTACCTCACATGAGCAGATCTTTCTATTAGAGTCTTTAGAGAACAAAGGGCAAGTGTTCTTCTCAGCGTGGTCGACCGAGGTAATTCATTCCCAGTCGTATTCAAGTTTATCCTTGTAGATGGCAGCAAAACGAACCGAAGCATACATAAACAGAAAGACAGTAAGAAAAAGAAGACAAATGAAAATGTACATTACGTCTCAAGTATGATAATTCATAGTTTGAATCCTTCAAATATTGAATTTACAGAATTTGATATAGCAAAATCTATTGAGCATCGGAAGATTGCTTTTAGTTCATTCGATTCTCCTTGAGGAAATGCCATTATAAAAGGTTTGTGCATTTTTAATTGCATTGGGTAATGTTTGGGCTTCTAATAAGTGAGATAATTAATTGTATTCTGATATTTTGACTTCTAGTTTTTATATTCTAACGCTTTACTTTAAAAGGTAATAATCCAAAAGATATACATAGTCAAATTTTATGCATCTTTTATTTTCGAAATAGTTCACGATAAATTTGCAGATGTCAAAACCAACTCAAGCTGATCTACGTAAAATCTGCACTTGAATAATGCAAATTCAGGCTAGAGGATGCTGAAATCTCCTTTATCTGAAATTCAATTTACATGTGCGGCATATTTTGTTTTGCTTGTAAGATATTCCGGTACTAGGAATGGCTATCTCATGATATCACTCACCCACAGTTTGACTGTTATCTTACTTGATATCACTCTAGCTTTAAAACTTATGCTAAGGCATGATTTTTACACGCCTATATAATTTCTATTGAGTAGGGTTATACAGGCATAATATGAGAGATAGGTTAACAATCATAAAGTGCAGTTTAAGAACATGCTTATCTGTCCATACAAGGTTGGGCAAAAAAAGTTGGGCTAGATCTGACCCCAATTGTTTCCACAAACGCGTCAAAAACCCAAGACTCAAGTTTAAAAATCTGCTCCTTATTTAGCTGTCAGTTCTCTCGTTGTAGGCATTCCTATTCCTACTAGTAGCAAAAGAAGACCACATTATGCATGTTATGATGTACATTTACCGCATTAACCTCATCATTGAGATCAGGGTTTTTTCAAGAAAAAATTACAATTGCACAAAATTTGGTATTCCGACTTTGGCTTCTCGCTGCTTCCCCTGGGCGTGGTCATTTCCTCTGAGCATGGAAACTACCAAATTTATTAAGTCATAACTCAACCTGATATCTTTTTTGTAACTTAACATTGAGTGATATTGACAATCCTAGAAAAATTCAATGATGACTGAAGGATTTGTAAAATCTGTTGATGAGTAGCGCTTGTATGTCTTAACAACGATTTCTCACAAATCGCATCTAGTGTTGTGGTCAGTATAGCGATCCTACATTTGAATATCAATTTGAATGGGTGGGTTGACTCTCTAGGATAAAGTAAATTCAGAGGTGGATACATGCGCTCCGACTTTGCGCTCCATGCTCCGGAGCACATTGCCAATTTCCCGGAGCGTGGAGCGCAAGAAAAAAATTGTGTTCCGACTTTGAAATTAACATTCAAGGAAACCACTCCATTCGCGGCCATGAAATGACAATTTCCTTTACCATCGGTCTAATCCTCAGGTGATTTGCCACAAAGTGTTGATCAGTATAAGTTTTAGGATCGCAATGCAGGACATTTGACACACACGTGACAGACGAAAATTTGGCAAATTTAATCAATATATTTATTGACCTAAAGTTCTCTTAAACCTAAAATAAGTAAACCTAAAGCAGATCTTGAAAGACTATACATTAACCTCTTATAAGGAGAGGTACCTCAGTGACCAGACTTTAGAGAACACTCTTGACTACTTTTGCAAACGACTCTCAGTAGGCCTAAATTTCTTACGGTACCGGATTTTGCCGGGGATTTTACTAGGAGTGGGTGACATAACGACTTACTTAAAGCTGATAAATGTTCAATGTTTGCTAATATTCACTTGTCTTCAATTTATTTATCTAAAACCGTTTTTATTTCCCTTCCTCAAAACACTGTATTATGTATTATACGTATTTTCATGCTTCGTCCGTACGGGAGGTTAGTCATGTTCGCTGAAAAAGATAAGTAAAGTCGCTCCCTTTGTTCGACGTAATTCTTTATTTCAAAATAATAAAAGAAAGCTTGCCCGACGCGCTTCGGCCTTCCGGCACATTCAAGGGCTTTACACAAGTGCTAAAAAGCTTGTCTTTTATACAAATTACTGATTGAAAGTTCAGCACAGGATTTTTTAAGAAAAATATACAACTGCACAAGATTTGGCATTTCGACTTCGGCTTCTCGCTGCTTCCTGGGCAGGTATTCTTCTGATCACAAGATTCGCTAATTTTTTTCAGTAATAACTAAACTTTCTGGAGAGGTCTGCAATTTAGACCTCTCAAAAGACATCAAATAATGACCTAATATTCACAATTTTACTATTTTAGTCTGTCCTATACATAATAATAGGTATGCAAATAATAAATTATACTCACTAATAAGGTCATGGAAAATGAATGTGAAGCATCATCAACAACCTTGAAACATGGCTACACACATGTAGTGTATACAACATGTGTTACACATGAGAATTCGACATTTGTCCCAGAAGAGATGATTTGAATTTTCAAATCCGATTTTGACATTGACATTGATTTATCGGAATCAAACCAATGTGCATGAGAACCGACATCGTAGGCCTGCATTAAGCCCAATGCATCAATACCCTGCTATTTAGATATCTTCAAATCAGTATTCGGAAGTCACAATGTGAGCTTCGACAAGCCAACACGAGAGACAAAATGAGAAAATCAAAATATTGAGATGGTGGACTTTAAATTTGGACAAGCCGGTGTAAATAAAAATGATAACATAGCGAAATGAGAAAATTAAAATATTGAGTACAAAAACTTTTATACTTTCACTGTTTTCGCAAAAATCCTTATCATAGTAATAAAATAAGAAAATTGAAATATTGAGAAGAAAGATTGCGCCATCTGATAAGTCTAACCGAGTATAGTTGTAAGTGATGAAAACAGTATAACTGAACGCACCGAAAATCTACTCAAAGATACAAAAACCTATGATTTTTGTAACAAATCAAAAACATCATCCAATGAAAATCAGACTAACCGATTAGTTGGCGGAAGATGTGGTAAACTAAAAAGAGATTGTCATGAAAAATTGCTTTCCACGGTAGTCATCCGGCAGCTTTTCGAATTGATATAAAAAAAATCGCAAGGGGAAGGTGAATGGATTCCATATTTTACGCCCAATAGCATCAACAATAAATATATAAGATTGGATTAACAGCATCATATTTAATCAACTAGTAAAATTTGTTCCATCACATTTGAATAATACCAACACATTGGTAGAATGTCGTAAAAATGACAATGGCAAATTAAATAACACGGATAATTATGTCTTCATCTCCTTCGATGAAATTAATTTGTATCCAAGTATTCCAATTAAGGATGGTCTGAAAGTTATAGAAGATTTTGCGAGACGATACTGAAATAGCATTGATAATTATGTATTAAATGTTGAGGATTTAATCGATTTCCTAAAGTTTATAGCTTACAGCTACATGTATGAAACAACATGTATCAATAAAACATACTTGCAAATAAAAGGTTGTCTGTCCTCTGCGGACACATTTTCTCCACCGTTCTCCATAATTTATATGAATTCATATTTTTTTATTTTCTCTCGTAAGTGTTAGGCCTGGACTTCGTGATATGTCGATGTCTATGGTGTTAGGTAGAGAACACAAGGCAACTAACTGTATTAATTTTCATTTACATGAAATATACACTTTTTGTCTTGTCCTGCTTTGTCTTGTAATGGTCAAAATTAAAAATAAATATGCACTTTCTCAAATGAAAGTTAGCGACTTTGTGAACTCACAACAAAACATGCGTCACTAATTCTATAAGTAAAACCCTTAATTAATGATGCCAAATTTGGAAATAACTCTACAAGCAACTAAAATTGTAGCCTAGTAGGTATTTTTGTCAACTTGAGCAGGCGTGATAATATTAATCGAAAAAAGTGCTTGCATACATATACAATTCTTTCCATGAAAAAAATGACGAACTGTGAAAAATTATGCAGACATTGATGCCTGTAGGCATAACAGTATATAAGTTTTTTCCATTGAAAATATCAAAACGGACAAGCTGTCATTGAGCCTGAGCATGAATTATGTCAAAAATCCGGTCAATTATTTTCATATTTTCATCCTGGATACTTCATCAAAATGCTTCAAAATTAGTTTTAGCTACATGTCAGTTTCTTGTATGCACATGTAAGCCTATAGACTTCAATTTCAATCGCATCTCACGATGGGTCTTCGCATATTTATTTATCATTTTTAGGGGACCTAATGCCTGAAGTAGGGAGATAGTAGTAGAAAAAGTCGGTTATTGTTATCATATAAACGATGTCTCGGAAAATAGTGGACATATGCTGTAATTCCATTCATTTTTAGTTGCCAATCGTAATCATTCATATAGGCCTACTCTTAGTTTTTTTCGAAGGCTTGGTGAAATAGTGGTGTATTAGGTAGCTAATTTAGAGCAACAGGAAGAACAACTTAGGTAAAACTTTTTTGGTGAAAACTGTTAAATTTGTAAAATGTAGACTGACATAGCATTCATCACGCGATATATGCAAGGAAGATAAATAGGATAATATAAAATAGACTAGAGTTTCGGATCAAGACCCTTTGTAAATTGCAGATAAAATAGTCTGGCTATTAACGTCTTCTATATTATCCTCTCCATATATTATAATATATGTTTTATGTACCAGGCTGAGAATTGATTTCTTTGCATTCGTGCTATGGTCATTCCACTTTCTGCATTATCAAATAGCATTCATTAGTCTTTTGGTCTTCCATTGTTCCCTCACATCTCGTCACTGACTGGCACGCGGTCACTGTGGGTACTGAATAGCGTGTTGACACTTTTACACTTAGATTATTTCTTGAAAGGAGCCTTATTTGTAATACGTACAACTCGATGCGTTGACGCTTAGTCAAGCAATTCAATTTCCCATTCCTATCTATCTGAGATCTTATTAACTGTTCACGTGGATACTTCAGTCATCATAATAAAGGCTCTACCAGCTTATCTTCCTATGCACAGGTCCACTAGTCATGCTGCAGATGAAAGAACATCGCTGAATTTCCCTTCCGCAGTCAGAGTTGATGTCATATAACACTGACATTTTTGAAGTGTTTGCCCTTCATATGGGTTGTGTATTTCTTTGAAATACAAGGGTCTTTAAAGGTCTTTAAAAAGGTCTTTTTTTAAAGGTCTTTAAAAATCCTTTATGGGTTCAAGTTTTGGAATATTTTTCTCTCAGCGTGTATTCGACGCTTGGAATTCGCTCCCACCATACACGACATCTCTTCGGTATTTCAA
This sequence comes from Prostheceraeus crozeri, assembly GCA_907163375.1. Taxonomy (NCBI): domain Eukaryota; kingdom Metazoa; phylum Platyhelminthes; order Polycladida; family Euryleptidae; genus Prostheceraeus; species Prostheceraeus crozeri. Next base: position 140,875 of record CAJQUW010013498.1, read on the forward strand.
GAGGAGTCTGTGCAATTTCCTAGGCTGAGAAACCAGCTTTTCAACCTTTCCTCCTGAGCTGACTCTGTTCTATTCATTGTAAATTTGATTTGCATTGGTGCTACGTTCACTAATGGGAGTCATAAAATATGCAGCAAATATCAAAATGCATCTCCTGGATGCCCTCCCTCCTGGGTAAAAAAGGATTAAGTGAAATATAAGCTACGCTACGAATTGTTGGTTGTGATTGTATTACACAAATTACTCTTAAGGTACTTACATGTACTTTTTCAATCTCAAATGACACAATATGAGCGAAGCTAACACTTAAAAGCAGTTCGAGTTATCAGTGTTCTATTTTAAATTCGCATTGCTGTCCAAAAAATTGTGTCGTTACTGTCACTTGTAAAAATTTGTGGATTGTCTGCTAATGTTTTTCAATCTATTTCGACTTCCCCGAAGAATGACCCAAATATTTCACAAATTTCAATTTATTTATGGCCATTAGCGATTAGCAATAAGATAGACGTAGTCGGATTATCACCGTTAGTAACAATATGCAGCACGTGAGTATCTTCTTTAACTGTTTTGCGTCGTGGAACCTTGATACCTATGAACAATTTCACTCACTACTTTTTTCAGCGATAAAAAATATGCAGTCATATTGGAAAGGCATTGACAAATTAAATTTCAGCATTATTGGAGTTGATGCGGCTACTTTTCAGGTGCTTTTAGAAATGTAGTGTGCAACTGTCTATAAAATGGATTCCTTACATTTTAAATAGAATCCGGTCTGTATTGTCATAGTAGTACATTTATTTATACCTCATAGATCATGTAATTGTTGCGTATTGTTTAACTTACATTACGGTTCAAAAGTTTAGAAACACTTACTATTTTTGTCGAAATCGTGAAAAATGTTGATTATGCGTCATCAAAATACTCTATTATTTTATCATAAACTCCGTGATCTACGTAGAGTGCAATTTAAGTAGCAATGGATATTACAAAATAACATCATTACTCGTATATTTTCACTAACCTGAAATTTACTGATTCATAAAACTGCTCCTTCTTCTGACAGCATTCAGCCGAAATTTTTGCTACTGTATGTTATGAACATTTGAGTGCATTTGTCATACTTGATATTCATTTTGTTATCAACGGTCCACTGCTTAAGATTAGAAAAAGGCTTGCTAACTGGACTAGTAGTGCATGTTGAATATACAGAACACATAGTAACATCATCTGCATAACTAACAATTAATACATCATTGTTGCTTTGTAAAATGCTCAAGATCACGAACAAAGAAGGAGAAAAGTAAGGGACCAAAGACAGACCCTTGAGAAATGCCACTTGACACATTGCGAAACGAACTAAAGTTGTTGAGCCATTCTACTCTTTGCTGCCTGTCAAGAAAATAATTTTGAAGTAACATAATCACATAATTATCGATTGTTGTATTCATCATTTTATGAATAAGTAATGTGTGAAATTTTCTCATATCCCTTCTCGAAGTCTATCGCCACTAGTTGACAACCGATTACAGATGTTTCTTGAAGGGCACTTGAAATGACATTTTCTAGTTCAAGCAAGATACTGACTGTTGAGCATTGTGGTCGATATCCATATTGATGATCGGAAAAATACGAAAAGAATGTGTCTTTGTAGAATTTCACGATGCAGCGTTCAAAAATGCGATCGAGCACAGGTAGGAGGGATATGTGAAGAGTGCTTGATATCTTTGGTGGATTATTTTTGGGGACAGGTACAACATTAGCACATTTCCATATTTTCGGTAAGTCAGTCATTTGCAAACACAAGTTAAATAACAAACAATGTTGGTAGACTACAATGTTGGTAGACGTGCGGGCACATAATTGACTGAGTCAATCTTCATTAGTATGAGAGCCAGTCACCTTTTTATAGACATCCCAAACAGACCGACTTTGTCCAATCAAACGCTCTGACCACGACTTTTTCGCCATGGATATTTCAGACTTCACTTTATCTCTGAAATGCCGAAATAGAGGCCAATTCTTCTCTCTATAAGCATGATAACGCTTGTTAATAAGTACTTTAATTGTAGATGTTATCCAAGGCTCATCTTTCTCGCTTCTTTTTATGTAGTTCTTTGGAATGGACGACAAACAGTTTTGAATAGTTTCGTAGAAAATGTCAAAGGCTGCGTCTAAATCTTTGCCACAAAGTCTCGATTCCCAATCCACATAGTCCGGCAGCCAGAATGAGTTTCTGCAGGGAACGAGGCCGAAAGTGAGACCTTCACAGAATGATGCACACCCCATGCCTACTACGAATGTGCACGTCTGCCGAGTTCTAGTGAGTTCCTCTTCTTGTCAGACAAGATCAAAGAAAAACACATGTAAATCCAATGGGACGCAGATTGCAGCTTTTGGTCAAAATGAAATTTTCTGTGTTTTCTCTGATTGAACGAAAAGTATTAAGCCCAGAGTCATAATTATTGGCATGGAACGTCTTCATGACATTTCCTTTCATGTGCATGCACCCTCGTTTAGAATGCTAAACACATTTAGATTGAGCGAGCCTCTTAATGTGGCAAACACAAGCATTTTGATCAACTTTATCCACATTCGACTACATTCTCTTATACATAGTCGATCAGAAGCATGATAATAGCAGATGCACATCATAGGAAATGACCTGAAGACATTCCATGTCAAAAATTATGACTCTAGACTTAATACCTTCCAGTTGACAAGTGAAAACAAAGAAAATTTCATTTTAACCAAAAGCTGCAATCTGCGTCCCATTGGATTTACATGTGTTTTTCTTTGATCTTGTCTGACAAGAAGAGGAATTCACTAGAACTCGGCAGACGTGCAGATTCGTAGTAGGCATAGGGTGTACATCATTCTGTGAAGGTCTCACTTTCGGCCTCGTTCCCTGCAGAAACTCGTTCTGGCTGCCGGACTAACACTTCCAAGAGAAGTTTCGACCGGGGATAAGTGAGATTGACGAAGATCCAAAACAGGATGATAGACATTTTGCACTGGTGATGAATTTTGATATGGTCTAATGAGCACTACTGAATGATCACTCGAGCCGAATGGTGGAAAAATGCTAACACCAGAGTAATAGGTGCCAAATCCACAAGGTAACAAGCACCTGTCTAGACAAGCATCGCCACGAGTAGGGGTTTGCACAAGATTGTTTAAATTGTAATTAATCTCAAAAGTAGATGTAGGCACATGATTGAAGTCACCACAAACTATAACCGGAACATCATGATGTTTTCTTTGATAATCGTCGATGATGGATGAAGTGGCGTCACATGACAACACTTTTTCACTCTGATTTAGAGTAGATCCATGAGGAAGGTAGAGTGTCGCGAAAATACATTTGAATTTCTCATAATTAATGCTAAGAATAAGACATTCCACATTTGGATTCAAAGATTTTGTAGCTATGACATCAACATGAAAGAAAGTCTTCGACCATACACATATGCCACCACCCTTCTGGTCATCACGATCAGCTCTGAAAAAATTAGTCTTTTAATTGAAGTACATCACTGGGAAATGTGGGATCCAACCATGTCTCAACAACTGAAATTATAACAGGGGAATGTTTGCTCACAAATACCCATACTTCATCCAATTTGTTCTTAATCGATCTCGAATTGAAGAAGCAGATCGACGGAAAAAAGCTGTAGGCCAATCCATGTCAATCGTCTCTATTGACGATTTTGCCTCTCTTGAGAAATACATTCTCACCAAGATGATAACCGTCATGGCAACTGCTTGAGGTTGGCCTGGAAAAAGCCCCAAACTTATACCCACAGGCAATTGCTGGGTCAAAATAAAGCAGTGTGTGAACAAGCACTCTTCCTATGAAAAAGTGATCGATATTGTAAAGCGACTAAAAAAATTTCGGCTGAGTGCTGTAGGAAACTAATTGAATCCTTGCCAAGGAGACTTTCGCAGTGCTAGAAGAAGGAGCAGCTTTATCAAATAGCAAATTTCAAGTTAATGAAATTCAAGTCATGATGTTATTTTGAATCATCCATTGTTGCTTAAACTGCACTCTACGTAGACCACAGATTCTGTAATAAAATAATAGAGAAATAAGGAGAGATAAGGAGTGTTTCTTAACGTTTGAACAGTACTGTAGTGTTAGTGACGGAGCGACAACCCACAGCTGCACACTTTCTCAATTTTCTCATTATTGAGTAAAACTAGAAAAATGTGATGAAATAATCCTCTTAATAATTTAAACTGACAATTGCACGAAGGCTTAATCTGTCGTCTCAAAGCACTTTTAACTCGTCCGATTTCATTCAAGAAGTTTAAGTATTCTGTTTTCGTGCATTCATATGAGGATTTTTTTGTTTTCGTATGGAGGAACTATCAAAGGTAACCTAATCCTTCAAAGGTCAGTAACGAAGAAAAAGCAGAAAATAGAAAATTGAAAATTAATGCTCTAGTTAGAATATCCTAAGACATAACTCCATGAAAACGATGATGAGCAAGTGCGAGAAAGCATACATTAAAGAATTACGTGTGTGAAGTTGGCGCAACCACTCAGCGCAACCATTTTTGTTTTTACTGTGTCACTCCCAAAAATCACATCAACCACACAATTCGAGGTCGGTGATTATGTGCCACTACTCTTCACGAAATTCAGGCTCCTTTGGCCAGAAAACGCAATTCAAATTTCAAATTGGTTGCGCTGTGAAGTTGGAGCAACCAATTTTTCCGACTTTCATAAGTTGAGCGCATCAAGCAACAAAACCAATAACAAACGATGAAATATCCATGCTTAATTATGTGCCACGCAAAAAATTAATAAAAATAATCGATCTTCATGGAAAAAATCAAGTTTCAAAATTTAATTTCACGGAAGTGTGAAGTTGGCGCAACCAAATTTCAAATCAAAATTACTCAGCACTCGGGCAGTTATGCTTCACATAAATAGCACCAGCGGATGTGCCAGGTCAACATTCATCAGAATCAATCAAAAAAAAAGCAGTCTTTCACCATTTCAAAAAAAACATTAAACATCAAAATTACATGACAGAGCTTCTAATAAAATATTGCACATCCAGCGCAACCATTTTTCATTTCGAGTGTGCCACTCCTGAAATGCATGTTTCTTGTACAATTTGGGGTCGCTGATTATGTGCCACGCATCCGTTTTACTAAATTCGGCCTCCTTCACTCGGAAAACTCAATTCAAAGTTCAACTACACCACACAATAATTCCAACGCAACCACTTTTCAAGTTGAAATTACTCTGCTCAAACGCCGTTTCACATCAAATAAATAGCACCATCGGGTGTGCCAGGTCAATATTCATCAGAATCGACCAAACACTCGTACCTATTCACTCGCTAAATCAGAAAATATCATCCTTCAAAAACACATGATTTCCTACCATGTATGTGATTCCTACATGAAACCTACATGATTCCTACCACTTTCTCATGGATGGATACGAAGCTGCTGTACGCACTTGAAGAAAAGATGTCTATGACTTGAGTGAGTCACCCCAACCTCGTCTATGTACATTGTAGGCTTGTACTGTAGGATTGGCGAGACTTGGTTGCATCTAATCATTTATCATCATGGACGGATACGAAGCGGTCGTACCAGCAGAGAGGGGACGCAAAAGGCGACATGACACCTCACTATCTGAAGCAAAGACTATTCGATACAGTGGAAGTGATCACGTACCTTCGATCAACTGCAGTCACGACGGCAATTTTTGTGAAGCCTGTGACCTGAGTGATGATGATTTGAATTATTTGAAGACTTCTTTCTATGAAAGCTCGGATAAATTGCAACAAGACGCCAAGTTATTGAGCTGTATGGATATACAAGCATCAAGTCGAATTCGCGTGTCTGATCAATCAAGAAGTCATCGTCGCAATCTTTCGATCGAATACTTCGCCACCAAGCAAAGCCTCGAGAAAGTTCGTTTGTGCAAAGCCATTCATGCGCATACTTGGTAAGTAGCGTACTTGGTAGTGCAACTGTGTATTCCATATCGTTTGAAGTTAATGACAAATTCTCGTGTAAGCCATCCAATTATACAATCATGTACATACATGTACGCATGTAGGCCTATAGGCCTACGTGTAGTAGCCTATAGACCCTATACACAATACCGAAGACAGACTAAACCCAATCGTGCTGTATTACATGCATGCATTTGATATTTTTGACAATATTGATTCATCAGGGTACCGTACATAAATGTAGTGGGGTATGCTATGAAAGTACGAGTTGTGCATGTAGACTTATAATATGCATCCAAGTAGGCTGCCTGCAATCTTCATTGCATGCTTCATATCAGCATCAGATGATTGTCGTTGATCACGTGATTGACGGCCTGTTATTGATGTTGTAGATGATAGTAGAGCTAGTAGATTATATTGGATGTTATGAGCTCTAAAGATGTTATGAGCTAGTACTGCAGATTCTTTTACGAGTGCACTGTGCAGTGAAAACTGTTTTTTGGAACATGCGCGTAAGTAGTTAAAAATGCGAACGCAAAAAGTGAGGATTAAAACGAGGATGCGAACATGGCGTTCCAAACATGTAAATATGAACATTTGAATTCGAACCGCGTTCCGATTGGGATTTGAATTTGAGTTCATGTTTCGAGGTTTGGTACAATCAATTGTGTACTGGGGTTGTAACAGCCTGTTCCGATTTTGAATTAAAGTGAGTGAATTAGAACAGGGATGCGAACATTTATTTCGAAACTTGAATAGATAGTTGTTTGTTTTGAGACTGCTTGCTCAAATGCGACAATTGTGGCCATTGTGACTATGATGACAATTTTATTTATTTTCATAACTAGGTTAAGTTATAAATACGTGGAAGTTGCTTCATGGTTAGCTTCCCAATTTCATGGATTGTTGCAAGAGACCTTGGTTATTCGCTAAAGGCCATAGAAACTGTTACAAATCTAAATGAAAATATCAAAGCTGGCGATTTAGTTGAACGACTAATGGATCTGGATGAGCATACCATGAATGCTAATTTGGATCGTAGTTGGATAGAAGATTTCTCAATGCTACATCATAAAGACAGTGAAATTAGGAGGATGAAATTAGAACTTTCTGAAACGGAGATAAAAAAAGTGAAACCTTCAATTGATTTATCGAAATGTTCTATCGATGAAAGTGACTTCAGAAAGAAATTAGAAACAGAGACGTTTAAACTATTATGTGAACGGAACTGCATTAGGTGTTTTGAACGGGAAAAATCCCTTCTCTTCTTACCATGTTCTCATTTTGTCATGTGTTCTACATGCTATACACCCTTGGAAACTACATTTTGTCCCCTTTGTGATGAAGAAATAATTTCAACAGTCACTGTATATCGTTCATGATGAGTCATCATGCGTGTCTGTGATTGGTTGCTATTGTGCAGCTTTTGTATATAAGATTATCACACTTCTATTACAACCATACTTGTTGAGGATTGTAGACATTAATAAACATGCCATTTACCACGATCATTCCTGTTTCAATTATTCACAAAGACAATCTGTTTACTAGCAAGATTTTCTACTCTGCAAATGATGTTATTGGTTACAAAGCTGATCTCATAGATCTGATGGAGGATATTGTCACATTCTATCATTGTGAAGATGATATTGAACTTCAGAAACTCTTAATGAGGATATTGACCAATGCCCTTACGCGAGTACTACGATTTTGGCTCGATGAAGTGTTCAAGCCTCTGAGTTTGACGGAAGCTATTCCACAGAGTTCTCGTTGCTATTGTGAAATGAGAACACGGAAATTGAAGACTTGTTTGCATGATATAATCGTATTTAGCCACTATGATGAAAATGGTGGTAAATTCAAGGTGGACATGTTTACCGGACCCCCGTCGATGAGCGTCAATGTGGCAGTGCAAGATGACCGGGACATAATCAAGTTTAGAGCATACTATGCTAATCTTTTAAAAGTCTTCGCTTCAAAACCATGCTGTTCATGCTGTCCTCTATCAAAGGATTTAATGTGTAATATAGAACAGCTTATAACTGCAACGACTCAGACTTTGAGTGATGTTGATGACTACGACCTACCATCTGTTACCGTTTGACTTTGTTGCATGGAACTAAGCAAAAATGTGTATTTTCATAAATGCTTTGCTTTTAACACAATAAAAATGACTGCAAAACGAAAGGCATCTTTTTCTCGAAAGAATGGTTCTTTTAGACCTTCAAGTCAGTTTAAGAAGGCGTTGCGAAAGTTAAACAGCATGCGAAACAATAAAGTTAAGTGCAAATTAATTCAAAACTCAAGTAATGATTTCATCCGTGATTTGGCTTTTGCAATACACAAATGCCTCCCAATATACAAACCTTTATTGAGTACTGATTCTCTAAACAGCATTAGAAAATTTTCAAATCCAAGAAGCAGTGATATGAAAAGGCGGAACTTAGTTCAGCGTGGAGGTGGTGGATTTTTGAATATGTTGAATGATATTGGAAACAGCATTTACAATGTACTCAACAGTCCACTAGGGAAAGTTGTAGCAGGTGCCGCAGTGTTGCTGTAGACGACGAATCATGGATTGACACGTCATCATTGATTGATGACTCATGTGAATATGTATATAAGAGAGACGCGCTTGTACTCTTTAATCACTTTCAAGCTATCATTCATCGCTGACGGTTGAAAAGCTCCGAATAAGTACAACATTGAATCATGTCTCAAAAAATGTTCATAGTTAGAGAGGAGAGCGACTCATTTGAACGTGATCTCTTTAAATTCCGACCGACAAGGAAGGTTCAAGGGATTGGAAATACCTTTTACTTCCAAACGTTGAGCTATGGTGACGATGGTTTCTACCTTCAAGTTCCATTTTTCCACAGTAATGGTATGTCTTCATCTGGTTATAGCAACATGAGACAAATGCGAGTAACCTTTCCGAAATGGCAGCAGATGATACTCAAAACCATCGACTCTTTGGCGAAGGAATGCGTTGTGTTGCCCGAAAGTGCTCCTACACATTGGAGAAAGGCGTTAGAGGAAGGAAGTGGCTATAAGGATTTACCCGAGTTCGATACGCTATTCTTGAAATTGTCCGATCACTTTCAAGCATTCGATCTACTTGGAAATACAATGGAGTGTGATGATCTGAAGCGCGGACGATACATGGGTTTAATACACGTCAACGGTCTATACATTGGTGCTCACGGCTCAACCGGAAAAGTGGCATCGTTACAAATGAAAGTTCTACAGTTGGTTTATGAGCCAATGCCGATTGATAAGTGTCTAATCACCATCGATAAATCTACTTCAAAAGATGGGAAGGATGTTGAAGAAAGCAAAAAGCGGGGACGGAAATCCAAGGAAGGGAGTGTTAAGTTGAAACTGAAACGCCAAGATGCTCAAATTGACGCGAGAAGTTATTTTAATGCTGACATTGATGAGGAAACACAAATGCTGTGAATGTGAAATGAAAGTTTCTAAATGTAAATGAAGTTGTTATGGAACATGACTTGTTTTATTCTAAGCAAACTGGTGGGTGTTGGTCTTTAAAGCTTTTGAAATTTCAGGATGACAGATTTTCGCCTATTCACTGATCGCACAATGTGTGTGGCCGGACCAAGTCAGTCCGGTAAAACTACTTTTGTAACTCAATTACTACAATTTAGAAATGAGATGTTTAATAAAGAAATTAAAAGAGTTCAATGGTGTTATGGCATATTTCAACCACAACTACATTCTGCACTTCGCCAGAAAGGTTATGATGTGAAGCAAGGGTTACCGACAACTGAAGACATCAAAGCAGGTGACTTACTAGTATTAGATGATCTATTACGTGAAAGCAAATCTTCAAAGGATGTAACTGAAATGTTCATTCAAACTGCACATCATAGGGAAGCTTTTATTATCTATATCACCCAAAACATTTTTGATGGAGGGAAAGAGCAAAGAACTAGGAGTTTGAATACACATTATTTGGCAATATTTAAAAATCCAAGAGACAGCAGTCAGATACATCATCTCAGTAGACAGATATTACCTCAACAACCTAAAGTTCTTTCAAAAATATATGAAGATGTAACTAAGAAACCACATGGCTATCTATTTATTGATCTAACCCAGGAATGTCCGGAACGACTTCGATTTCGAACAAATATCATACCTAATTCCGCTGAACCAATGACAGTTTTCTCGGTTCACAGTTAGTTTTAAGCAATGTACTTTGTTGCCTTATTATTTTCAAACATGTCGTATTCAAAGATGGTAGTCATTCCTCAAGAGGAGTATGTACAATTGACTACATTACAAAGTGCACAGGAAGTCAAAAATATAGATCAACCTATTACGAATCAACTTAAGGAACTAACACAAAAGGATATGGAAATTCAGAAGATTAAGGATCCCTATCGACGAATGCAGTTAGCAGCTGAAAACATTGATGAGAGGCGACAGATTCGTGATAAGTTGCGACGATTTATAACCTTGTCAACACCTCGACCATATCGTGTGCGCGCTGAGCGATTATTTGACTTCATTGATCCACATGTGAAGTTCAATGAGAGAGGGGAGATAATAGATGAAACAACTGGTGATGTTATTAGAAATAGTCACATAGATGACCTTCTGCAATATGCTGTTAGAGATGTAAGGCGAAAACTAGGTGCACCACAAGGGTGGTCATATTTTCAGAAAATTTTATCTGATCAAAATGTACCACACAATATTATTGGAGGACCGACTGTGAATGAGTTGGACAAGGGTCACTTACAAGATGAAACAAAAAGTAAAACACCCACGATGGCGGTCAAGCGAGAGCTTCATGATCCCGATGATCTTCAACCAAAAAGAGCTACTAGGCGCTCAATGCGTGTTGGAAAGAATTATAGTAAATATTAAGCAAATATAAATTAAGTTTTGCTTCTCTCATATCATGTCGCTACAAAAGTTTTGCTGCTGTTTGAAATCTGCGCTCGAAGGTAAAGGAGAAGAGGGAATAGAGGTTGATATCAATTGTGTTAGCAGTTGCTGTGGGAGTAATACGCGTGCAAATCAGAACAAAGACGATGAGTACAGCAGTGAAACTCAGAAAGATTTATTACGACTTAAATCACCCCGCAAGTTTCAGTCGTCCGGAGGTTCTAGCTCGTGCAGCAGGTGTGGGAATAGAGAAAGTCAAGAAGTGGTTAAGGAGTCAACCGACTTACACTCTTCACGAAAATGCGAGAAAGCGGTTTCCAACGAGAAAATATGTTGTTAACAATATAGATAGTCAATGGCAAGCGGACTTGGCTGACATGCAACAGATATCACAGTACAATGATGGCTATAAATAAATCTTAACCGTAATAGATATTTTATCTCGCTATGCTTGGGCACGTGCGCTGAAATCTAAACGAGGACCAGAAGTTGAAGCGGCTTTTCAGAGCATTTTCGATGAGGGGCGTGTTCCATGCTACTTGTACTTACCTCTAGTTGTTTAGGCATTTTTTCTATTTGCGCTTTTCCTCGAACACAAAATTGATAATGTCGGTCTAGAGTTGTCTTATATGTAAACGATTGGGTGCATCGATCACAGTAATGTTTAAATCTTTTATTAATTTTCCTATATAGTCTCGATATCTTTCTGATTCCACAATAATGTGCGCGTTCATTGTTAACAATTAACAGTATATTGACAGTTCGTTTACCAATAAAGTTGCTACTATAACGAACACCTTTGAGTCCTTTTTCATAAAAGTGAATGTTAATTTTGATGTCATTATTTTTCTCAAACCTAGAAATATCTTTTATTGATACTGGTGTGGCAATGCCATCCATATTCAGATCAGATGTCCACTTGCTATATGATTTCATCTCATTTCTCGAGTGAAGTACTTCATCATAATGTAGTATTGATAAAACTGAATACTTGAAGCAGTCATTTGCATTTGAGTGTACATTGATTACAGCCTTAGAATCTTTCAAGCTCTTTGGTAGAGTAAATGTTTGTCCACCGGATAGTAGTGGACTGGTAGTAACATTGAATTCAATATTAAGTATTTCATCTATAACCCAGTTGCTACCCTTATTTGCAAATGCTTCAATATGGCTTGAAAGACTATTCAAATTATCTTGGAACCAGGTATCATAGTCATAAATATAGTTTGTAGATGATGATGTAAAGTGTGCGAGAAACGTTTCATCTTCTTGAGGATTTGATCGCACATAACGAATTTGTGCAGTTAGACGGCCACGTAGTTGAAATTGTTCTAGAAGGTTTGACACTAAGTCCCCTAATATAGGTCGCATACTCAATAAAAAAGAATTAATGTCGATTGTATGTGTTGATGGTGTGATGTCATATACACGAGCGTGACCATTAAGTGCGCTTTCACTGAGATTTAGAGTTCCATGATTATTATGAATATTCATCTTACTTTTTGTATTATGTACATTCATATGCTGACGAAATTTGCTAACAGAATTATAACTTTTACCACAACGGGAGCAACATTGCATAAAGGTATTATTTGAAGCGCTGGTTGACGTATGTCTAGACGTTGGTTCAACAATACTAGATCTGGATATGTGATTATTTTGTGATTCTACTTGATTAACAACTGACATATTTTGAGAATTTGAACTTAAATTGCAAACTAGATTGTGTCGCTTTAGATTATCCTTCCTATTCGTTTGATATGGACACTTGCTACACTTATATGTTATCCCCAACTTACAAAATTTTTCATGACGTTGCAGATTGCCATAAAGAGTAAAAGATTTTCCACACTTGGAACAGACAACCATTCTTAATAGTAAATGATAAGGATTATAATTTTTGATAGTCCTTATATATTTTCATCATTCTATGACGTCAGAGCTATTACCACCCAATAGAATTTGTTCCGATCTCTTCACTTTTGAGATAGATGTAGTATTACCGATCGATGATATAAAGGAAAAAAATTCAGGATTTACAACAATTTTCATTTTCCAAAAGAAAAAAGTAAAGTACATTACATTACATTTTTATGCATTTTACAATGCCACTGTGGCACATCTTGATGTGCTGACACTGTGCAGAGCAAGCACCCTGTCTTCCATGTGAGTCAGCCTCACCTTTTCAATGTTTGAATTTGCATACTCAATATGCATTAAAGTCTCTTTTTCAAAAGGCTTGTTGCCTCTTGAAAGGAGTGATGCCATATGCAAGTTTGACTGTGTTAGATTTCGCACAGATTGAATTAGATCACGATTTTCAGTCCTTAGCTTTGCTTCTCTTTCCTCAGCAAGTCGCAGTCGCTCCTCACAGCGCCTCAACTCACTATTGTCATTGGTTTCATCTAGATCAACATTGTAGTCCTTGGTTTGCAGCATGATGGAAGCAGGAGCGTTGATAGTAGTGTTGGAGATCGTAGGGGGAGCAGGATCATGGGAAGTCGTAGGTGATGGTGTAGTAGGAGGAGTAGGATCGTGGGAAGTCGTAGGAGCAGTCCCTGGTGTAGGTGGTTGTGTTGTGGGCGGTGGTGATGCACCCCTATACTCCAGTATAGGAGTGAAGGGGAAGCGGACGCTGCAGGTTGGAGACGATCGAATGTTGGAGAAGGATTCTTCCTCCTGTGATGCGTAGACCGCTGCATCCTGTAATGAGAATAGAAAATATTTGTATTATCCATGCATCATTATATGGGAAAGAAGTTAATAATGTTTGTAGAATTAACAATATAATAATATTTAAATAATGTAAACATGTTTTCTAGTGTTTGAAAGCTATCTTACCTTAGAAGTCATGACGATCTCATGATCAGATCCATCTTCCACCGAAACGTTGTATGAACTATTCTAAAATCAGAATTTAACTGTTACAATCTTTTACATTTCAGTTATCTGCTTTCATATTCATTCCTTATATTGTACTTACCTTAGCAATTCTGCTATCATCACTGTCATCATCAGAAGAAGTTGGCGATGATGTCGCTGACGAAGAGGACTCATCCGAAGAGGACTCATCTGATGAGGACTCGCGGATGGTGTAGGGTTTTTCCTCATTGTCCTCCATAGACGTTGAGGTAGGTGGCGTTGAGAGGACACTGCGATCTCGAGTCTTTTTCAGTGATAAGATCGAATTGCCTGCAATAGGAATAAAGACAAAATGATTAGAGAGTGATTATTAAGACATGATAGATTTCCATGAGTGTAGACTGCAACAATCATACTTACAGGTGTCTGACATCCATTATTTTCCACCGTTCTCAACTTGGGAATAGGGGGTAGACTTTGAAACAGCTGAAAAGTTAACAATGTTTTAAAATTTCTAGTTATATACGTATAGACCTTGTAAAAATTACTTACGGGATGTGGATTCACTTTTTTCTCCACCATTGTCAATTTCGGAACAGGTGGCAGACTGTTGAAATGCTGAAAGAAAGAGTTTGGTAGTAAAACATATTTAAAATCATAAAATTTTAACTGTAAAATACTTACATCTCTTGCTGTAGGCAATTTCTTTAAAAGTACCTTGGCACTCTTCGTTGGAAGTTTTGAACTCTGAAATGTTAAAAATATGTTTACTACATGCATACTTGCACTAGAATCGTAGATGGCATTCATCATTGTTTCATTAAAACCTAATTTAAAATAAGCATTTAACAGTACTCACTTCATAATCAGATAGTGATGTGTCACTATCAATGAATTTTCTCGACTTTACTCTGATGGATCGCGTCTTTTTTGGAGGTTTAGAAGTCTTCGCGACCTCATCACTTTGGCTCAAAACCCCTGTCGCCGGTCTGTCCTCCTTTGCAAACAATCGTTCCAATTTCCGCTTCTCTGCGGTCGAGGTCAGATTGATGCCTTTGCGTCCATTACCAAGTGCACAGGCAGTATGGGCTTGAATAAAAGCCTTATCCTCCTCACTGTTCGCCTTCTCAGTGCTCTTTAGATATGCCTTACATGTAAGGCAATACAGGTATGTACCGTCCTCTTTAAAAGAGCAACCCTTATGACTGCTTTTGCTAGCGTGGCGAACTGGCAAATTGCAAGTACTGCAATAATGAAAAATAAGTCTCTGTCGGGAAATGCTTGACGTTCGAACCATTTCTACAAAAGAAATAATCGTTTGTTATATTCTTATCTCTCTGTAGATTAGAACTCATTTATGAATCTATTTTCCAAACTTAAAGAAGTAATATTAAAAAGTTTAATAATCTCAATTAGAAAAATATTAAGATGAAACAGAAACCGAGATTCGAACTCTTAAATCAATTTTTAAGAGGTGTTTTTAATATAGAAACATCAAGTTTGGAATCAGCTGAGTAAATGTTATTTAATTTCGAAAAAAAAAAAAAACATTGATACGAAACTGACTTTTCGAAAAAACGAAAGTGTAGAGATTGATTAAAAGTATTTTAATTAGAAGAACAGCTGATTGAAAATGAAATTAACTAGTTAGTGTTTTATTATTTAGGAACGAAATCTTGTGATGTTTATTTAAATTCAAACACTACATCAATCAAGATCGCTTGATTCATGTGTATTTCATATGCTATAATAAAAAAACGAAGTAAAGATTTGTGATTAATAATATAACATTGTGTTGTTTCCTATCCTAAAAGCCAACCATGTATTTTAAACTATTTGGTTATAAGAAGTTAGTAATGTACCTATTTCCCAAGCTTAGAAAGCAGTAAATACTAAATGATGAAACTCACTTCAGAAATATAATTGTAAATCGACGAAACGGAGAAGCGGAGAACGAGGTCTTGTATGCACACCAAATAATTCAAAACTGAGTGAAGAACGGAGCTCTACAAGTTCTTTATATATAGATTCAACAAAGGAACCATGAACAAAGACTTGATGACATCATGTCATCAATTTGGTACAGCAAAACAAACTTGACAATTTTAAACAAAATAATAATCAGCTGGCTCATTTTATCCATTAGAATGGAATGGCAATCAAATGCTATGAATATGACTCTTGTAAATAGTATAAAATCTACTATATGTATCTATTATAAACACAAGCAAGTTAATTCAAGTGAATTCAGAGAGTTTGAACATTATTACATACAAATCAATTATTCAATTCGCAAATATATATGGTAACATGTTTGAAGTCAATATTTTAAGATATTTGAATTGCATGTCAATTTCTAAAGTTTAAATTTCGCGCCAAAATATTGGCTTAAAACTCTTGGAGATAATATTAAAATCTGAAATATCTAAATTTCAAATTTCGCGCCAAATTTCGAAATTTTAAATTTCGCGCCAAATTTCGAAATTTTAAATTCGCGCCAAAATTCAAATAATAGGTTAGGTTAGGGTTAGGGTTAGGGTTAAGGTTAGGGTTAGGGTTAGGGTTAGGGTTAAGGTTAGGGTTAGGGTTAGGGTTAGGGTTAGGGTTAAGGTTAGGGTTAGGTTTTAGTTATGCAAAAAAAAAAATAGCTATGGCACCCGGAGCCCATGGGTAAATAAATTTTCGAGTGCGCGAAGCGCCCGAGAAATTTTGAGGCCCCCCCCCCGCCGTGTATGAAGTGTATGAAGTGTATGAAGGTCAAAGGTCAAGGTCAAGTCAAAGGTCAAGGTCAAGTTCATGTGGAAGTTTATGCATTATGATCATTTTGAGTGATCAAACTTTAACTTTGAAAATTTTCAAAAACTTGAAGTTAGTTATTTTTGAGAAAATACTTAGAATTTTTCCAGTTGCATACACTTGCATACAACAAGGATTTTTTCATTGAATAGGTACATATCATTCGAAAGCTCTTTTCATTCTGATTCCAATGATGTATTGTATGCAATATGTATGACACCATCCGAAGCAACTATAGCCCTTTGAAAGATAGGTAGAATTTAGTTGAGAAACTTAAAAATTGAAATCATAATTTTTCTTCCTGCATACACTTGCATACAACAGGGATTTCTTCATCGAATGGGTACATACCTTATATCATTAGAAAGATCTTTTCATTCTCTAGCTAATGATGTATTGTATGCAATATGTATGATATCATCCTAAGGTTAAAAAAAGCATTCAAAAACACTGTAAATCTATTCAAACTTTCATCCAATTTGACTATCATTTGAATTACACATTAATATTCATTTCAAATTTGTTCTAGTATGTTCG
Source organism: Prostheceraeus crozeri (assembly GCA_907163375.1). Lineage (NCBI taxonomy): Eukaryota > Metazoa > Platyhelminthes > Polycladida > Euryleptidae > Prostheceraeus > Prostheceraeus crozeri. The sequence goes on from CAJQUW010013498.1 coordinate 157,962, forward strand.
GTGCTGTTTCAAAGTCTCAAACAAGTGATTTGAAATATATATCTTCAAAATATTAAACTTAGAAATACTTATAGGTAGCTATTTCAGAGATGAATATATCTATCCCCAGTTCCCATTCAAATCCTATCAGAAATTCGATTTGTGAAATTATAAAAACAAGATTGTTCATTTATGTATAGTCATATTTAAGATAAAAAGTTACATGTTGTTGATATTGGGAAAAGGAATGAGTTTTTTTAAGTCAACACGAACACACACTTTTGTTTTCTTGGGGGCACCAGGGCAGCGGCGAGGCGTTGGTGGTTCTATAATGCTGAACTCCAGCGCAGTTGTGAGATTTTCCTCATCGGGTTCCATACGCACACTTATTCGCTTCGTGTGGATCCTCCTGGGCGCATTTCGAACATCTCTTCCACAGCGTGTCTTCACCGTTATCAAGGCCTCCACCGGTGTTTCGAACACACTACTCTGTACCATGCAATTCTCATCTTCGGATGACTCCGGAGGAGTTATGGGTCCTGTTCCGAATACCTGTTCCGATTCGATCCTTTCAACTTCAGCTGGAGAAGTGGGAGGTGCTGTGATACGTTCCATTTTCAATGTGATTAGAATAAGATGGCTGATAATATGGTACTTGAGGATTAGAACCTTTGATGAGAATTGGTACACAGCTAGGACTTATATACTTTTTAAACAAAGGAATTCCCAACAGCCAATCAGAGAGGTTCGATTTTCCCTAAAGGGATATATAAGGACGACATTGTTCCAATTAAGCAAGTTCTAATCCTCGTGACTTGAGTAGACATTAGGAATCTATTACGAATCAACTTCATGATGAGTACCCAGAAACAACTGTTCTGTTACCACAATGAAAGCCAAATAATTATGGGTGGAGCGTTGGATGCGAAGATTAATTTGTGTTGCGGATGCAAAGTGGAACTCTGGAAGACTTTAACAGTGACAGCACTCCAAAGGAGAAAAGGACTGTCGGCGAAGTGCCCTATACACGAGTGTGATCACGACTTCACAAACAATGCAACATTCCTCGAATGGGCTGAGGACTTCTTGAAGTTAACGGAGTCCCCCGAGGGACGTGACTTACCTTCTTTCATTTTTTATGGTTAATTACACTTACATTGTAAACCTCTTGTTTTTATTTCACAAATTCTGTAAATGGGATTCTGATTAGCAAATAATTGAACATAATTTCTGATCTGTAAACGCATTATGAAAATAAATAAAATTGTCATCATAGTCACAATGGCCACAATTGTCGCATTTGAGCAAGCAGTCTCAAAACAAACAACTATCTATTCAAGTTTCGAAATAAATGTTCGCATCCCTGTTCTAATTCACTCACTTTAATTCAAAATCGGAACAGGCTGTTACAACCCCAGTACACAATTGATTGTACCAAACCTCGAAACATGAACTCAAATTCAAATCCCAATCGGAACGCGGTTCGAATTCAAATGTTCATATTTACATGTTTGGAACGCCATGTTCGCATCCTCGTTTTAATCCTCACTTTTTGCGTTCGCATTTTTAACTACTCGCGTACGTGTACAATGTACATGTATCTGGCTGGTTCATGGCTATGTAGGGTTGATTCAGATATTGTCTACAATGTAGCCTACTTAATAGTATTATCCTTAAACTCTTCAGTTTAATTCAGTTTGAAGCCTTTATTTGATATGAAATTTAGTTTTATGATAGACGCACTGTAGCTGCATAATGGTATGAGACCTTTATTAGTACATTATGTTTTTTATAAAGCTACAACAATGCTGATTCTTTTTGTTAGTAGAACTGGTAGGCTACTTAGAGGGCTGAATTTTTTCTCGTTTCTTCAACAGGATAATCAGAAAATTCCTATAGCCTAATTTCATATCATTTTAGTGAAACGTCTCTAGACAGCCTTCGTTGTTCTTTTGCGAGAACGGTTTGATAAACGGCTTCATCGAAACTACAAAGCGTAGCTTCTGTATAAGAATTTCACGTATGTATGCTTTTGCTTTCAGGAGTTTCGAAAGATCGGCTGGCCAGGATTGCACAATATTGGAGCTCGAACAGAGCCTCACGACCTGAAAATCGTGGAGGTGCACGAAACATGGAAGAGAAAGTAGCAGTGCGGCAAACAATCAAGAATCACATCCAATTCTTTCAGTGCCGTGCCAGTCATTATGGTCGACGAGGTGCCCCTGGACGTAAATACCTTCCATCGGACATAAATGTCATGAAAATGCATCGCATGTTTGAAGAACAAAATCATCGACAAGTGTCATTCTTTGTACTACAGTGTTTTCATGTATGACTTCAATCTTGCTTTCGGTCATCCAGCGACTGATACATGTAGTGTGTGTGTCAAATCACGATTTAGATTGAAAAGTTTGGATTTGACAAATGATGAAAGAGAAGCTGAAACCTTTCGGTTTCTTCTTCATCAGCGAAGGGCCAACAAGTTTTACTCTCTTTTGAATGATGTTTGTGATTCATTCACAATTTGTTTTGATATGATGGAAAATTTGTTTTTGCCCAAGACATCGATAGGCCAAGCCTATCATTCGAGGCAACTTTATATGCATGTTTTCGCTATTGTTCGCCATTTCGGCAAAGGTATGGCCCAAAATCGTGAAAATATTCATTTGTTCGTTTGGCGAGAGGACGAAAATACGAAAGACAGTATGATCGCTTCAGCTTTGTACCACTTCTTTGTTCTCATTGTTGCTGATCAACTGACTGAATTCCACAAACTTCGTCTATTTGCCGATTCTTGCTACGGGCAAAACAAAAACATCAACGTGGTTTCAATGTTATTTAGTTTGAGAAAGCAGAGATTTCCTCTACTGGACATCGATTTCTTCTTCCCTGCTCGTGGGCACAGTTTCCTGCCTGCGGACAGGGTCTTCTGGAGAATCGAAAAGGAAATCAGAAAAAAAGAAACAATTCTCCTCCCATCGGAGTATATTACCATACTCCAAAACCATGGAATGGTCCATATTTATGGGGAAGATTGGAATGCTTTTGATTTTCGAAAGGAGTCATTGGCTTATTGCACTACCAACCGAACATTCAAAATCAGCAACGCCAAAATTCTCCGTATAGAAGGCGACATGTTGGGCCAAAAAGACACCTACTATGGAAACTTCACAAGACACCGAGTCTTGAAGAAGAACAAGGATTGGAGAACTTACAAGCCAAAAAGCAAGGGCAAGCAGAATTGCGTGTCCAAAGAGAAGAAAAGTGATGTGCATCGCCTTCTTCGTGACCTTGGAGTTGGAACCGAGGTACGCTCGTTTTATGATTGCCTTGGAAGCACTTCCTTGTCAAATGATTCTTTTCATAGTGACGATGAGTTGTAGCCATGTTGCTGCATTTTGAAAATCTGAGATCGTTGATCTGAGAAACTGAGCATTTTTCATGCACTCGCATGTGAACTTTTGTATTTACGTGGGTAGGCACACTCATTTTTTAGAACTCAACTATACGCATGAAACTTTGTAATACCGTATTCGTACGCTGTTAATGATGTAAGAATTTCGATCATTCTATCGAGTATATTTACATTGTACATCCCGTTTCTTGTTTTCGAAAAAAAACTGCAAGATTCTTTATAGCGGCTTGGTCTCAACCTGTGTTATGCAGACGTTATGTAGGCTTATGGTATATTATTTTTCTTATTCCCAATTCGAAGTTTTATTTGCAACAACAAGATAGAATAATCAATCTCTGAGGTCGATAGTCATCCATACTTGATGTATGACATCTAATCATTTGATAATCAAGATCCACACAATATCAAAATACAATGTAATGGATATATCGCGTTTTGAAAAAAATTGCATGAACAAATTTTGCGTTTTCTTCTACCTTAATCGATTGTAATGCAGCTAAATCACTTGTGGTCGGCATAAAACTTAGCGTGATATTAGCTAACACCACATACAACACTGTCGTACTCAATGCACGGGTGTAAAGTCATTTCAAAAGACACAGCAGAATTTCGCGGTTTCTGAAAAATCCGAAAAATGGATATATCGCGTTTTGAAATCGAACTCTTCAATTATTGTGTGATGTAGTTGAACTTTGAATTGAGTTTTCCGAGTGAAGGAGGCCGAATTTAGTAAAACGGATGCGTGGCACATAATCAGCGACCCCAAATTGTACAAGGAACATGCATTTCAGGAGTGGCACACTCGAAATGAAAAATGGTTGCGCTGACTCGAATTGATCTGAGCTTCAGCTCGATCATGTCTAGGCCTATACATGGCAGGAAATCATGTGTTTTTGAAGGATGATATTTTCTGATTTAGCGAGTGAATAGGTACGAGTGTTTGGTCGATTCTGATGAATATTGACCTGGCACACCCGATGGTGCTATTTATTTGATGTGAAACGGCGTTTGAGCAGAATTTCAACTTGAAAAGTGGTTGCGTTGGAATTATTGTGTGGTGTAGTTGAACTTTGAATTGAGTTTTCCGAGTGAAGGAGGCCGAATTTAGTAAAACAGATGCGTGGCACATAATCAGCGACCCCAAATTGCACAAGAAACATGCATTTCAGGAGTGGCACACTCGAAATGAAAAATGGTTGCGATGGATGTGCAACATTTTATTAGAAGCTCTGTCATGTAATTTTGATGTTTAATGTTTTTTTGAAATGGTGAAAGACTGCTTTTTTTTGATTGATTCTGATGAATGTTGACCTGGCACATCCGCTGGTGCTATTTATGTGAAGCATAACTGCCCGAGTGCTGAGTAATTTTGATTTGAAATTTGGTTGCGCCAACTTCACACTTCCGTGAAATTAAATTTTGAAACTTGATTTTTTCCATGAAGATCGATTATTTTTATTAATTTTTTGCGTGGCACATAATTAAGCATGGATATTTCATCGTTTGTTATGGGTTTTGTTGCTTGATGCGCTCAACTTATGAAAGTCGGAAAAATTGGTTGCTCCAACTTCACAGCGCAACCAATTTGAAATTTGAATTGCGTTTTCTGGCCAAAGGAGCCTGAATTTCGTGAAACCGAGTAGTGGCACATAATCACCGACCTCGAATTGTGTGGTTGATGTGATTTTTGGGAGTGGCACAGTAAAAACAAAAATGGTTGCGCTGAGTGGTTGCGCCAACTTCACACACGTTAAAGAATTTGTAATTCAACAGAATCTAATCGTCGATCGCATTGACTGGTAGCCGCCCAAAGCGGCATCCACTTGTCCATGAAACAGTTAGCAACCACTGGCCTACTCTTACTTATTGTGTTGATGATCTTGCATGCACTCACATCGACAACTCCGATCATGCAGTCGGAGCCCTGTTAGTATCTTACAAAACACTGTAGAACAACTCGACTTTCATTAAGCTCTATATATTCAGACTAAATATACATCAGAACAATTTTCTACTAAACCTTGGAGGTCGCATGTTGATCAGACAAAATTAAGATCTGCCTTTTTTTCGCAAGCGAGATGAAAATAGCAGAGCGATGAAGCGTTGTGACCAGTCCCTCTAATAAACGAACATGTTTCGAAATGCATGGTCATAAATATAAAATGATAATTTCGATCGAAATATTTGCCGTGTATATTCAAGACGAAATACAAGTAGGTGATCAAGGCGACCGATGTCGCACAGTAGCATACATTGTGTATATATTGTAACCTGTGGATATCTTATTGATGAGTATTTAATAGAATCCCTTCATCTTGTATCTTTAACTGATACCTACGCTTCAAAGCTTGTTCTGTTCTCTAAAACAGCTTCACTTTTCTCTTTGTCTTTTAAGGTAGGTGACTTATCTTCAAATTGATCGCTAACTTTTACATCATTCACATAGTTTTCCCACAAGTTCTGATGCGATGAGCCAGCATTAGCATGCACGTTTTCAATATGATCTTCGTCTATCATTTCCAATGGTTTATGTTTTCCAGGCTTATTGCCCTGTCGGGAGAAATCCAGCGGTTGACTCGATCGTCGATGAAGAGATGCAGGTTGACTTGAACGCCTCGCAGGAACAATAGGTTGACTTGACCGCCTCGGAGGAATCATAGGTTGACTTGACTGCCTCGGAGGAATCATAGGTTGACTTGAACGCCTCGCAGGAATCATAGGTTGACTTGACTTCCTTGGAAGAACCATAGGTTGACTTGACTTCCTTGGAAGAGCCATAGGTTGACTTGACTTCCTTGAACGAGGCAAATGTTGACTTGCCCGTTGAGGATGCTCAACAGGTTGACTTGTCATTGGAGGAATATTCACCGATTGATCAAGATCCATATTACTTGTTGGTTGCGAACATTCGACAGGTTCAACAGCTTGAAGTAAGTTTGCCGGTTCACTTGCTCGCCGTGGTCGATTTGTTCGTGTAAAGTTATTCAAAGGTTGGCTTGACCGTCGAGGATAAGTCGAAGATTGATTGATTAGACGGGAAAAGCTCGATGATCGACTTGCACGTCTTGAAAGCTCTATTGGTCGATTCAACCCTCGAGAAGGGGTCAATTTGCCATTATCTGACCGTGCATGGTCTCTCGCAGAAATATTTGAAGGTCGTCTATCGCGGAGATTACTGAACATTTTCTTAGTTGTGTGAGGTAGTTTAATATCTTCGTCTTCTGATGATGATGATGATGATGATGTCGAGGACGAAGATTGTGAAGAAGATGTTTCCTCAGATGAGTCACTGCTATCACTTTCACTAGGACTAGATGAAGAAGACGACGTAAGCGACATCTGTTGTTCAGATGATGAAGATGTGCACACTGAGGAGCGATCGGAAGATGATGTACTAGACGATGTTGACAAACATGAAGATCCTGAAGATTCGTTATCCTCATTCGATGAATATTCGACAGGCATCTGGTCAACCAACTGAAGGACGCAGATGTTTTCTGGCTCATATCGCAACACTGAAAAAAAAGTTCAACTGATTAGTAGCATCAGATAAGCATACCTGTGTAGCTACAAATGGGCATACTAACTATGTAAATAGCATTATCAGAAATTGAGTTGCATCCATAGAGTTACAAGCGATTAGAAGCATAGAGAATGAATCCACCTCCTCGAAACCTGTTATAACCAGGATGGGAGAGAAGAGCATCACTGTGTTGTGAAGCAGCCCACGATTCAGCAATGAAAATGAAATCAGACTTCAGATCATCGATATATACTAGAAGAATAATTATGCAGTTTACTTAAAAGACTGCGAGCGTTGCAGTTAAGAATTTTAAAAACTTGCCTGCCCCTTTTCTATTTTTCTATGAATTGGTGTCGATTCGCCAGCCACCGTCATCTCTTCTAATAAAGCACCAAATGACACCAGACACTCGGAAACTGAAACTTTCTGCTTGTAAGTCGTGTAAGTCCTTATTGGCACGAGTGTTGAGATTGTGACAGCGCCGTCTTAGAGATTGACTAGTTGGAGAACGGCTACATCGAACATAAACTGGGTTGGAATCAATCTTCAAGGGTGAAACAGAAAAGGCAGTTTCAATAAGTTTAGCATCAAAAGGGAATTTGAAAGTCATTTTTACCAGTCAATTCGAATTAGTACTTGGTTTTCCTAAGCGAGAAGCATCAACTGGCTCAGGTGAAGATGAATTCTCTAACCTGTCCTTGATGGAGTGGAACAGTGAGGTAAGTCCTAATGAGGGGTCATTCGTTTCTGGTAAGTTAGAAAGGACAAGTTCATCAGGAATAAAAGAACCATGAACAGGGAAAGTTGGAGGCTCTGCTACTTTATTGACCGCCTGAGACTGGGACTTAGCGAGTAACCGCAGTGGAGGAGGCGACAAAACCGCTTGTGAAAATGAGCGTGCCGGAGATGCAGATGGAGAATCTTGAATATTTGAAATATATTTAATAGAATGACTAAGGTCTTTGACTTCAGATCGGCTTCAAACGTCAGGTTTAGGAGGATAATGCAAACATTTATCTTTAAGCGAGTTAGTGAGCGAGGTAGCATCAGACTCAAATCCCACAGAAAGAGACGAGAAAGAGCTCTTGAAATTTTGACAGCAAGGGGTGGACATGATTTTTGACTTGGGGATTATCCTGATTAGCGGTTTTGAAACAAATTTCATTACAAAAGCAGTATATATGACCGTCTGCGCATTTTCTCAATGAATCAGTTTTAATTGATTCTGCATTTAGATGGTGGGAATAGGTCTTGCAAAGAGAAAATCCAGGATCACGGTTAATAACGGAAGAAAGTTAGCGAATCGAAAGACCCAAACAAAGATAATGCACCCACGAACGACAGAATTGGAGGCTTGGCCACACCAACAGGAACGTCCAACGTGAATATCTGATACACACCTATTCTTCAAGGCTTTCGAAGACCTTGGCGTTATAAAAAATGACAAAACCAAAGAAAAACAAATCTCAGACAAATGGAATAAAACCCGAAAACTATTCACCGCAGTGTCTCGATTCTGAATTTTTGCAAAATTCGCGCCTACCACAAAATTCTCATAAGTCAAGTTTTCCGCTTGAATTAAGTGTACCATACAATAGCACGCTTGTTACCATAAACTATCGCTGTTATATTATGTTGATATATTGATCAATGCTTCGTTCAATTTATGAACATATCATCATTTTATGATCGCTTCATTTTCATGTAATACAATTCACCTATTTATACAAAGTATGTATTTATGTTATTAACAAGTATCAAGAAAAACCAAATATATCCAGTTAATCTTGTATATTATTGAAAATTCTAGCAGATCAATTCAGTTTGGGGATTTTGTAGGAACACCCTGGTTCATCGGTTACTTTTCGTTTCATAAGTTCTCGAAAAACTTTGTCAGTGGCCTTCTGCTTCCGCTCATCCACCCTCTTTTCGATCAGGTGCTTCCTGTACTTTTAGCGTTTTCTTTTTCTAGTCCATCAAAACTTCAATTTTAGCTTGCTTAAATTCGACTGGTTGCTTATTCGACCTTTTTGCCTCTTCGAGTGACGTATACATATCCTTCATATTTTGCAGTTTCTTTTCTTTCTCCAACCTCAGTTGCTCTGCTTTGAGCCGCTCGCTGTACGCAGCGTGGGCGTTGTAAAAATGTTCCATCAAGCTACTAGAGATGGGCAAAGGTCTAGCGTTCCAATTCATCGCGCGTAGGCACGACTTGCTAACAACTAAAGTCCTAACAGTTTCTTTTCTGAGGTTCGATCTCTTCTTCGTAATTATGTCAGGCAGCATGCTAAACTGCCGCTCTACATCTGTATTTGCGGTAGAATGATAATCATCGCTCGTGCCAATTTCACAAATGTGGGGAAGCTCCTCTCAGAATCCGTGAGAGGCGAACTTTGTCGGAGTCGAGCCTCAACTTCCAATGAAGTTCTTTCTTCAGGACTGATGACACACGACAACAGATCAGCAGCAGTATTGACCCAATGCTCAAAGTCAGGACTCGCTTGGTCTTATGGCGCTAGAAGTCATTCCCGAAGTAATGAAGTAGTTCCCGAATGGCAAGTAGTCCAAAAGTTTAGCAGTGCCTTTCTCGAAGAAAGCGTGTGCTTGTTTCGGGACGGTTGACTGATCACTAGCTGAAAGAGCATTAAACGATTTCTGGGCATCTGATCCAAATGAGATGTTGTAGAGACCTAACCAAATTTCATCCTTTACATCAATCTTCTAAGCAGGTTTCGATAGTCTGGTCGGCTTGACAAATCGTAGAGGTCATTTCTCGATAAGAATTATCATGGAGGTACTTTTGTTAAAATCATGTGCTTTGACAACAACAACAAAATCGTCAATATAGTCAATTATAAATTTAAGGCCAAATCATATAATGCTATGTTTACAATGAAAAGCTTCAGATTCGCGCCTCGATCTCATAGTTCGCGCATTCGCGCCTAAAATACCCATTTTCGCGCCAAGCGCGAATTCGCGCCATAATCGGGACACTGTCACCCTAAGTCTTGCACGCTTCCGTTAGACTACCGTAACTTTCTATCTTCCTGTTGAGTTTCTATCATGTCAAATTTAGGTATGGTTTTATTTTACATTCAGATCAGACATGTCGAATGATACCTCCGCGGAATTGAGATACTAAAAATGGATCGGTTATTCGATTTATAAAAAATCTTCACCATTTTTGGTCCATTTAGAAAATTAATCGTAAGTAGGTTGAGGATATTGTCCGGTTAACATTTTAACCGGATTACCGCTTCTATCCCTGGATACCGATTGCGTAGAAATAATTTTCTAAATGATAACCAATATTAGATAATTATATATATAAGTTAATGAACCAAGTGCAGCAAAACGGTGGGTGAATGATAATCTATACAAATCGATTACGTGTAATCCAGAGAATAAATTACATTCACACTTTTACATCTTCGGCCACCCTATTAGATAAAGTTTAACTGTTAAAGCAATATTTATTGAAATTATAATGTCCCCTTAATTTGGAAGAAAACATAGGCCTGCGCAACAATGATTGGCAGCAAAATGATTCTAAGAAACTAGTAAATGAAAATGGAATGAAATTATGAAACTCCTTGTAGTCTTAGTTAACTGCTGACGCAACCTTTTAACGTAGTCGTCGAACAAATGTGTGATTCGTATTTAGCATGTGAACAGCTAGCCTGCTTAAAACACTGAGAAAACGCTAGATTCTGTGTGGGATTGCAGATGTTAAAAAGTCAATCTTAAGCGCATTAAGATGCGAGTACCACAATCAATTTTTTAGCTTCACATCTACCCCTAAGAAAAAGATCCTCTCATCCTTCTCTCGAACTGACCTTTCCATGAGAAGTTGAATTGTGTGATGTGAAGGATGATAATGATTTATTTCTTAGAAATACAGGGTGAGTCTGAAGTAACCGGGCAGACATGATATTCCATGATCTAAGTGTATAGTGTTAATAGATTTCTTGATGTGACGCACTAACAACGAAGAAGGTCATGTAGTACTTCTTACAAATTGTCAATTTAAGTGATCTGAATGCCAGAAGTTTGTAGTCGATCATTCCATCATTTCACAAAGCCCTGAAATGGCAGAATCAAATAATTCCAGATTAACAACAGAAGAACGCGTCTTCCTCATAACAACATTTTGTAAAACGGACAGTAAAAGTGAAACAAGTCGACAATAAAAGTTCAGCAAGGCGGTCAAAAGAGACACAAAAGCAAATCTAATCTATCGCTTTGAAATGACTGGTTCTTGTGAAGATCTTCCCAGATCGGGTAGACCTAAATCTGTTTGCAACTCCGAAAACAGACAAATAGTCAAAGATAGTTTTTGTATAGATCAGACGAGCATCACAAGAGCTTGGCATTCCATTGTGAGGCTACTCCTTGATGCTTATTTAAAACCTTAACGTCCACATTTACTTCAATCATTGAATGAAGATGACTGCAACCGTCGAGTTGAATTCTCTCAGATTTTTCAACAACTTTGCAATGAGGACACTAAATTTCTGGAGAAGATTGTTTGGAGTGATTAGGCAATGTCAAGCTTACGGGCAGGTCAATCGTCACAATTCTGTTTACTGGGCCCTTGAAAATCCACATAAAATCCTACAGAAAGAAGTCAACGCAGTTGGTGTTACAGTTTGGATTGGAGTCTCTGCTTTCGGTCTGGTAGGGCAGTTTTTCTTTGAAGGATCTGTGACAGGTGATAGTGATGATCCAGGAACGATAAACTTGTAAACTGTACAAGTAAAAAGCCAATACGCAGTGAAAACGCGATAGTAAACGTAAAGCGCGTAACTGTTCGTAACAAGACTTCAGAACAGCATCTCAGTTGGATTGAATTGTTCAAAAATCAGCAAGTAATTTAACTGTCAACAGCCACACTCCCCTTGCCCTGGTGCAGTTGACGTAAGTCGATTTTAAAGTAATGCAGGCCTATAGCTTTATCAAAACCCTGTCTCTTATACTCATAGATATTCTATTTCTATTTTAGCTTACAGCAGGTAGATAACTCTTCATATGTAATAATCCATCGGATCAGTTAGTAGGGACAGCAATGAAGCATAAGAGACTGGTAGATCAGTTTCAGGACGCACGCGTTTCAACATTCAATTAAGCCAACATCAAGGAATAATGAGAGATAATCATAAAAATAAAAAATCAGAATAATCGCAAATCTTTTTTACGTAACCTGGAATGCTTTGTAGTTACAGTTGATGGATTACCCCTCCCTCTCTCAAAACACAAATAATAATACAACTAAAAAGAGATATGATAGAGATGCGCCGACGCATGTCCGGAATATTTCGGACCGGTTACATTTCCTATTCTCCAGACATATACCAGGTTACTGGTATGCCACAACCTTTTGCCTATCTATGCGGGTCCGGTCCGGAAACTTTCAGATCAAATGATTTAATGAGACCAAAGGTTCAAGTTTTCATGGGAAAATGTGTAAACAAAATAAAGTATCTTTCTGATTCATAGAATGTAGCACATACGTCGAGAATCCGATGATGCGCGCATTCGTGAAGCTTCCTTATATTTGAAAAGCATCTAAATCTACTCAACTGTTGATTTGTTGAAACAAAATGTGCCTCACATTTCTCAAAAGCACAAACATAGATAAATACCTCCTTCAGAATGTCAAAGTACGGATACAAGTGCACCTAAATGCACAAATATTTCTTCGTTAAATTTAAAATACAAATACAAACACTTTAAAAAGGATTTAACAACATTTCGATAGTATGGAGAAGTGCTTGTTCCAAGCCTGCAACAGATCGCATGAACATTGTGTGTTTCTCATGTAAATGAAATCATTATAGCCTATGTAATTAGTTATATTTTTGCTATTGTATATATGTAAGTTATATAATTTATAAAATTATTTTTTCTCTCTACCTTAACGCGTAATTGACAAAACTCAGGAACACTATGTCAATATACGATGCATCGCAATGCTAAAATAACGAATACTCTTACTTGATCAGTCTTACGTACAATAGCCCTATGCGCTCGGAAATTCGCACAAAACACTGAAAATTTACGCAAATATTGCAAATTTTGGCATACTGAGCAATCCGGTAGATTGGCGGTGTTTTTTTCTGAAAAAGTGTCACCCGGCTATCCGAAATCAGTTGTAGTGCGTTGAAAATCCGTAAGTGCAATATCTTTGATACCAACATACTCGTTGTTATATTTATTATAAATTATTCGCTTTTATTATCAAACTTTAAATAATTATCAATTTCAGTTAAAAATGAATATCTGAAGAGAATGACAACTATTAAGTCAATACAAGACACCAACAACCTTGATTCCACTCGCCCAACCTAGGAATCGAACCGAAGTCCGCGGTGGACCGTCAGTGTGGCCTAGTGAAGAAGGTGCGAGCTAGTCTCCACCGCGGACTTCGGTTCGATTCCTAGGTCGGGCGAGTGCGGTCGGGGAATCAAGGTTGTTGGTGTCTTGTATTGACTTAATAGTTGTTATTCTCTTCAGATATTCGATGTACTGAGACAGACCTTTGTTGTCAATTCAGTTTAAAATGCACAAAGTGGTGAAAAATACACATTAATTTGATTATTCATGCTCATTATTCCTGCTATGGTCTTCATTTTACCTTTTTTACGAAGAATGGTAAAATTCTTTTGGCATAGGATAAACTGACTGCATTTATGAGTTCAGCACCATTCGCAACATTGATCGATAACTGTACTTTTGACCAAGTAAGACGACATAGCTGAGTTAACATTTAAGAATTTAATAAAACAGGCATAAAACATAAAGGCAAAAAATAGGGCAAGAAGCCTGTATACAAAACATCAATGATGAGTAAATAAAGCATTAGACTGACGTGATTCATAAAATTCGTATTAATGAAAATTAGTCTCACCTTTGCCGCTGAGATATCGCGCGAGCGAATAATTTTCGTTAAGCAAGCTTTCGATAAACTAAAAGAGAAGATAACCAAGGAATAAGTCTGACGCTGACTGCAGGTAGATGCGTTATTGATTATTTCCAGTTGAAAAGATAAAACTCATCAATGGTTAGATAGACCAAAATTATAAGGCATTTTCACTTTTAAATGAAATAGGAAATAATTTATTTGTCGTCAGACAATTGAAAATCACAATGTTTCATCATATTGAAAAAAATTCATCATTGAAAATCACAACGTTTCATCAGCTTGTACATAAGTAACAAAGATAAAATTCAAATTAACATTACTTGGTAACATTAGTAGGATAGAAAGTTATTCAATGAAGCAGTTATTGAAGCGTGCAGAAATGAAAGGAAACACCGTTTTTGTGCTACAAATTGGTTGAATTAAGGCGCGTTCACATTAGACCGATAACGATAACTATAACGATAAATTGAAGCAAACTCGCTCTGCATGTGTAATATAGCTGCTGTTCACATTGGCCGGATTTTCTCCACGGTAAAATTCACAATGTAAAAAGTGGAGCTGAACGATGAATGAAATATCGTCACGATTTTATCGGTATCGTTATCGTGCTAGTGTGAACGCGCCTTTAGTCTTCCTGTTCGATTCGATCGCTGTGGGATGATGTCATACAGGGAGTGATCGCTATCGTTATTTCTATCAGTCAGTCGTATTAAGAGATAATAACCGTGTAGCGAGAATAATCAGTCTTCTAATACATGATCTTGTACAGACCTTAAAGAAAGCTAAAACGATTACAATTCAACATAGAAATCTTAAAGGCTAGTATTGTCTATTGTGGACCGACAAAGAACATTACATAGCACTCACGCTTACTAAATAAGCACCCTTAGTGTAAAATGAGCTAAAACGAATGGCATATAATAATGGCTGATAGATTCGGAATAAATCTGCCGTAAAACTCGATCATGCCCAACAGCCTGCGAACATCCTTCACATAGCTCGGTGGCCTTAAAGAGCTGATGATCGCACTTCTCCCAGGATCAGGTCGGGATTCCAAATACGTCGATTCCATTGAGAGACCGCTACACTGTGACTCATTCAGTTCAAAATCATGACTTTTCATTCGATTCTCGACAATCTCCAAGTGTTGATCGTGCACTTTCTTGGAAGCAGCATGAACATCGACATCAGGCCGCTTCAAAGATAGTCGTCATTCTTCTAGTTTACCGGTACCTTCAATTTTGAAAATGCAACTTGAACCGCAGCTTAGTAATCTAGCTCGATTAATTTAATTTTCTAACGACCCACTCGTTGGACAAATAATGCATTGCAGAGATAGGATAAATTTGCTGTTTTTCAAACTGATACGCTCGTTAGAGTAACCAAATACTGTTCAATGACATAATTTGAAACGGACCATGGTCAAAGTAAACACAGTAGTAAATACAGAGCATGTACCAGTATTAGCTAGGTGGATTTAAAGTCAAACGAAAACCGCATGCAAATGAATGGTCGATTCTTGGGTTGATTAGTCAACCAGAATCTGGTTCGTTTGACTAGAATATGATTAATCTCGGCTTGGTTGACCATAATCGAATCAACCGAGACTTTGAAACGGCCTATCGTCTTGCTAGATTGCTACACCCAATATGCCGCAAGGTAACTTCTCCATAACGCTCCGGAATGGAATACTGCGGGCGATGTCTTGATGCCAAACGGAGGTGTCGTATGTCGGAACAAACCAAATGCCGTTGATAGCGTCGTGAGATAGGACGATTCCTCATCCAGTGGCAACTGATGGTATGTGTGGCGCAAGTCAAGCTTTGAGAACCAACGCGATCCACACATGCTGTTGATGATGTCTTACATTGCCGGAGTAGTGCTTACACAGTCGCTCAGCTGTTGATTAAGTCATAAGTCAAAAACGTATACATATATATCACAGAAAATAGGTCTACGTTACATTGGATGAGGCATTTACATCTATAATGAGGAGTCTTGACAATTTTACCAAATGATGTGAATGAAAAATAAATGTATGAGAACAAAAATAAGAGTGACGCTGGAAGGAGAGGACATAGAGATACACTTTTGTCATTTATCATCATAAATCGTACGACATATTAATTAGATGGCATAAACGGTATAAGGAAATCATCCATTTAGTATCAGGGGTAATCTGTTTTAGTATGATACTTTTCTAATGAACTTATCATTATTTATTTCATTATTCACTAAGCGACAGGTCCGGAAACAACAAAAATATTTTATGTGCATTTACGTATATCATTGCATAATATTAATCAAAGCTATGAGAAAAGTGATTCAAGTTTGCATCAATGAAATGACCATTCACATGAAATTACCAAACTGATTTGAAATCGCCGAATATAATGTTGTGTTCCAGACCTCTCGTCTGTCTTCTGCAGTAGAATATTTTGGACTGACCGTCTGAATGATTTCTCGGTAAGCTATAGATGAGTGTTAATCACGATGTTATTGGTCTTCCGATTGATGGTTGTATATCGTTAAATTTCATATGTCGTGGCGTAGACATTCGACAAAGGAGCATTAAGCAGCATGAATGATCAATTTGACTCAATGCGTCAGCACAACCACTAACGGATGTCAGGTAAATGAAGAGCTTCCTAATGAGATGTTCAGACGACAATACTTGGAAGTTGGACGGGCAGCCAAAATTTCTGTAGCGAAACGCATCGTCTTGCAAGTTAGGTCAATGAATATAATTTTTTTCAATGTATATAAAATTATGTCATAATTCTGTATCATGACTTACGCATATCAACTGAAAATCAAAAAAAAAGACTTATTCAATATACTTCCAATACTCAAAAGTCCATCGTCAGTGTTGATAAATAAACTACCTCAACAAAATATAATCTCTTTAAACGAACTACTATATACAGATGCTTCCCCAATTATTGAATTTCCATGAGCGCATCATTAGCATTCGTATAGTAACTAACACTGCTTGGACGGGTATTTAAAAAAAATGTAGCGAAAATTTTCGCCTAGTAAGCTAGTATACTTTGTTAATTTCAAAAGGTCACCTGATTTTAGCTTCTGTATCATGTCATAGAAATCTTGTTTACCAATTTCAATGAAGAACGGAATGAAGCGCATTCTGATGTCATGATAAACGGGGCATTCACAAATTAAATGAGCTATTGTTTCTACCTTTTGTTCACTGCACAAATTGCAGATTCGATCTTCGTAATCAAGTCTATTTTTGCATCTACCTGCTCCAATCATTAGGTCGTGATTTCCACATCTCAGTTTTAGTATGGTTATTACGTCGTTTTGTTTAAGATTGAGAGTTAAATAATATTTTAGCTGGCAATCAAATTGTGTTAATTCTAAGTAATTGGTACCGGTTTGACTCCTTTTAGCACGTTCTATGCATTCATTTCGAAAGTGTTCAATTAATCGCGTTTGAATAACAGATTTACATTTTTTCTCACTTATCTCTAAATTCGTTTGATTTTCCCAAAGATACGTCAACTTCAATTGTTTCTAAAGTTTTAGAATGCGCCAGCACCAGGTGTAGGAATAGTTCATATCAGTTAGATTTTCCTTCATCTGTTTGCAACAAATATTTTTTATGACATCATTGAGTGCCACTTTGTAATCACCGCATTTACGAATGCTCCCATCTGCCTTCACAACTTAACTGGGACAATAGCAGTGGCCTAATTGCTGTTGTTCACTCTGACCAGAGTTTCTTTACGTACCAAACATTGTAGTTCTTCTTGAACTGCGTCTCGCAAGCCGTAAGCAATTTGTCTAGGTCTGACAAACACTGACATCACACCATCTTTCAATGTCAAGTGGGCAGTAAGGTCTGCAAATGAGTTCACGGAGAAGTTAGGATGCAGAGAAATCGCCAACCAGAATGCATGGTTGAGTTCCTCGACTGATCAGCACGCACCAGAAGTTTGTAAAGCTGGAAACCATCTTCGCCCTGAACCTCCTATTCTCCAAGGATCTCGATTGTCATTCCACCAAATGCTTGAATACGCCTTGAGGATTTCTTGAGAGGATTATTTATGTCTCCTTCAAGAACATTGTAGATTCGCCAATTGATTAACGAGACATCTGCACTTGCTTCAAATACCATTCGAATATGTCTTCCATTGCACTGCCGATCTTGTGAAACCGACCTTGCCCAAGAGCGAAAATGACATCGTCTTCAATTTCAGCGTAAACATTGCGCACCCTCGGAATATATTGAGCACTGCGATTGAAGCTTTGACATACTGCTTTCAAATGACCACGTCTGGAGCAATTATTGCATTTGCAATTTTGGAAGCGGCAGCAAGCTCGTAGATGACCTGCTTTGCCACGACATTCACAAGTAAGTTGAGCGTCATTGCCGGGCGTCTGCAGCGTCTTCCTCGCGGCTTGTCGTGCGGGTAGATTTGAATTGAAGATTGGGGAAAATAGCATCACTGAATTCGAATCACCGGCCATTCGCTGTTGTGACTTCTGGACCGCCTCGGATGCACTTTGGATTTCGGAGGCTCTTTCTAAACTGAGATCAACAAGCTCCTCCGTAGTATCATCATTTGATCGCGTAGACGGTCCTCCAGCTGCGTTCCAAATGCTCATTCATCGGATGCTGCGCGTAGTTTTCTGATGAAGGTTGCAACATCATTTCCTTTACCGAGTTGATAAAATTCATAGCAAGCGGCAATAGGAAGCTTTGGAGGTTATATCTGCATCTTGATCATGGCCAACAACACATTGCATGATTTTTCTCAAGGCTTCCCAGGAACAACCGCCTCAGAAATGGTTATTTGATAGAAATTTTGACTTTGCCTAGTTTGCCTCTGGGAATGCTAATTAGTCCTCTTAAGGACTACCTAAATTTCTATAATTATGTAAAGTTCTAAATTATTTGTATATGTTTTGCAATGTTACACATCATTTGAAATCGTATACATCAGCATCGAGTGAAGCAAGCAGAGCGCTATTCTTCGTTGGTGCATCCTCTCCCTCATAAACCATCGTCGCTTCGAACCGCTCCAGACATCTGCATGCATTACCGTCTTTCCGCACAGGTTTGAGAAGAAATCTCGTGGCCATTGTTATTTCTATCAGCCATCGGATGAAGAGAGAACAACCGTGTAGCGATAATGATCAGTCTTCTAATACATGATGATCTTGTGCAAATATGAAAGAAAACTAAATCGATTACAATTCACAGTGCACACAAAAAAGAAATCTTAAAGGCTAGTATTGTCATTGTGGACCAACAAAGAACAATACATAGCAGCCATCAAACATTTTTTAATAGATGGACTGCAGCTAGAATTCGACGGTCTCGTAGACATCCGAATTAACCACATGAATATTCACTTGAAGATTTGACGCGACAAATTAACTACATGTATGTGCTCGTTTCTGCGAGCGATTCAAAGTAAGTCGAAAGCTCAGCGAATGCTTAAGAACCATGCTCTAGCACAGTCCTAATGAGACCGAAGTAGACGGTTTTGAGGTCATTGACGGACATAATTGGTCGCAATACTCGCATGGCATATATTTTCCTTGAGGCAGATTTCACAGAACTCTCTACATGCGTATTCCACTTTAAGCGGTCATTGATTATTAAACCAAGGATTCTAGCCTCGCAAACAACCATCATATCTGGAATCGCAACAACTGCTACACCAGATGATTTTACAATAGACACAGTTTTGCTCTATCGGATGTTGAGTCGCAGTCCTTCATCGGTAGATTACGTGCAATTAATATTCACCTACTTTTAGTATCACGTAACACTTAATATATGATATGGCAGAGGGCGGGAGGACCATAATTCAATGCGAATGTAAAACCAATTTCAATACTCTCCCGATATGTTTAATGCCGAGTAAAATGAATAGAAAATAAAAATCGCCAGATGTTTCGGGTCCAGACCCTTTGTCAATGGCAGAACACTTAAGTGTTAAGTATCATTTGAAATCGTATATATCAGCATCGAGTGAAGCAAGCAGAGCGCTATTCTTCGTTGGTGCATCCTCTCCCTCATAAACCATCGTCGCTTCGAACTGCTCCAGACATCTGCATGCATTACCGTCTTTCCGCACAGGTTTGAGAAGAAATCTCGTGGCCATTGTTATTTCTATCAGCCATCGGATGAAGAGAGAACAACCGTGTAGCGATAATGATCAGTCTTCTAATACATGATGATCTTGTGCAAATATGAAAGAAAACTAAAACGATTACAATTCACAGTGCACACAAAAAAGAAATCTTAAAGGCTAGTATTGGCTGATTAAAGGCTGATATATACGATTTCAAATGATGTGTAACATTGCAAAACATATACAAATAATTTAGAACTTTACAATGGCCACGAGATTTCTTCTCAAACCTGTGAGGAAAGACGGTAATGCATGCGACGAAGCGACGATGGTTTATGAGGGAGAGGATGCACCAACGAAGAATAGCGCTCTGCTTACTTCACTCGATGCTGATGTATACGATTTCAAATGATGTGTAACATTGCAAAACATATACAAATAATTTAGAACTTTACATAATTATAGAAATTTAGGTAGTCCTTAAGTGTTCACTTAAGTGTTCTGCCATTGACAAAGGGTCTGGACCCGAAACATCTGGCGATTTTTATTTTCTATTCATTTTACTCGGCATTAAACATATCGGGAGAATATTGAAATTGGTTTTACATTCGCATTGAAGTAACACTTAAAATTGTGATGTTTGGTTTTTGTTTCTGTGTATGTCATCTATTTATGTTAAATCAAAAGGAAGCATTGTTTAGTGGCAAAATGCGATGAAATATCAACTTTAAAATATAAAAGCTTGAAAACTAATATGTAGACCTACGTATTCATAATTGAAAAAGTAATAGGAATATTGGATGATCTCAACAGCTTTGGATCTGTAATGCGACTATAACTCATAAACAATGTTTCTCAAGAAATGTTACTCATCTTCATTTCGCATTTGAAGACATCGAAGTTCGCATTTCTTCGTTATCATAAACACGCATATTTGTTGAATTATATGCACATGCGCATTGTTGAATTGTAAGTGCATTGAGTGAGTTTGCCAAAACCGCTATTACATTCAAATAATTAGCGAATTCTCACAATTTTTCTGTTAAGAAATGTCAGCAGGCAGCAAGTTTTTGAGATAGTGTGCTCTCCTGAGGAAACTTACAGGGGCACATTTTCGGCAATTTATGTGATTATTTATGTGTAACTAAGATACATTGAATACAAGGTCGTGAGGTCAAATGAATTTATTCAGATAGGTCAGTCAGTATTGCAATCTTCGTTTCAATCAAATTTTAGCAATCTCACCTCAAGGTATAAAATAGTTGGCGCAAATGATTTGAGGCTTTTGGTTTTAAGGGCATTGTTTCTTCTCCCTGATGTTGTGGTAGGCAAACTAAAAGAGAAAAGTGAAAACAGATCATAGATGAAATTGATGCAAGTCGATGTGTAAAATTAGGTGATGTTTAGAATCGATGACCAAAAATTCGTCCTCTATGCAAGTAGACAACGTTTGTGCCCCTCTGAATTGATGGGAAGAGAATAAATTGAAGTGCCATTTTTTCTCTCTGAAACAGAAGGCTCATAAAATCTCAATTATGAAGACAGACTGACCTGTAAATTTGCTTCAATTCTGCAGAACCTAACTCAACTAAATCGAATTCAGACACACAAATTCATTTTTGAAAAGCTTTGCTATTTGTCTGAAATGGCTGATAATTGTCAAGACCCCGTGTTGTCGTACAAGGGCTGAACAAGGCGGGGTTGGGTTTGAACTGGTTTTCATAATTAACACTGAGCATGATTGAGCTGCATGTCGGAATATTCCTTAATCAGACAGTGACTATTGACAGGTTTTTGACTTAAAGGAGGTGTATGAAGTATCATTATTTGCAATTACACATACATTACTTCCATTAACATATCATGTACCGGGGAATCTCGACCATAGAGTAATCCAGAACCTGCTCCACAGAATTTAGAATTTTGAAGTGGAATTCATATTATTTTTCAAATAGAATTGTCTTTTATTTTTTGGATTCTGGCATAGAATCATTACGAAACATATAATCGAACGGTCAATATATGTAAACAAGATTGAATAAGAGTACACAACGAATGAAAACGCTATGATTTTATTTGTTGAAGCAAACTGACAGCATAGGGTGAGGCCATAAATGCAGCATTCGTGTATGATGTGAAATTAAGGTGAGCGCCTATGTTATAGTTTGATCATAATTTCATTCGTTCTGACACTGGCCTTGTTGAGAAGGATAAGCCACAGTTTACCACAAAACTTGAAGTTAAAATGAATATTCATCGACGCCTAAAACCGGATGCAGAGTTCTCGTATTAATTTTTGTTCTTGTGCAGTTTAATGGGGTACAGAAAACTCATCCGCCGGAAATCTCATCCTTGGTTAAACTGATCCGACGGAAATCGCATCTGCAGAAGGTTCATCCGAGGGATATTCTTCAACTTTTAGATTGTTCTTAGATCCTATCGTATGTGCAAGTCACAAAGCACACCAATGACTTCTTGTTCTGTAGTATAAAGGCTGGTTTCCATTAACTTCGCTTTGACGCGCGATCAAGCGAATTGTGCGTGCGCTTATTGTTCGCGCTATGGAAACACCATTCGCGTAACCGTGAAGCGAAGGTCGCGAATGTTGCTAAAGACGTTTTTGCGTAAAGCGAATTAGCTCAACTTTCACTTAGGCCTACAGAAGTTCGCTGATGAAGATGGAAGCGAACTGCACAGTGATGCCGTTACAGGGTGACGCGAAGGAGCGAAACGAGAATTTTCATGGAAACATGATATTTCTATCAAAACGAAGTCATGGCGAAGCGAAAGGGGAAAACTATACTGGAATCTAATTGGCCAATCAACAGCCAGTACGCTAGGTACGCGCGACAACGCGAATTTAATGGAAATCAGACTTAGCTTAGGGGTCGAAACACAACTAGACGAGCACCTGCTGATCACTGACGGATTGCAGTAATTATGTTTTATATCCGGGAGTTGCCAACTCTCACGCATTGGGCGTGAGTCTCACGCATTCAGGCCTCTTCTCACGCTCTCACTCTGGAGGCAAAATTTCTCACGCCTGTTGTATTTATCTCACGCATTCGTATTTTTGATGCAATTCTTAACGACATTTCCAGATAGAACTGCACTTTCGCGTAAAATCTATACGGTTAAGCGAAATAACATGCTAACAGGCCTAGATATCTACTTCTTTGAGATGCAGAAAAAATTCGAATACTCGTGTTAGACGTCTCAAGATGCAGTATATTTATCTAATACAATAATCTCACGCATTCCACTCAGCAAATGTTGGCAACCCTGTATCCCTTAATCGGTAGCTGAAGTGGTGGTCGATGTATTGTAGTTCAAATGAAGAAATGTTGGATTCCATGAATTATTATAGGCGGATTAAGAAGCTGGCGATAACAAATCCAAGAGAAGAAATAGTATTTTCCATGAGTAGTCTTAGGCATAGTGTGTAGTTCGATTGCTTTCGGTGTAGTAGAGTGTCATTGTAGTTCTAATGTTTACCTCCATTATCCACTTTCCACTTGCCCACTATTACCATTATACACCATGTGTAGTCTCAGATATAGTGTAGCATTAGTTCACTTGTAATCGGTGTAGTAATATCATTGTAGTTATATGTTTTGCCACCACTTTTCCATTTTTTATCCATCGGTTTCCTGTTGTTTTATAATATCCATTTTTAATTTCCTTAACCTATGGTGACCATTGTCCTATTCAATTTCCACTACCAGAATCTGTAGGCGGTACAGTATATTAGACGACTGTTTTGAAAGTGCATGCGGCAGTGTTTGGAATCTATGGTATTAGTACATTAACAGTAAGAATGAGTAGTGTTACAAGTCTTAAGATTTCCATTTTTACCAGATACTGGGCCAAAGCTGACCAATTTTGATTCGTTGGCACAAGAAAGCTCCATTGGGTTCCTTCAAAAACTGATTAATCCAATGGTTACAGCAGCATTGCATTGCACACTTGCGGATGGAGTCCTCATTAGGACTACTTCAATTAATAATTTAAATTAGTAAGCATTATTTTCTAGTATAAATGGCTGCCGAGATGATTTTCATCATCGTATGAGAATTAAGGATGGAAATGGCTGTACGTAGGTCAACGACACAGTATATTTCATCTTCATTAGGAATGCAAAATTTAATTCATCCTACAATGAATAGGTAGCCTATCTACCCTACATGCGCAATGCGCAAATAGAGCAACATTATCATAAACTGATAATCAAATTGACATAATCAATGCATGCAGTAGATATTATATCATATAGATATGAAGTGGAAGCAAAAGGTTTAAAAACAGATTTGCCTTCCGCTTATTCATTTCTATCAAAACTAACCTTTAAGTATATTCAACAGACCTAACACCAGGCCAAATATATTTGATTCATCAAAGGCCAACTGCATAAAGGTGTGCAATGTTTAGCGGGCAGACGTAGTTAATTTATGAGCCCATAATCTGAAAGGAAGTGTACCCGCACTCAGTATGCACATGAAATGCTCTCAGTAAGTAGGCTAGTATCGTTACTTTTGTTCATAAATTAAATTTAACAGAGACATAATCAAACTACACTGTGAATGTGGATCTCGCGTACGCGTATCAACTAAATAACTTCACTCAATCAATATCAACTAAGCATGTTGATTTAATGCTCATATTGATATGAATTGCAAAAAAATCCGATACCAAAGCTCATAATGTTGAACTCACTTAACGAAATTTAGAGTGCAACGATTGAAAAAATGAAGCTTTAACGTGACTTCTGCCCCTAGAGGGCGGGACTTATCTAAACTTTCTTCCAATTGTGCTTCTGAACGAGCCTCACTGGTGGAGTTTGCTACCTAACCTGGTATTCTCCGAATGTAACGGCACAAGTAGCTAATGGTGTTCGAAAAGTATCACTCTCTATATCCGTCCTCCACGGTCTATGTATAAATGGGCATATTGAGCAAAAACACAGAACAGGTTGTTGCTGAAAGTTGCATTTGAATTTCAAAACGAATTCTAGTCAGGAGAGATTCATCTGGTGGGTAGCGCGAGTAATAGTCCGGCAGCCAGAACGAGTTTCTGCAGGGAACGAGGCTGAAAGTGAGACTTTCACAGAATGATGTACACCCTATGCCTACCACGAATCTGCACGTCTGCCGAGTTCTAGTGAGTTCCTCTTCTTGTCAGACAGGATGAAAGAAAAACACATGTAAATCCAATGGGACACAGATTACAGTTTTTGGTTAAAATGAAATTTTCTTTGTTTTCTCTTATCAACCGAAAAGTATTAAGTCTAGAGTCATAATTTTTGACATGGAATGTCTTCAGGTCATTTCCTATGATGTGCATCTGCTATTATCATGCTTCTGATCGACTATGTATAAGAGAATGTAGTCGAATGTGGATAAAGTTGATCAAAATGTTTGTGTTTGCCGATATGAAGAGGCTCCCCAAATCTAAATGTGTTTAGCTTTATAGACAGGGGTTCATGAGCATGAAAGGAAATGACCTGAAGACATTCCATGTCAAAAATTATGACTCGGCTCAGTACTTTTCAGTTGATAAGAGAAAACAAAGAAAATTTCATTTTAACCAAAAACTGCAATCTGCATCCTAATAGATTTACATGTTTTTTTATCCTGTCTGATTAGAAGAGGAACTTACTAGAACTCGGCAGACGTGCAGATTCGTAGTAGGGTGTACATCATTCTGTGAAAGTCTCATTTTTCTGCCTCGTTCTCTGCAGAAACACGTTCTGACTGCCGAACTGTAATGTACCCATCGTTAATTCAGATGAAAAGTGTATCTTTAATGTCATCACTTTCCGCGCGGGGGGGGGGGTTGGATGGCGCTGACAGCCAGACTTTCAGACCATTGTGGCACTTTTTAGTCCGGATGCCCTTCCAGTGGCACCTTCGGGGCTCGACCTCTGGACCAAATGGTCGCAATGCCAAGCACTCAACCAGTGTGCCACGGACACCACGCGAAATCAGCTATGATCACATGATTTCAGTTATCTCATGAAATCAGAGATCTTTTATCCGCAGGAAACATTGGAGACCTACTATGCGTGTATTCTAAAACATAATTGTCTCAAATCGAATTTCCGTTTCTTGACTTTTTAACTTATGTCATGCGCTCTTGGATATTTTATGATAAATGATGCTGTTGATATTGTGATGTCAACAAATGATTCTGTGTGATTCTGATCTTGCTAATTGTCGGAGTTCGTATCACATTTCCTCGCGCACTTTACTTTCGACAGACAACTTCTCTATTACAATCCACTCGATGGTGTGCTTCAGCGTCAATGCTTGAGATTTATAAATACATGTTCAATCTGATGCATTCATGTATTCAACTATCTTCGCAATTTTCGGAATTTCTGCATTCATGACTGAAACTATTAACCAATTTCATCTCATTCGTTAAAAAGAAGATAAATTAACAGAAATGAGAATCTTGAACATTTGAAATTCACTGCTTACTCCGTTCAGTCAGACAGTGGAAAACAAAGTCACTTCGCTAATTTAAATTTTTTTGCGACATTGCATGTATGAATAAATTTTAACGTACAAGAGTGTTTGATACGATCCTGTCATGATTTTCAATATTAAAGCCATCAGGATTAATTATCATAATTATTGTACATAATTGCTTAGGATGTGTAAAATATTAATTTGAAATACAAATGTTAAGTTAGCATCAATGATGATGACAACTGGTAGCGGGCATCATGAATGCTGCCACTGTTTCCAAGGAAGTCCCGAGAATTTTAGTAGTAAGAGTGATATTGCGTTATAACTTATAACACTAATTTAGTAGTCAATAGAGTCACGAGCATTCCACATCAACAATTGTTGTGTCATCATCATGTGATTGATTTACCCATGACGACGATGCTTTTAAAACTCAGATGTGACTAAGAGCGATAAATATAATACTGATCTGTCGGTGCAATTCTTGCAGTAACAAAACAACAGTTTGACCTCGGAAGGAATGAATTGACAGAAAATTACGTTGATGTTGCAAATTAGATGTTATATTTGTAGAAAAATATTTAATTATTCTGCTAATGGTAAGCATAGCGTCTAATGTCATGATTAACTTCGAATACTGGGTGAATTTCAAGCATTTTTTTTGCCTACATACAACATGGCTGTGAATAGCTGTTGACTGCGTCATGCCATGTTATGTAATGTTCCAACTGACTTAATATGTTGTATAAAGTGGAGATGTACAGGGTGTTTCACTTACTTGGGCCGCTCTTTGGATGAATATATCTAAGCTTTCCCATTGTCTTCTGAGACAACAATCATGCAAAGCATGACAAAAGTGAGTCATTAATGTAATTCAACAATAAAATCAGCAATATTACAAGAGATTTTCGATGTGGCGGCCATTATTTGAGTAACACAGTCGGCACCGCTTCCGAAAAGAATCATAGCACTTTCGCACTTCACGAATGTCTATTCTGTCTAAGAAATCGGATATCCTTGACTCCAGTTCTTCCAACGACGTTGGTCTTGGTGCACCGTAGACACTGTTTCGAACACAACCCCACAGCTAGAAATCATCTATCGTGAGATCAGGGCTGCGGGGAGGCCATTCAAGGAAGGAGCTACCCCGACCGATCCATCGATTGCAGAGTTTGGTATCCAAAGCGGCCCGCGCACGCAATGAGAAATGCGCAGGAGCACCATCTTGTTGAAATATCAGCGACCTCCTTGGCTGGATGAAGGGAACAACACATTCTTCCAGTAAAGAGGCGTAGTTTTCAGAATTAACAGTGTCGTGGATCACACGATAGGTCAGTCCGTGTTGATGCGAGATCATCACCCAGAAAGTGATTGCTGCTGACTTCATGGGCTTTTCCGTTGTCCATGGCGGATTTTCGGAGGCATAATAAATAGAGTTGTGCAAGTTCGCCTGGCCGTTAAGGTGGAAGCTGGCCTCGTCGCTGAAGACGATGTTGTTGCTCCAACTCGGACGCTCTTCTTCGCGCTGAATAATTTGAGAGCAGAAGAAATGTCTCTTTGGATAGTCCGTGTCTTTCAGCTGCCGAACTGGAGAGAACTTCCATGGTCAAAGACCTTCGCTTTTGAGAATGCGGTTGACCGATGGCAAGGAAACGCCAACTTCGCGAGACACCTGCCGTTGAGAGCTGCAGGGTTCATCATGGAATGAATTTATCACGGATTGAAGCTGTTCATCCGACACACGGCGATGACTTTGATCGGCCCCACTCTTCCTTGGATGAACGGATAGGGCCTCTAAAATACGTTGACGCCATTTGCGTAATGTCCTGACGTGGGGTCCTTCCTTGTTGAATTTTGTGGTGAATTGCCTTAATGCTTCTTCACAATTATCAAAAGTTATTGGATACGAGACAACGGTCGCGATCTCGAGTGTTGAAAGTGATGCTGTGCCGTGCTTTTGTCTTTATGATGAGAGTAGAATCTAACTGAATCTAAACATTTCATTGTGTTCGTGAAAATCATAGATATCTAACTCCCTCATCATTTCATTCATGACAGCAACTAATCAAATCAATAATTGCCTTTCAATAGACATGCAGAAACATGATTCAATATTCATTCGAAGAGCGGCCCAAGTAAGTGAAACACCCTGTATGTCAAACTTCCTCAAGAACAGAACTTTCACTCATTATTTTTGCCTTAACTTACTTTAGAACTTGGTGACAGTTATCCGTTTCAGACACCAACCACTTGATTAGATATTTAATTTCTAACTTTTGATTAAATAGAGCATTGTAGATTGGACTTCGTACAGCTTGGAAATATCAGAAAAATACTCTAGTCGTTGTGATACTTGTCTCAGCATGAAAATTGTGTATCAGCAAGCCAAAATCATGGAAATACAATATGAATGTATATAATCTACAATATGAAAATAATCTCCAGTGATGTGTGGATGATGATATCACTGATGATTAGGACGTGATCATGACATTCACGTGTGAGTCAACTTTCGAATGAGCCGAAAGTTCCTCGCAGAAGGTCTGTCTCACTTTTCTTCATTGATTTCCGTCGCTTTTCATAGTTCAGAAGCTTATCTGAGCTAACTGCACTCAATAATAATAATAATTCGTCTATTTTTATTTCGCTTTACAAAAGTTTCAAGCGACTAAACATCAATACAGTCAATAGACTTATTACATATACCTACATTACCTACCATTACATTACATTACATTACATTACCTATAGAGCTTTTTAAAAATTGCAAGTGAATATGCTGAGAGAATATTATGCGGCAACTCATTCCATACCATGCGAATGAGGGCGATTTACTCTTTGGTAATTCATTACAGCGCACTGATAATAAATACAGCTTCTTCCTTTAATAAATATATATCTCTTATTGAATTTCGACGCAGTTTTTGTGGCTCTACTGTCACATAAGAGAATAACGGAGAGTCGAACAGATGCACAGGTTCGATGTGTAGTTATTTCGACCATGCATAAAATGTGAAGTAAATGAATGCATCAATTTTCATGATGATCACACAGCCCATTATTTGTGCACACAACAAATTGAAAAAAATGATCTTTGACAGTCATTCTTGGCAGTATTTCATGAATTGATCAATAATCTGACTCCAAAAAACTAAAATCATCCCTGAGTTCCCTCAGAAAGCTAACAAAACACGATTAGTGAATCCAATCTCGATCTCGTCTCTCAATTTCGAGTTCAAAGTTCTCCAAAGCTCGAGGTTACAAGTAAACCTATGTCATACGTGTCAATAGCGCAGACAATGTAGTTGATTGCATACAACCACCAGTTGTAAATGTAATTGGGAGTATGCAGTCCCATTTGTGTTTGAAATTACAAATGCAGTGCAAGTCTGGACTACACGTTGTATTTTTAAGATACGAGAGTGTATAAAACGCACATTTGGGTAAATAAATTTTTAGAATTTTTCGAATTTCCACCCTGCTGCATTTTGTCGCTCATGTATTTATATTCTATGTCCATAAAAGCTCCCATATGTCATTTCAGCTGATATGGAAATAATACAGAGATTCCTCAAAATAAACACTTCTTATTCAAAAACCCATTAACGTCTATCTGTTTGATTTAGACTCAATACTCTGAAATGCACACTATTTTATGTAGAAAACAGATAGATGTGACGAAAGTAAAATTGAAGGAACAGCAATTTTCATTCAGTACGTGAGCCTGATTGTTCCACTGTCTATCAGACAAAACTGCAATGACAGTTTATAATATCAATCCTAATTATTTGTTATTAATAATCGTATAGTAACTCCTGGCCTAGATATATTACTAAAATACTGACACTTTTTGTAAAATGATTGGTTCTATAATTAGTTGATTTCACCACATCAGCTAGTGCTGTTATTGTAAAATCTGCTAAAATTAGTAACGTGCCATTATGATTTTATTTTAGCTCTGATCTAATTCGAAGCAAATGTATTAGCCGACGACAAATCCAGAGACAATTATCAAACTTCAATCTACAAATTCTACTCATTCTACTCATCTAGTAGTGATTTAAACTTCACTTTACTGTTCTAAATAAATCAATTTGCGGATTAGAAGCATGATCACAAGAGCTATAATGCTCTCTGATAATCGTCAGCCTTTTCTTTTCAATCAAACGCTCAGAATATCATGCAACACATTCTCTACCTTAACACCTCTTGACAGGATTCAAGAGGCAGTAACAAATTGAAGGACTTTGAGGATGAATGGAAATGACTCTTAGGCTCTGCCTCGTTAAAAAGTGTTTTCCTTGCGTTTGATCAATGTTCATGTATGTCACAAACTTCCTGACACTGAAAGAGTAAAACATCAAAACCAAAGACAATCATCATAATTAACTTGAGGATATGCACAATAATAATCAACTTAACGTAGAACTTAATTTAGTGAATCAGAAAACCTAGGAATATTGAACTTATCTACATGTAAGCGAGTATGTTGAATTCTAGACGCACAGAGTATTTATATTATATTATTCAAACCGTCCATAACTCATTTATACACAATGATTTTTATTGACCATAGAATGCACTGCGTTGGCCAATGATCATGAGAAGTGTCTTAAGTTAACACATCTATTTAATTCGATGGAAAAATGCTATTGACGAAATTCGCTAAGCCAACAAACTCGAAAATTGAGTCAAGAAGCAGAATAATAAGCTTTCAATCTACTTGATAGTTACCGGTAACTCAATTTCCTTTTTATTAAGATTCTTGTCAGTATATTTTCATTCTATTTGATATCTGATAAGTTTCAAACTACTTAGACACCGAACTTTTAAGGACTGAATAGCCAGTATGCAAACAAAGGAATAATTTGCAAATATTTATCATTTTATAAATCGATGATCGTTTTTTAATCGACACTAGGAACACAATTTCTGTAAAAACTGAATCCTTTTCACTTTTCTGAAAAGTTTTTCACTACATGCTGACATTTTTAGACTTTCCACCATAGAGTAGGGATATATAGGTAGAGTGTCGACTCAGACAAGTATCAAACAACAGTGAAAATTTTTATATGAAAATATTCAGTTTTTTGCGGAGATTACGTTCCCGTGGTCCAAAAAATTATTTGAGCAGTTTCAAAAATGTCAAAATTTTGCCAATTTAAATACTACCGAGATGACTCCCCGTTGTAAGTACTATAAAGCAAGATGGATATCAAAAGGAATGAATATTTGATAATAATCATCCTAACTAAGCGGAAATTAAGCTGATTATCAAGGGAATTTCATGATCCGTATTATAATGAAAGTCTTCATGAAAAAGTCGCGATATTATTCGTGCTTTCTTGGCTGAAATTTCAAGTTTTTAATTCAATTTTCACCAGCATGATTTTATGATTCACTAAATTCATGCTTCATTTCATGGATCTGAATTAATGTGGACCCATTTACATCTTTCAAAGTCAATTGAAATCATTGACTTTGATTATGTGATTTTGCTCTGCCAGTGGCAGCTGTTGCCTGATCACGCTTAAGAAGATTCTCTGAGGTTCAGCAAGAAAGCAATAGCGCAGGTCATCGAGTTGCCAGTTTATCAAACATTACCTATCCAAGCATGTATCCAAGGCTGTCATGACACGGAGGATCTGTAAAATGCTATAATTTCCTTCTGCTTTATGCTATCATGAACAGTCAATTCCGTTGTAATTCCTTGAAAACTGCATAAATGCGCATATCTCACATTTGGAAACAATTCCGATTGCATCTCCCTTGAGTTCATTTAATAAATTCGAAAGTGTATACACATTGGGGATTTAATAAATGCGGAGTTACCACTCTACCTAATATACCTACTCTATGGTTTCCACTTTACCTACTATACATATTTATACTTTATGGACTCAAGCATCAAAATAAAGCAAGTAAGCGTCAATTTGTTCACTCAAGAATAAGTCTTAGTTCAGTTGTGTTCTAATGAGTTCTGTTATGGTTGCTTGTGGGTTGTCTCCTCAACGTTTTCAAATACGCGTAAAATCCATGAAAGTGAATCAATCGTCACAAAACTTCCGATACTCCGAGTTGAGGACATTTTCTGCCCACATACAAAAAATCCATGTGAATCGAGCAAGTAATTTTTGAACTAGAGACGAGAACTTGAAGTGTAGCGATGTCAGCAGCTTGATCTGACTTCGTCTGTTCGACACATTACTGTTACTCGTGTAGGAAGTGTTCTCTCTCCATCTTCGTCTCATCGGCTGCTATTTCAAGTATTCCCATGTCTGCTGCTGCACCACACCTTTCTAAAGTTAAGGATATCAGTGTAAGAATGGATGTGGCCGTAGAGCTATCACTTCACTAGATGTCGAAATGAATTCGCTATCCTTGAGTACTATCTGCTCAAACGATCAGTCAGATCAAGCTGCTGACACTGACATCGCTACAAATTGAAGAATTTGGAAAATTTGGGAGATGGAGGAATTTTTGAGGGAAGTTTGGAAGAATCTTTGCCCGATTAGAATTTTGAAGTGAACATCAGCTTACTTGGTTCTTCCTACAACATACATACAATGTCAAACCAAGGCATCTTCACCATCTAATTCATTAATGGATTCTCAAGCTGGAATGACGGACGACGACTCATGGCAATCTGATAAGGTGAGAATGCTATGGTAATTTGGCGGGCATGAAATGGTGCATTATTACCCTCCAATGCTGGGCAGAAATCCATTTAAATCATTTCTATGATCTCAAAAGCCATCGAGAGTGACATGCATTTTTATTTTTTACTTTCTTAATCACAACAGTCGATGACATATTTACAAACAGAATATTAGAAGGATGCACGATTGCACTGGAACTGATAATGTAAGTCATTACGCGCCCTCAAATGTCCTGCATTATTGCCCTCATAAATCCATGTAAATATTATGCTAATTTTTTCGGTAAATATCTTATTTATTCCATATTTATGTGCATGTTTCTATGGCTACAAATGGGTGACTATCTTCAAAATTAAATAGTTGCGGATGGCAATTACTGCAATATATTGACGCACAAATTTTATTGCTTACTGAACTTTGCTACTGCAATTAATTGACTGTTATACATGAAAAGCATCTCACTTTCAATAACAATGGTCTAATCGTTTAACTCAGTCAATCCTCGACATAGCTCACGTGAAGTCGTAAAAGTTATCAACTTCAAACATATCCTCTTCGAATATATCTTGTGAAACCAATTTCTGATGACAACACTCGACATTCTCATCCTGTCGCCTCACACTTCACCGCATTCCAGTCATGCATTTCCTCAAAGCAGATTTCCCAGTATTGTCAGTTTCACCTCGCAGACATACTTGACTTCCAGCGATATAAAAGGAAATCATGTCTTTGCAAATTCGCTTCTCATCGTTGAAATGCTTACTTACCAATACGACCCTTAGTATGATAATTTCTACCTGAAGTGAATGCTAATCAGCTATCGCTAATCATTATACTTTTCTTCATCATCTTTGAAAAGTTGTTATTATGCTTCCTTGCATTATTTCCTTACTAAATTTAACGAATTAAATTAACATTCCCGAATCTTCATGGGACACTTTTATTTCTATAATAGTCTAATTTTCTATTTTCTATTTTGTTAATTTATAAGTTTGAACTTGCAATACTCTTGCATAACGTTCTTAGTTGGTCTTTGGGCAATTGCCAACAATGTTTCAAGGCTATAAATAGGAAAATTGAATTTATGGAGGTCAACCTGCATATTCCTAGACAATGACAGTGCAGCTCCAGTTTCAGGCACTCCCCAGGTAGATTTGACCTTGGTAAATATTTAGTACTACCACTAACTAAACATAGGATTGCTTGTGAATTTGCAGATCAGTTACCTACTTACAGTAATGCCACTTTATTAAATGATAATCAATTATAATGCAATTAGTGTGACATGACAAACTATACGATTAATAGCTGATAAGTTTGAAATAATAAAGTGATAACTGTTGATATTTAATAGGATTTGAGAAAATAAAGACATTGTCGACAATGCGATACTAGTAGATACTTAAAAATATCGATACTTGCAAGCTACCAAGATAATAGCCAATAAATGACTTCATAATCTTTGTTATGACTCAAGGTAAAGCATTTCAAGAGATTCCACTTAACTTGAGTTCACAAAGCACAGAAATGAAAAAGAGGTGCAAAATTTTCACAATCACAACAGTCATTGGCTTCTTAATAAACAGATTATTAGAAGGATGTTCGATTGAGCCGGAGCTCATTGGTGTTTTAAAGTCACCATCGGGAAAGATCTGTCTGTTTAAACTTATTAGGCTGTTGTACAGTATTAGCTTTCAACTGGACTGATATTTAGAACCGCACAAAATGGTGCGTCGAACTTCACTTGAACTTTGAAAAAAAATTGTCCATGAAATCAGACAATTTCATCCAGCTCAAAATTTTGTGTTGAATACGAATATGATTGCCAAAAATCATACAACGAGCTATTCAAAAGATATTTGACATTTATTGATCAGTATTGAATTGATTGATTAGCAATGATTGATTTCATAAATTGTACTGCTGAAGCCGAATATGTGTAAAATTATCACATAGAAAAAACTAATCTGATATCAGAAATATCATTTAAGCGGCAAATTATAAGTTACAGCCCATCTATTGATTAATATCAGAATCAATAATGGAATATTGACGCGTTCGAAAGGAACTTCAAATTGAGACCTCATTTTCACGTAGAAAACGAATCATTCCATCACTGATTATATGTTGCAGACTATCTATTGATTGATCGTCTTATTAAAGATTAAGCAAGCCTACGACTCTGAATCAAACAACTACGTAGTAGAAAGGTTAACATCCTTGAAAAAAACCTCAACGGACTTATATGAATCAGATGTAATCGTCTTACAAATAACTGAATTCAATCATTGACAGATGTTCGTTTACTTGTCAACGTTAAGTCTGACTTTTGCGTTGTTACAGCATTGTCGAATACATGTATCGATAAAAGAAAAACAGCAGCAATGATTAAACCTCTATAATCAAAGGATTCAAACGTTAGGTTGTAAACACTAGCCAGAAACAGTCGATTTCCACAGAACTAAATCTTTGAGCCGACAAAATGTCGCCCATTATAGGCACACACAGCACTTCTTAACCCTTACCGTACCAAGGCTGGCCATTTTTGTCCACTCAGTTTTTAACAATGCGCCACTCTTTTAGTAGAGGGTTTCAAATATCAAGCTGTTCCATGTTTAAAGGTTTTCGAACGAAGTTTCAACTAGACTTGTTTTTACTTTTAAATGATCTGTTCTACATTCTTATAATTAAAAAAATTAATTGGCTGGACACTTTTGGCCAGCCTTGGTATTCCACGTTGTGTAAAAAAAACACGTGATGTCAAAATTGATTTATTCTTTCTTCTAACTTATTACTCCAAAATACAATAGCTATTCATTAATTGCGCATTAGTGAGGCGCAATTTACGTTTCCACTCGTATAATATTTTTCTTTCTATACTCGTATGGGAATTATCTGCCCATATTTTCGTCCCAACTCAGTGATGAAGTGATCCGAAATCAAAATGGAAAAGACTTTATGGAGTGGAAAAATTGGCTAGAATGCGTATGACCGTGTCTGCATTGTCATGTGATTTACCGAGCGATGTACCATCAGGCGCACACTTGCTGCCTTGCTGACTCACTAAACGTCGCTTGGCTGCTATTATTTCCAACCTTGCATACTTGCGCGTGGCTCGACCGGTGATATTCCCGACCTTGAAATCAAGCAGTCAATCATCTGTCGATGTGCTTGCTCAACGATATGACCCATACTGACGCTTACAGCTCGTGATATTCATTCTAA
Source organism: Prostheceraeus crozeri (assembly GCA_907163375.1). Taxonomy (NCBI): domain Eukaryota; kingdom Metazoa; phylum Platyhelminthes; order Polycladida; family Euryleptidae; genus Prostheceraeus; species Prostheceraeus crozeri. Next base: position 194,262 of record CAJQUW010013498.1, read on the forward strand.
ATCATGACACAGAAACAAGGAAACCAGAGATCATCACTTGTTATAATAGTTCCAAAGGGACCGTTGATTCTTTCGACCAGAAAATTGGGAAATATACTGTCTGTCGCAAAACCCAAAAATGGACTGTGAATGTTCTGTACTGTCTTCTCGATTTGATTGTAAGGAACAGTGTCACCCTTCTGAAGATCAAAAACCCTTCGGAAATGCAAGTGCATGTAAATGACAAATTGTTTCGGAGAAAAGCAATTGAGGATCTCGGACACAAGCTACTCGCAACTTGTCTCAACGCTAGAATTGAAAGCTGGAAGTCCAACAACTTCAACAATATTTCACGGCAACTGAAGGACATTGCGATACATCGTGGACTTGTGCAACTGCAGCCTGCGTGTCTTGTGGACCACCAAAGTGCTCGTGGAAGGTGTGGTGCCTGCACGCACCGCAGAAGAACAAACCAAACTTGCGACATGTGTGGAGCGTATGTCTGCAAAGACCATTCTTCCACAAGGTGCTCTGATTGCGTATAAAAATCCTCCATTAACTCCCATAGTCTTTGAAATTTGTTTTAGATGAAATAGAGATGTTTGTTTTATAATTAAACCCCGTCTTTTTGGTGTATTCGAATAGATAAAGTAGGTGGACACTTTTGGCCAGGCCTGGTATTCTACGTTACTAAAAAAGCTTGGTACGGTAAGGGTTAAGCTATCTCCATAATCAAGATGGGACGTTGATTTCAACTTATAATTTTCCCAGCTCATGTCGCAATTTTGTGATTCTCGGTTACTCAAATTGAGTGCTGATTGAATGTTGGTGATATTTTGGCACGAGACACGAGCACTGAGGACGTCTGTAAAGCCACGGGAGAACTTAAGGGGACGGCCTCCTTTAGGTGATGTCAGCAACAAATCACCATTGATGTGACTCTTCAACGTATGAATGTACTACTTGTTCTGGCAGTTTCTTATTTTTATCTGCAAAATCCAGCAACCGCTTTACATTTATCAATGTGTCAGAACCAGAGCAGCTGTGTGGTTTTCCTCTACCTATGACAAGCACGAGCTACAAAGCCTCAAAAAGGATGGTCTGGTGCTAGTACTTTTGTCTAGTTTTGATGGCCTTCCCGGATTATGTTTGATATTGGGTAATATGGAATTTTTAGAACTAGTGGATGCGTTGGATTTGGAGACAGCACAAGCAAGAACACTTACAATTTGTGTATGTTGACCTGGTGAGTTATGGATGTGTACCGACCTCACTATGGTCAAACACGCCCAATTTCCGAGAAAATTTGCCGTTCGAGTGCTTCCCTAAAACTAATCAGCATGTTCCACATAGAAATTTCGATAGTCTGGCCTCATGGCGATCGAATCCATGGAAAGCAAACTCAGAAATCAAATAGAAAAGTCTATCTGTAACACGTCGACCGTCCTTGACACATTTGTTAAAACAGACCAAGCAGACTTTTTTCGAACATTCGTCGTGAGTTGACACATGTTTAGCGTGCACCATAATGTAAAACGAATAAAGAGTAAAAATTGATCAAGTTTGTTTTCTACGTGAAAATGAGGTTTCAATTTGATGTTTCGAAAGCATCACTATTCCATTTTCATGCAATCAATCACAGCCAATGAATCAGATTGATATTAATCAATAGATAGGCTGTAACTTATAATTTGCCGCTTAAATGATATTTCTGATATCAGATTAGTTTTTTCTATGTGATAATTTTACACATATTCGGCTTCAGGAGAACATTTTATGAAATCAATCATTGTTGATCAATCGAATCAATTCAATGCTGATCTGCGAATATTCAGTGATTTATAATGACGAAGAATATTTCACTTACCGATTAGGGGTTTCTTGCTTTAGGACATCACCACTCTCTCCTTCGGCATTAGTCTCCGTGTTTGCATTCACTTCCGTCTCCTGAGAGATGCTTTCTCCGGGGAGAGCAACATTAGCTTTGCACGTTTCTCCAATGCTATTTTCATTCTCTATAATTTCTGGCTTGGTACTATCCTCCAACTGGGATGTCAATTCCTCCATTTCTTGATTGGTACTTTCTTCTAACTGGGATGTCGAATCTTCCTCATTATCATCATTTTCATCTCCATCATCTTCATTTTCTTCCTCAAGTTCATCTTCGTCTTCCACTTCCTCGGCCTCTGACTCTTTACTTCTCAAATCTACATCTTCGGAGGAGCTTTCCGACCATTTTTCGCTTTCAGCCAAGTTTGACTCTCGAGTTAAGGTGAAATCTTCAGACTCTCTGACGAACCATCTATCTAGTTCGGAGCCAAGTTGCGCTGAAGATGGCGCTCTGAAACTGTCCAATGGGACGAAATCTGAGCATACATCGTCCAGTGTGGATGCTCCCTCATCTGCGACTTGTGCAACATTTTGTGCAAACTCAAAGAAGTCGTCTCTGAAATTAATTGATGCTTTGATTGAAAAAGAAAAAAAACTAATCAAACAAAGAGCAGCAATAAAAAATTGATTATGATTTATTGATCATTTTGAAATGTCCATGTGATCATATTTAAGATAACACAATGTATTCAAATCATCACACTAAGGTTGTCAGACGTACGAGTACTTGATTGATCCAAAGAGACGCCAGTAAACAATTTGTCTTATTTGTTGCCTTGTTATCGCTGGTTTCATTATTTTATTCAATGACAATTCAATACTCAATATACATTTCATCAAATGATAATTGCTGATATCATTGATGAGAACATCTGTTTGTATTTCATAATCAGATAGCACGTCAAGATGAAATATCAACGGAGACATGCTGTACTAGGTTGCATTGTTGCTAGCAGAGAAGGATGTCTTAGTAGAAGAAAGGGGTTCAACAGCAAAGGAACATGTTATATCATGCAGAACTCTTTAATTTAGTTCTGTTTTACTGCTGATTGTTGGCTTAACCCGCTGATGTAATAGACTTTTCTAACACGTAGACTTCTTGGACCATGACCGGTTTACTGATGAACTGAATATGATGATTGTAGATATACTAGGGGCCTACAATGTATTACATTTCCTTTTACAATAATTCTTACTTTCACTAAACCTAGTTTCATCAAAAAGCTTGAAACGAAACGAACGACAGATAACTTGTGAAATTGCGCTCTAACCTAGCATTTCATATCATTTGGCATCATAATTCTTGAAAGACATGTGAGAATGATTGTCGATCATTATGAATATGTTGTTAAAGACAAGCTGTAGATCGCGGTAGATCGAATATTCCAGAGTTTTCATCATGCTCCTGATGAAAGACTGTATTGAGAGACCAAATTATGCTAAGATACAAATGCAATTCTAACTAAGCTTGAATAAGTAAGTTATAATTGAACTTGTACATCATAAATCTAACCAAGTCTTTTACCAGGTGATATCAATTATTGATATCATTCGTCATCTGATGATAACCTTGGTTGTAAGGCTGAAGCATATCGTGAACTGTAATAAATCTACACAATAACGAAGAACAGTAGAACGCGAATGACTCGAGCAAGCTTGAATTGACGGATTACTCGAACATCTATTCCAATTATCATTTCAAGTTACTGATTTCATGTGTTCATATGAGACACGGTACGCTCTAATTGAATCTTTCTGCGATTTCACGGATTTCGTCAGCTTTGTCCTTTCATCTCACGGAAACTTTTAATACACCGAGATTACCGACACTCGAAGAATCATTCACAAGAAATCTGACTATATGGTACGGTGAACTTGTAATCAGAGGGTGCACTTGCATGTCATGTAGCCTCAACATCGCTGGTTCGAACCTATCTATAATTGATGAGGCCTTCTAGGTCGAAGCATGTCTTGTGGTCACATTTTTGAAGTACTTTAGAATCACTGGAAAAATGTTTTGGCAGATAATTTGGCAATTCGGGTAATTCGGCTATCGAGAGATTTTGCGAGTCTCGATTCAACATCGATTCCTATTATCATTTGAATTGCCTTCGCAAATTGCTTCTAAATGTCCTTGCGCTTTAGAATGAATCCTTAGATATATCCCCTCGACGCAATTGTTGTCATGGTTAGAGAACGCGTCGAATTTCATTATTATTTTAAAACATAAATTACAAAAAATGCATAATTCATCAGTTCTTTTCACCTGTTATATGTGACTGCCGTTGATATAGATGCCCATTCGATGTTTACATATGATCAGTATACACTGTCCGCAGCATTTAGATGATTGGATATTGCTTGCTAATTATGCACCTGATGATATAAATTTGAATTTTTGAATATCACGTAGGGCCTATGTTCCCAAAAAATGCATTTCCATGTAGCTTGTTTATACTTTTGAAATGAAGAAAATTGAAAGCTAAAGCTGATGAAGGAAGTTGGTTATAACAGTGAACTCATGATCAATGGGCAATCAGTTTTCTAAATTGCGTTTGTCATTGACAGTTCAAATTTCAATATCACTCATAAGTTACAGCAACATGCGCACAAAGATTTTTCGCGATTCTATGTTGCGTACTTTGAAAAGGATATAATAATATTTTGATTCCATCGACGCGTTGTTGCTGTGTTTGGACATGACAATTGGGATGGTGAAGATGACAATGTCAGCTATAATTATGAAAATACTATTAACTGCATCATCCTACAACATTTTGATAGCGATGACCTTTCGAGGAACCTGTGAATCTCAAAAAATATCTCAGAAAGTGAATCATCCAATCAAATTAAGTATGTAGAGAATAATGCAACAAAGTTCGGCAGGTGGGTCTTTGTGGGTCAGATTTCCACCGAAATGATAATAAAAGTCGTTGAAGACAAGAAAAACCGCAGGTAACTGCGCAACCTCGTTGACTCATCATTCATTGGGCGTTCCTCATCCTACTACGATTTCTCGGAGCGGTCAAATGGTACTAATCAAGAACACACATCAATTGCTAGGGCATGTGTACAACGCTCAACAAATGTTTTTCAAAATGGCTTGAGGATTTGGCTGAAAAAAGAGGTGGGCGATTATCTGAAATCACTGGTTCATGGCATCCTTCTTTACATCCTTCAGCTTGCGGAACACACACATCGACATTTCTGCTAACCCGCCCAGAAGGACTGAATATTTCATTTTGGCTAAGACAGTATAAAAATTGACCCACCAGTTCCTTCATCTTCCCGAAACAATTTTGTTATTTTGCTTTTAGTATCTTATCAGGAGAATGCAAGCCTATATCTCATTAATAGAATTCGTTGCCGATTTTTAGTATTTTGTTATTGGACTCTACTTCGAATTGCTACATGAAGCACTCGCAAATACTCGTGATTTACAGGCACGTGCATAGTTGTCATTATTTTTCATTATTATTGATATGGTCAGCATCAATAAAACAAAATGTAATGTATGCGCTAAATTACACTAACTAGTAACTACACACTTTCGCATTTTCTCGCATTTTTAATAAAGAAAATTTAGATAAACAGGTTAAAGGATAGAATGGAGAAACGACTGAAATTTTCAGAACGCCTATTCAGTGAGGGCAAAATATCTTGGATAAGCATTGCCTGTTTAGTATGTTTTACTTTTCATTAATAATGCCCATACAAATTTACTCACAATTACTAGACTCGAAACGTTGAGAAGATAAAAGTAGAAATTTATCAAACTACGTATTTGCGTGAAATTTTCTAAAACTGCTGAATTATGGAACATTTGAATAACGAGTGGATGGTGATTCATACGTATCAAAAACGAAATATCACCGAAGAAGAATTTGTGAAATACATTTGAAATTGTGTATCTAAATCCTTATAATTGAAGCATTACCATGGAAAATAATTCATGCACATTTTGTCATAAGAACTAAAAGCTTTCTCTGAATATTGCGTGAGAATAAGTGAAATAAAACAATTAGAGTAGTTCGAAGGATATTTTAATGCATACCAAATATAGTCGTGTCCTTTCAAATACGAATTCCAGAAACTTAAAGAGCAGCGCATCATTTGACCAATGTCTTGCCTACAGCATCAGTGAAAAAACTCGGAGAACAACATTCAAGAAAATAGATCCAGATTCAAATATATCAATGGTTCCCTTTAAGTATATTTAATCATCCCTGAATTTGAAATTCAGGGCTTTCACGGTACCCCACCAGTCTGGACTGACTGTCATTGTGGAAAACAATCTGTTAATCGTGTGGGGAGATGTATTCGCTGACAAGGTTCATTTTGTATGAACTTCCCATGTCATTTTCCAGTCTTACTGTCCATCATTGTGTTTGATTTTGATGCTACAGTTGGCATTATGGACTGTTTCGGAGGACCATGTTATAAAACAATGGTTATGAAAGTCATTGAAAAAATTACACGAAAGCTTCTGATCACCAGTCTAAGCGATAAGACAGTTTTTTGTTATACATGATATCAATGTACAATGTACAGGGTGTTTGCAATCTTCCCGCGGATTTTCGATATTAGGATTTTTGGACCGGTTACCTCATCATAGAGTTTCGGATGCATCTGCATATGCATCCCCATAGAGACGCCTTTATTTTGTCATCCGGATTACAAAATTAAAGTAATTATTGATACCATGGGGATTTGTGACACTGAAATCGGAGATTAGTAAAACTCACCAATGATATTTAAAGTCTGTTAAGTGAGATTCAGACTTAAGCGATTTTACCCGTGAAGAGTGCATCAATCGTGTCCCTGTCTGTAACTTTCGATTGTGAAAAAGCAAGAGATATGCTTCAGAAGAAATTCAGAAAAACACCACTGCAAGAACATCAATGGACTGGAAGAGCCTTTTGTAACCTCCTGTCAATGAATTTAAATCCTCTCAAACCCATCGGTGACCACCCAGCAAGACGAGTGTCAGACGATAATGTAAATGCGATCCAATAATACATTCATAATAACATACACTCATACATAATAACATACGATACATTCATGACAATCTTTATTTTTAATTGACGACAAAAAATCCGGGGGAAGATCGCGAACACTCTGCATATAGGCAAACAGAATTTTTCTTAGTCTTCATTACACACTTAGTGTAGTCCTTATACAAAGGTGAAACTGATGCATGCACTGGCAACTCATGTAACCATCAAAAAGGTTGCGTCACTTAGTATTCATGTAATCTTTGAAATATTTGAATATTGCGATAGACAAGATGACGGAATGAAAATATTTCAGCTCTAAGGCAGTCTTCATCTACCTATCAATGATTATATAATTGTCCTCATTTTATCTAAGATAATTGAAATTTACTCAGCGACTTAACCCAAGAAATTGAAAAATATCTACGATTAACAGCATACTTCTAACATTCTTTACAGATTGCATACGATGAAAAGTGCAAAAGAAGGTGTGCGCAGAAGAAGTCGGACTCTTGAAGCTCACCTGAATATTGAAGTAGCTACTTTCCAATACTTCAATCTCGTAGAAAATCTGGCTGTCGGAATTCGTCGTTCTAGTCGAATGGACTCAATTTCCTCTGACTCAGGAGATTCTGATCTCATGGACTCACATACAGAGGCCGATGAATCAATCGCGAACGCAGAGGAGACTCGTGAGCAGTTCGTACTCACCTCCGACATCTCTCACGTTTAACGAAATGGATCTCAGTGGGAATGGTCTCTTCCTTCCTGTGCCTTTGTTTCTTGCATGGGGTGCGTGAGCGGCGTTGACAACGGCGGTCCCGAAAACGTTAGGGAAGTAACAGAGTGATTAGCTGCACTGGCTCCCGGCAGTGGAAGAATTGGAGGACACCTCGGCTCGTTACATCGCATCTCTCTCCAACCTTCTGTCTTTGACGAAGTGAAGCGTCTGAGGCTAATGCGATTATAATTTCCCGATTCATCTTCTCACAACTCGTGAGATTCATCCTCTGTTCAACTCGAACTCACAAATAATTTGTAAACGAAGATGCGGCATAGTTTCTAAACAAATGAGTGCATTGCTTCCTCGTCGGTGCCTAAAAATTAGATGTGTTTTTGTGTGAACCAACGGCAAAACTGCCTCGAACTCGCGTCCAAACTTGTTCCACACAAAAGCGATTTTGAGGAGATAAAACAATGCTAGTATTATATTCTGATCCATTCATTTTGTTGACTGATATTGCCCTTAATGAGTCTATGCGTACAGTATTCCCCAACTCATAATTTAGCAGTTCGCGGATATTTCGACGCAGTTCTTGAGTACACCGAGCAGTTCTTGAGTACACCGAGCAAACCAGTAGTTTCACTTTCACCAGTAGATATCGATACTGCAGTGCACAATAAAGTTAGTTGAAATCAATTGTCCTAATTAAAGAATTACACAACTTCATGATGCATTGAAAATCTAGCAATTTATTGGCATGAATTGTTTATCCGACCGGTGCTGTGGCCTTGTGGTAGAGTGTTCGCTCTGCGTCCGGGGGACCTTGGTTCAAACTTTGGTCGGGTTAAATCTGAGACTTTTAAAATAGGTGCACTCTGCATTCTTGCTAAACACTCAACACAAAAAAGAATAAGAGTGGGATAAATAACAACTCGGCCACATGGAAGAAAGGCTCCGTGCCTAATGTGATTCCGTGTATAAACAAGATTCATTTTTTTATATTTCAATGTGATATTTCTACACAGCGCCATACTATGCGGTTCTAACAGTGACTCAATGATGGGCAGAAGAGACAGCAAGTCATGAAATAGTTTGGTCACGACTACGGCTAAAAAACATTGCTTGTTTTAAACATGTCTTTTGTTTTATTTAGAATTTCTCACTATAGCGGTTTCCTAAAACATATGATATAACTTTTAATTGCAAAAGCTATTGATGGAAGTCCAGATATCATAGTGATCATATTATCAACTATTGCGTCTTTTTATTGGTATTTGTCATCATACTTCACGGGAAGAGGATGAACTGAATGTAAGGTGTGCTGCACTTTCGGCACATAAAATTAAATTTTAATTTCTCTTTTGGTATTAGCATTCGTTCGTTCTGATTCCAAAACTCATGCGAGCGCAATTCATTCGTAACTTTACTCATACTACACATCATCATTCATAGCACACGATTGCCACCTTTTGATATAATAATAAATTAAGTTTGTATGATTCTTGGAAATTTATTCCGAATGTCTAATAGTCTAACCTCAAGTACGTGCAACTGTATGACGCAATATGACTCTCCAAAGTTTTCAGAAATTTGTCTAAGAGAATAATCAGCTTAACAATTGACAGCAAGTAGGAGCTTGTTATGTATGTAGAACGAATCGGGTCAGATTTCAGTAGGTAGACTGAAGCAGTCTTTCATTCCTTCTTGTCAATCAGTCACGTGTTTCTATTTGCCATAAGCCGGTCATACCGTCGAAATCATCGACTTGAATAGCCAAAGTGTTTCACGTGTGTGAAGTTAGCACCGCCACTCAGCACCGCCATCTTGAAAATGGAATGTGCCAGTCAAATAAACCTAACAGATCCATGCATTTGGTGTGTGCCAGCATGTGCCGACCATTATTTTTAAAGAATTCCTCCTAGTTTAGGAGAAATCGATGCTCGAAAGTTCGACATGGCGGTGATGTGAAGTTAGCACCGCCACTAAAATTTTTTTCCAAAATACACAATCAAAACATACGAAACACGCACAACAGATAGAAGACCATCAAAAACATTGTGCCAGCAAGTTTCAGCACCTAAATCCCCGTACTTCCGGAGAAATCAGTCCCCGAAACCACAAAATGGCGGTGATGTGAAGTTAGCACCGCCGCAAATTTTTTTTCCAAAATACACAATCAAAACATACGAAACACGCACAACAGATAGAAGACCATCAAAAACATTGTGCCAGCAAGTTTCAGCACCTAAATCCCCGTACTTCCGGAGAAATCAGTCCCCGAAACCACAAAATGGCGGTGATGTGAAGTTAGCACCGCCACAAATTTTTTTTTCCAAAATACACAATCAAAACATGCGAAACACGCACAACAGATAGAAGACCATCAAAAACATTGTGCCAGAAAGTTTCAGCACCTAAATCCCCGTACTTCCGGAGAAATCAGTCCCCGAAACCACAAAATGGCGGTGATGTGAAGTTAGCACCGCCACAAATTTTTTTTCCAAAATACACGATCAAAACATACGAAACACGTGCAACAGATAGAAGACCATCAAAAACATTGTGCCAGCAAGTTTCTTCACCTAGCTCCCCGTACTTCCGGAGAAATCAGTCCCCGAAACCACAAAATGGCGGTGATGTGAAGTTAGCACCGCCACTGAAGTCTTTTTTTAAAATACGCAAATAAAACACGCGAGACAAGTACAACTGAGAGATGATCATCAAAAACATTGTGCCAGCAAGTTTCTTCTCCTAAGACGCCGTACTTGTGGAGAAATTAGCCCCCGAAAGCTCAATGCGCTGGCGGTGATGTGAAGTTGGCACCGCCATCTTGAAAAATGCATGTGCCAGTCAAACCAACGATCAGAATCGATCTAGATGGAGTGTGCCAGCATCTGCCACTCACTTCTTTCACGAAAATCCCACCAGATCCGGTGGAAAACCAACCCGAAAGCTCATTGGCGGTGATGTGAAGTTGGCACCGCCATCTTGAAAAATGCATGTGCCAGTCAAACCAACGATCAGAATCGATCTAGATGGAGTGTGCCAGCATGTGCCACTCACTATTTTGAAAGAATTCCGCTTAGTTTAGGAAAAATCGATGCTCGAAAGTTCGACATGGCGGTGATGTGAAGTTAGCACCGCCACTAACATTTTTTTTCCAAAATACACAATCAAAACATACGAAACACGCACAACAGATAGAAGACCATCAAAAACATTGTGCCAGCAAGTTTCAGCACCTAAATCCCCGTACTTCCGGAGAAATCAGTCCCCGAAACCACAAAATGGCGGTGATGTGAAGTTAGCACCGCCGCAAATTTTTTTTCCAAAATACACAATCAAAACATACGAAACACGCACAACAGATAGAAGACCATCAAAAACATTGTGCCAGCAAGTTTCAGCACCTAAATCCCCGTACTTCCGGAGAAATCAGTCCCCGAAACCACAAAATGGCGGTGATGTGAAGTTAGCACCACCACAAATTTTTTTTTCCAAAATACACAATCAAAACATGCGAAACACGCACAACAGATAGAAGACCATCAAAAACATTGTGCCAGATAGTTTCAGCACCTAAATCCCCGTACTTCCGGAGAAATCAGTCCCCGAAACCACAAAATGGGGGTGATGTGAAGTTAGCACCGCCACAAATTTTTTTTTCCAAAATACACAATCAAAACATACGAAACACGTGCAACAGATAGAAGACCATCAAAAACATTGTGCCAGCAAGTTTCTTCACCTAGCTCCCCGTACTTCCGGAGAAATCAGTCCCCGAAACCACAAAATGGCGGTGATGTGAAGTTAGCACCGCCACTGAAGTCTTTTTTTAAAATACGCAAATAAAACACGCGAGACAAGTACAACTGAGAGATGATCATCAAAAACATTGTGCCAGCAAGTTTCTTCTCCTAAGACGCCGTACTTGTGGAGAAATTAGCCCCCGAAAGCTCAATGCGCTGGCGGTGATGTGAAGTTGGCACCGCCATCTTGAAAAATGCATGTGCCAGTCAAACCTACGATCAGAATCGATCTAGATGGAGTGCGCCAGCATCTGCCACTCACTTCTTTCACGAAAATCCCACCAGATCCGGTGGAAAACCAACCCGAAAGCTCATTGGCGGTGATGTGAAGTTGGCACCGCCATCTTGAAAAATGCATGTGCCAGTCAAACCAACGATCAGAATCGATCTAGATGGAGTGTGCCAGCATGTGCCACTCACTATTTTGAAAGAATTCCGCTTAGTTTAGGAAAAATCGATGCTCGAAAGTTCGACATGGCGGTGATGTGAAGTTAGCACCGCCACTAAAATTTTTTTTCCAAAATACACAATCAAAACATACGAAACACGCACAACAGATAGAAGACCATCAAAAACATTGTGCCAGCAAGTTTCAGCACCTAAATCCCCGTACTTCCGGAGAAATCAGTCCCCGAAACCACAAAATGGCGGTGATGTGAAGTTAGCACCGCCACTGAAGTCTTTTTTTAAAATACGCAAATAAAACACGCGAGACAAGTACAACTGAGAGATGATCATCAAAAACATTGTGCCAGCAAGTTTCTTCTCATAAGACGCCGTACTTCCGGAGAAATTAGCCCCCGAAAGCTCAATGCGCTGGCGGTGATGTGAAGTTGGCACCGCCATCTTGAAAAATGCATGTGCCAGTCAAACCAACGATCAGAATCGATCTAGATGGAGTGTGCCAGCATCTGCCACTCATTTCTTTCACGAAAATCCCACCAGATCCGGTGGAAAACCAACCCGAAAGCTCATTGGCGGTGATGTGAAGTTGGCACCGCCATCTTGAAAAATGCATGTGCCAGTCAAACCAACGATTAGAATCGATCTAGATGGAGTGTGCCAGCATGTGCCACTCACTATTTTGAAAGAATTCCGCTTAGTTTAGGAAAAATCGATGCTCGAAAGTTCGACATGGCGGTGATGTGAAGTTAGCACCGCCACTAACATTTTTTTTCCAAAATACACAATCAAAACATACGAAACACGCACAACAGATAGAAGACCATCAAAAACATTGTGCCAGCAAGTTTCAGCACCTAAATCCCCGTACTTCCGGAGAAATCAGTCCCCGAAACCACAAAATGGCGGTGATGTGAAGTTAGCACCGCCGCAAATTTTTTTTCCAAAATACACAATCAAAACATACGAAACACGCACAACAGATAGAAGACCATCAAAAACATTGTGCCAGCAAGTTTCAGCACCTAAATCCCCGTACTTCCGGAGAAATCAGTCCCCGAAACCACAAAATGGCGGTGATGTGAAGTTAGCACCACCACAAATTTTTTTTCCAAAATACACAATCAAAACATGCGAAACACGCACAACAGATAGAAGACCATCAAAAACATTGTGCCAGATAGTTTCAGCACCTAAATCCCCGTACTTCCGGAGAAATCAGTCCCCGAAACCACAAAATGGGGGTGATGTGAAGTTAGCACCGCCACAAATTTTTTTTTCCAAAATACACAATCAAAACATACGAAACACGTGCAACAGATAGAAGACCATCAAAAACATTGTGCCAGCAAGTTTCTTCACCTAGCTCCCCGTACTTCCGGAGAAATCAGTCCCCGAAACCACAAAATGGCGGTGATGTGAAGTTAGCACCGCCACTGAAGTCTTTTTTTAAAATACGCAAATAAAACACGCGAGACAAGTACAACTGAGAGATGATCATCAAAAACATTGTGCCAGCAAGTTTCTTCTCCTAAGACGCCGTACTTGTGGAGAAATTAGCCCCCGAAAGCTCAATGCGCTGGCGGTGATGTGAAGTTGGCACCGCCATCTTGAAAAATGCATGTGCCAGTCAAACCTACGATCAGAATCGATCTAGATGGAGTGCGCCAGCATCTGCCACTCACTTCTTTCACGAAAATCCCACCAGATCCGGTGGAAAACCAACCCGAAAGCTCATTGGCGGTGATGTGAAGTTGGCACCGCCATCTTGAAAAATGCATGTGCCAGTCAAACCAACGATCAGAATCGATCTAGATGGAGTGTGCCAGCATGTGCCACTCACTATTTTGAAAGAATTCCGCTTAGTTTAGGAAAAATCGATGCTCGAAAGTTCGACATGGCGGTGATGTGAAGTTAGCACCGCCACTAAAATTTTTTTTCCAAAATACACAATCAAAACATACGAAACACGCACAACAGATAGAAGACCATCAAAAACATTGTGCCAGCAAGTTTCAGCACCTAAATCCCCGTACTTCCGGAGAAATCAGTCCCCGAAACCACAAAATGGCGGTGATGTGAAGTTAGCACCGCCACTGAAGTCTTTTTTTAAAATACGCAAATAAAACACGCGAGACAAGTACAACTGAGAGATGATCATCAAAAACATTGTGCCAGCAAGTTTCTTCTCCTAAGACGCCGTACTTCCGGAGAAATTAGCCCCCGAAAGCTCAATGCGCTGGCGGTGATGTGAAGTTGGCACCGCCATCTTGAAAAATGCATGTGCCAGTCAAACCAACGATCAGAATCGATCTAGATGGAGTGTGCCAGCATCTGCCACTCATTTCTTTCACGAAAATCCCACCAGATCCGGTGGAAAACCAACCCGAAAGCTCATTGGCGGTGATGTGAAGTTGGCACCGCCATCTTGAAAAATGCATGTGCCAGTCAAACCAACGATTAGAATCGATCTAGATGGAGTGTGCCAGCATGTGCCACTCACTATTTTGAAAGAATTCCGCTTAGTTTAGGAAAAATCGATGCTCGAAAGTTCGACATGGCGGTGATGTGAAGTTAGCACCGCCACTAACATTTTTTTTTCCAAAATACACAATCAAAACATACGAAACACGCACAACAGATAGAAGACCATCAAAAACATTGTGCCAGCAAGTTTCAGCACCTAAATCCCCGTACTTCCGGAGAAATCAGTCCCCGAAACCACAAAATGGCGGTGATGTGAAGTTAGCACCGCCGCAAATTTTTTTTCCAAAATACACAATCAAAACATACGAAACACGCACAACAGATAGAAGACCATCAAAAACATTGTGCCAGCAAGTTTCAGCACCTAAATCCCCGTACTTCCGGAGAAATCAGTCCCCGAAACCACAAAATGGCGGTGATGTGAAGTTAGCACCACCACAAATTTTTTTTTCCAAAATACACAATCAAAACATGCGAAACACGCACAACAGATAGAAGACCATCAAAAACATTGTGCCAGATAGTTTCAGCACCTAAATCCCCGTACTTCCGGAGAAATCAGTCCCCGAAACCACAAAATGGGGGTGATGTGAAGTTAGCACCGCCACAAATTTTTTTTTCCAAAATACACAATCAAAACATACGAAACACGTGCAACAGATAGAAGACCATCAAAAACATTGTGCCATCAAGTTTCTTCACCTAGCTCCCCGTACTTCCGGAGAAATCAGTCCCCGAAACCACAAAATGGCGGTGATGTGAAGTTAGCACCGCCACTGAAGTCTTTTTTTAAAATACGCAAATAAAACACGCGAGACAAGTACAACTGAGAGATGATCATCAAAAACATTGTGCCAGCAAGTTTCTTCTCCTAAGACGCCGTACTTGTGGAGAAATTAGCCCCCGAAAGCTCAATGCGCTGGCGGTGATGTGAAGTTGGCACCGCCATCTTGAAAAATGCATGTGCCAGTCAAACCTACGATCAGAATCGATCTAGATGGAGTGCGCCAGCATGTGCCACTCACTTCTTTCACGAAAATCCCACCAGATCCGGTGGAAAACCAACCCGAAAGCTCATTGGCGGTGATGTGAAGTTGACACCGCCATCTTGAAAAATGCATGTGCCAGTCAAACCAACGATCAGAATCGATCTAGATGGAGTGTGCCAGCATGTGCCACTCACTATTTTGAAAGAATTCCGCTTAGTTTAGGAAAAATCGATGCTCGAAAGTTCGACATGGCGGTGATGTGAAGTTAGCACCGCCACTAAAATTTTTTTTCCAAAATACACAATCAAAACATACGAAACACGCACAACAGATAGAAGACCATCAAAAACATTGTGCCAGCAAGTTTCAGCACCTAAATCCCCGTACTTCCGGAGAAATCAGTCCCCGAAACCACAAAATGGCGGTGATGTGAAGTTAGCACCGCCGCAAATTTTTTTTCCAAAATACACAATCAAAACATACGAAACACGCACAACAGATAGAAGACCATCAAAAACATTGTGCCAGCAAGTTTCAGCACCTAAATCCCCGTACTTCCGGAGAAATCAGTCCCCGAAACCACAAAATGGCGGTGATGTGAAGTTAGCACCACCACAAATTTTTTTTCCAAAATACACAATCAAAACATGCGAAACACGCACAACAGATAGAAGACCATCAAAAACATTGTGCCAGATAGTTTCAGCACCTAAATCCCCGTACTTCCGGAGAAATCAGTCCCCGAAACCACAAAATGGCGGTGATGTGAAGTTAGCACCGCCACAAATTTTTTTTTCCAAAATACACAATCAAAACATACGAAACACGTGCAACAGATAGAAGACCATCAAAAACATTGTGCCATCAAGTTTCTTCACCTAGCTCCCCGTACTTCCGGAGAAATCAGTCCCCGAAACCACAAAATGGCGGTGATGTGAAGTTAGCACCGCCACTGAAGTCTTTTTTTAAAATACGCAAATAAAACACGCGAGACAAGTACAACTGAGAGATGATCATCAAAAACATTGTGCCAGCAAGTTTCTTCTCCTAAGACGCCGTACTTCCGGAGAAATTAGCCCCCGAAAGCTCAATGCGCTGGCGGTGATGTGAAGTTGGCACCGCCATCTTGAAAAATGCATGTGCCAGTCAAACCTACGATCAGAATCGATCTAGATGGAGTGCGCCAGCATGTGCCACTCACTTCTTTCACGAAAATCCCACCAGATCCGGTGGAAAACCAACCCGAAAGCTCATTGGCGGTGATGTGAAGTTGACACCGCCATCTTGAAAAATGCATGTGCCAGTCAAACCAACGATCAGAATCGATCTAGATGGAGTGTGCCAGCATGTGCCACTCACTATTTTGAAAGAATTCCGCTTAGTTTAGGAAAAATCGATGCTCGAAAGTTCGACATGGCGGTGATGTGAAGTTAGCACCGCCACTAAAATTTTTTTTCCAAAATACACAATCAAAACATACGAAACACGCACAACAGATAGAAGACCATCAAAAACATTGTGCCAGCAAGTTTCAGCACCTAAATCCCCGTACTTCCGGAGAAATCAGTCCCCGAAACCACAAAATGGCGGTGATGTGAAGTTAGCACCGCCACTGAAGTCTTTTTTTAAAATACGCAAATAAAACACGCGAGACAAGTACAACTGAGAGATGATCATCAAAAACATTGTGCCAGCAAGTTTCTTCTCCTAAGACGCCGTACTTCCGGAGAAATTAGCCCCCGAAAGCTCAATGCGCTGGCGGTGATGTGAAGTTGGCACCGCCATCTTGAAAAATGCATGTGCCAGTCAAACCAACGATCAGAATCGATCTAGATGGAGTGTGCCAGCATCTGCCACTCATTTCTTTCACGAAAATCCCACCAGATCCGGTGGAAAACCAACCCGAAAGCTCAATGGCGGTGATGTGAAGTTGGCACCGCCATCTTGAAAAATGCATGTGCCAGTCAAACCAACGATCAGAATCGATCTAGATGGAGTGTGCCAGCATGTGCCACTCACTATTTTGAAAGAATTCCGCTTAGTTTAGGAAAAATCGATGCTCGAAAGTTCGACATGGCGGTGATGTGAAGTTAGCACCGCCACTAAAATTTTTTTTCCAAAATACACAATCAAAACATACGAAACACGCACAACAGATAGAAGACCATCAAAAACATTGTGCCAGCAAGTTTCAGCACCTAAATCCCCGTACTTCCGGAGAAATCAGTCCCCGAAACCACAAAATGGCGGTGATGTGAAGTTAGCACCGCCACAAATTTTTTTTTCCAAAATACACAATCAAAACATACGAAACACGCACAACAGATAGAAGACCATCAAAAACATTGTGCCAGCAAGTTTCTTCACCTAGCTCCCCGTACTTCCGGAGAAATCAGTCCCCGAAACCACAAAATGGCGGTGATGTGAAGTTAGCACCGCCACTGAAGTCTTTTTTTAAAATACGCAAATAAAACACGCGAGACAAGTACAACTGAGAGATGATCATCAAAAACATTGTGCCAGCAAGTTTCTTCTCCTAAGACGCCGTACTTGTGGAGAAATTAGCCCCCGAAAGCTCAATGCGCTGGCGGTGATGTGAAGTTGGCACCGCCATCTTGAAAAATGCATGTGCCAGTCAAACCAACGATCAGAATCGATCTAGATGGAGTGTGCCAGCATGTGCCACTCACTTCTTTCACGAAAATCCCACCAGATCTGGTGGAAAACCAACCCGAAAGCTCATTGGCGGTGATGTGAAGTTGGCACCGCCATCTTGAAAAATGCATGTGCCAGTCAAACCAACGATCAGAATCGATCTAGATGGAGTGTGCCAGCATGTGCCACTCACTATTTTGAAAGAATTCCGCTTAGTTTAGGAAAAATCGATGCTCGAAAGTTCGACATGGCGGTGATGTGAAGTTAGCACCGCCACTAAAATTTTTTTTCCAAAATACACAATCAAAACATACGAAACACGCACAACAGATAGAAGACCATCAAAAACATTGTGCCAGCAAGTTTCAGCACCTAAATCCCCGTACTTCCGGAGAAATCAGTCCCCGAAACCACAAAATGGCGGTGATGTGAAGTTAGCACCGCCACTGAAGTCTTTTTTTAAAATACGCAAATAAAACACGCGAGACAAGTACAACTGAGAGATGATCATCAAAAACATTGTGCCAGCAAGTTTCTTCTCCTAAGACGCCGTACTTGTGGAGAAATTAGCCCCCGAAAGCTCAATGCGCTGGCGGTGATGTGAAGTTGGCACCGCCATCTTGAAAAATGCATGTGCCAGTCAAACCAACGATCAGAATCGATCTAGATGGAGTGTGCCAGCATCTGCCACTCATTTCTTTCACGAAAATCCCACCAGATCCGGTGGAAAACCAACCCGAAAGCTCAATGGCGGTGATGTGAAGTTGGCACCGCCATCTTGAAAAATGCATGTGCCAGTCAAACCAACGATCAGAATCGATCTAGATGGAGTGTGCCAGCATGTGCCACTCACTATTTTGAAAGAATTCCGCTTAGTTTAGGAAAAATCGATGCTCGAAAGTTCGACATGGCGGTGATGTGAAGTTAGCACCGCCACTAAAATTTTTTTTCCAAAATACACAATCAAAACATACGAAACACGCACAACAGATAGAAGACCATCAAAAACATTGTGCCAGAAAGTTTCAGCACCTAAATCCCCGTACTTCCGGAGAAATCAGTCCCCGAAACCACAAAATGGCGGTGATGTGAAGTTAGCACCGCCACAAATTTTTTTTTCCAAAATACACAATCAAAACATACGAAACACGCACAACAGATAGAAGACCATCAAAAACATTGTGCCAGCAAGTTTCTTCACCTAGCTCCCCGTACTTCCGGAGAAATCAGTCCCCGAAACCACAAAATGGCGGTGATGTGAAGTTAGCACCGCCACTGAAGTCTTTTTTTAAAATACGCAAATAAAACACGCGAGACAAGTACAACTGAGAGATGATCATCAAAAACATTGTGCCAGCAAGTTTCTTCTCCTAAGACGCCGTACTTCCGGAGAAATTAGCCCCCGAAAGCTCAATGCGCTGGCGGTGATGTGAAGTTGGCACCGCCATCTTGAAAAATGCATGTGCCAGTCAAACCAACGATCAGAATCGATCTAGATGGAGTGTGCCAGCATGTGCCACTCACTTCTTTCACGAAAATCCCACCAGATCCGGTGGAAAACCAACCCGAAAGCTCAATGGCGGTGATGTGAAGTTGGCACCGCCATCTTGAAAAATGCATGTGCCAGTCAAACCAACGATCAGAATCGATCTAGATGGAGTGTGCCAGCATGTGCCACTCATTATTTTGAAAGAATTCCGCTTAGTTTAGGAAAAATCGATGCTCGAAAGTTCGACATGGCGGTGATGTTAAGTTAGCACCGCCACTAAAATTTTTTTTCCAAAATACACAATCAAAACATACGAAACACGTGCAACAGATAGAAGACCATCAAAAACATTGTGCCAGCAAGTTTCTTCACCTAGCTCCCCGTACTTCCGGAGAAATCAGTCCCCGAAACCACAAAATGGCGGTGATGTGAAGTTAGCACCGCCACAAATTTTTTTTTCCAAAATACACAATCAAAACATACGAAACACGCACAACAGATAGAAAACCATCAAAAACATTGTGCCAGCAAGTTTCTTCACCTAGCTCCCCGTACTTCCGGAGAAATCAGTCCCCGAAACCACAAAATGGCGGTGATGTGAAGTTAGCACCGCCACTGAAGTCTTTTTTTAAAATACGCAAATAAAACACGCGAGACAAGTACAACTGAGAGATGATCATCAAAAACATTGTGCCAGCAAGTTTCTTCTCCTAAGACGCCGTACTTCCGGAGAAATTAGCCCCCGAAAGCTCAATGCGCTGGCGGTGATGTGAAGTTGGCACCGCCATCTTGAAAAATGCATGTGCCAGTCAAACCAACGATCAGAATCGATCTAGATGGAGTGTGCCAGCATGTGCCACTCACTTCTTTCACGAAAATCCCACCAGATCCGGTGGAAAACCAACCCGAAAGCTCAATGGCGGTGATGTGAAGTTGGCACCGCCATCTTGAAAAATGCATGTGCCAGTCAAACCAACGATCAGAATCGATCTAGATGGAGTGTGCCAGCATGTGCCACTCACTATTTTGAAAGAATTCCGCTTAGTTTAGGAAAAATCGATGCTCGAAAGTTCGACATGGCGGTGATGTGAAGTTAGCACCGCCACTAAAATTTTTTTTCCAAAATACACAATCAAAACATACGAAACACGTGCAACAGATAGAAAACCATCAAAAACATTGTGCCAGCAAGTTTCTTCACCTAGCTCCCCGTACTTCCGGAGAAATCAGTCCCCGAAACCACAAAATGGCGGTGATGTGAAGTTAGCACCGCCACTGAAGTCTTTTTTTTAAATACGCAAATAAAACACGCGAGACAAGTACAACTGAGAGATGATCATCAAAAATATTGTGCCATCAAGTTTCTGCTCCCAAGACGCCGTGCTTGGTGAAACCAAAATGACCGTGCTGCAGTCACCGAAATCACTATTTTGCGGTGATGTGAAGTTGGCACCGCCATCTTGAAAAATGCATGTGTCAGTCAAACCGAGATGGAGTGTGCCAGCATGATTTCAGAAAAATCACACCTCAGTCGGTGGAAAACCAACACGAAAGCTCAATGGCGGTGATGTGAAGTTGGCATCGCCACTGAATGTTTTTTCCAAAATTGGGACCACTCAATGGAGGTATTGTAAAATTTTCCTCTTGAACATTAAACCGTTTGCTTACTGGCTTTACAGATGTCAATGCGAATACCAATATCTGGACAGGTGAATACCGTCATGTGCCTGAACTGTTAACAGAAAGCTGAAGCTGGTAGTTTGTTCAAAACTCTGTAAGACAGTGAAGGCATTTGACGAGTGTATGCAATGACATAGCTAGGAAGACTTACTTTCTTATTAAAGGCCATTGATGAATAGCATGCAATTTGTTTATTTTTCCCCGCATGAAGGACAGTTCACGACTTCCAACGGCAAAGCTATTGGTAATGGTTTGAATTCGTATGAAATGTACAGTGATAAAGAGAAAGAAAGTTAAACACAAAGATCAGTTTCTCGAAGCCACGTGCGTAAGTCACGATCGACGGTCTTCAGGTCACCACACATTCCAATTACAGGACACATCAGGACGTGTTCACTAGTTTGAACGTCTCCGCATCTGCAGGAATCACTTGAGGACAGACCGATCTTATGCATGAATGCAGCGAATCTGCCGTGTCCAGATCGGAGACGATTCAGGAGGACCCACTGTCCTCTGGGGAGATCGGAGCCGGGAGGATGGTAAGCCGGTTCGGATATGAAGCGCCGAAGTCCGTCACTCGCCTGTGTCCATTTTCGTCTCCATTCATCTGCAGCCCATGAGTTGGAATAGGTTGTTGATAGTGGGATAAGGCCGTTGTGTCGTCTGGATAGAGGGTTGCGTGACTTAAGTCTTCTTGATGGTCGGTCGTTGGCGAAGAGCTTCTTATGCAGCAGGTGGTCACTGTCCGAAGCTCTTTGGTGAAGTCGTATCGCGAGTCTTCCGACGTCAGTGAAAGGTAATAATGCCGGATACAACTTGGGAGAAATTTTAGAAACTTTTGAACTCATGAAATTTGAACTTTTATAGAATTTTGGCATGTTTTAGATAATAGATATGTTTTTAGATTTGTTAATAGATATGATGCGATAACGAATCCGCATCTTGATAATAAATGACAAAAGTAAACAGGTGAATTTCGTGAGGTGAAATTAATTATCAAACCAACAATAAGTCAATTTCTTAAATTAATGCATGCCAATAAATTATGTACTTGTGTTATTTGATAATTGATTCTTAGGTTTAATCTAAGGATATCAATACACAAATTACTGCTCAGCGTTCTCAGATCACATCATTTAAAACTGCCCAGAAGGTTGACGCAATAGAATAATGATCTTTTTGAAAAAACAAGAAACATTATGTTTTTTTGCTTTAAAATATTTTTTAAAAAGCATGGTTTTTTAAAATCCTAGTCACGACTCACAATCGCCACTGCTTCATCTAACCTGTGCGCTCGGACAAGTCTGTTAAGTTGACATTCGAGTTTTCCGAGGGGTATTTTACTCATACAAAATCGGCACAATAATATATCTTTATAAAAAGTTTTTTAACTCGTACATGATTAACTTCTAAAATATTGAGCGATTGTGAAATAGAGCGCTTGCGCTATCTCAGAATTCGCTGCAATGAGATGAATTCGTTAATAATAGTCGACATCAGGCAGAGAATTATCAATCAATACGGTACGTGAAGAACAATTTAAGGATTAAGCCATCATAGAAATTTTATTACCGGTATATATATCTTTAATAATAAGCATGAAATACTGAGCTGTATTCAGCACTACGATTAAATTTTGGCTGTCTGTCTTTAATTTTCAACTAAAAATGCGCTAAAATTTGCAACTAAAATTGTATAGCATATATTTTTGTCAACTTGAGCAGGCGTGATGATATTAATCAAACAATGTGCATGCATAACATACATGCACAATTCTTTCTATGAAAAAATGAATAACTGTGAAAAATTATGCAGACATTGATGCCTCTAGTCATACACTCTATGAACTTGCTCCATTGAAGGTACCAAAAAGGACAAGCTGTCATTGAATCTAAGCATGAATTATGTCTAAAAATTCCAGTCAATTATTTTCTTTCATTACAATGCTTCAAAATTAGTTTTAGGTTTCTTGTATGTACCGGGTACTTGCACGTTTAGGGTGACTTGAATTTCAATCCTATTTCACGATGTTTTCGCATATTTATTTATCCTTTTTAGGGGACTTAATGCCTGAAGTGGGGAGACAGTAGCGAAAGTCGTCTTTGTTATTACATGAACGATGTCAAGGAAACTAGTGGACACATGCTGTAATTCCATTTATTTGTAGCTGCCAATAGTAATCATCCACATAGGCGTACTCCCAGTCTTTTTCGAAATAGTCTTTTGGTGAAATAGTGATGCATACTGAGGTCACTATGAAAATATAACATTGTAAGTACCACATCTGATTTAGAGCAACAGGGAGAACAATGTGGTTGAATTTTTCTGCCTAAAACTGTCAAACGCACCTACATTTTGACATAAACATCGTATGCATTCGCAGACCTTCACGAAAGTAAAAGTCCTAAGCCAAAGTTTACCAATACCTCTTGTAGACTTGAGCATCGCGTAGAACCCTTTGAAATTGAGTCCGAAATGTCTCATTTCGAACTTCGCATAAGAATAATGAAATGCCAGTATGAGAACACACTTCCTATACTAGTAATTGTAGAAATTTGAGAATTCTCAGTTCAGTTCGCTCTTTAGTTCGTGAACGGCAAGTTCTTAGTCCAGTTCAGTTCAACGGCAGCTTCACTGCGACGCAGAAGTTCAACAATTATCTGGAATGGGTGTCATATTGCATCCTATATATGACATCTACTTACGCCATATTTCCGACTGACAGCTGAAGTAAATAATAATATCATAATCAATAATCATCAATTTTAGAAAAAGAAATATCAACATTAGAAATATTTATTCATTCATTTCTTATGGGCTGTTATTTTATTGACTTTAATGGATAAATGTTCCTGTTGCTTCTATAACGATCAGCACACTGGCGTTGACCTTATCTTTGACTCTGACGCACAATGAGCAAAGTAAGGCAGTTGTCAATTGAAAAGTGCCTGCATCGTTGAATTGAAGAAAGTTGGATTATCTAATAAGGCACCAGCTGCTCAACATGAAGCATCGCAGTCAGTAGTATATCCGCTATTGCGCAAACATCGAGAAACTGGAGCCACCACCCCTGGAGAAAGAAGCTGACGTCCCAAAGCCGTTTTTAGGCACACAATATGATTGGTTTGTAGAGAAGCTAAAAATGCCCTTTCATTTCATCAACACAACCGAGATCTTCCATTGATGCACAAAGCGTGTACATGACAACTGTCAACCGTTCAATTAGTTACAGAAAGTTTAGACCGCTCAAAAAGCCATTAATGACAAAGGCTCACTTGATCAACAGACTGACCTTCTGCCAACAACATGTTAACTAGACGCCTGATCAATGGCGAAGAGTGATGTGGAGTGACGAATCCACAATTCAGTTGTTCTGGACTTCTGACAAATCTGTTAGCAGAATTCCAACATCAACTTCCTGTGATCCTCGGCATAACCGGCCACTAGTCACGCATCCAACGTCCACAACGGCATGAGCTTGCTTCAGAGTTAGAGATCCTCTGCATATTACCGAAAAAAGTGACGACGAAAGCTTCACGATATCTTCAAGTGCTACAAGATCATTTATTGACTTACATTGAAATTCAAAATACGTCAATCTTTATGCACGACGGCGCCCCCTACCATAAGGCAAAAATGGCATCACAGTGGCTCCTGAAGAATGGCATTGATACCCTTGCATGTTACATTCGCCGGATTTAAATCCTTTTTAGCCAAGTTGCGACATTCTCTTAAAAATGTGAGGTGTTGGCATTTTGTTAATTAAGATAGCCGAGCGCATGGAATATAGGTCTTTTTACAATTTCCGTATACTATCAGAAGCATCTGATTTTATGTCAAACATTATTCTACCCATATTTCTCTCATATTTGGAGTATATATCAAAATTACTCGATTCTGTTATTATAGGTAATGAAAGTCCAGTTTAGAAGCCTAGTTTGCCGGATGTTGAATGCTAGTTTTAGATGATGAAAGTTTCCCAATTTCATCATGTAGATCAGATAATGCTGACTTAATCAAATTTATTCCGAAAAAGTATTGAATAAGTCACATATCTAAATAAAAAATGTTTTATCTCGTTAGTAGTAAGCAAAACTCCACTTCTGGACCGCGCAAGATGGCGGCCATCGCTGCGTCCCCCCCCCCTCTGGCACGGCAGAGTGTCGTGGTCGGCCGCCGTGGTGCTTCGTGTCTGAGTCCCCCCCCCCTCTGGAACGACAGAGGTTGTGGTCTGTCGTGGTGTGCCGGCCGGGTGGGTCCACGTTCACAACATGTTCGCTGACGTCCCCCCCCCTCTGCAACGACAGAGTGTGAGACTCGGGTGAGTTGGTCCGACCGCCTGGTTGACGTGGGCGACCGTCTAGGTTGACGTGGGCGACCGCCAGGATTAGTCTTGAGGCTATAGTGTGTGATGTTTTTGGTGCAATCTGCTGAATGTTGGGTTGTAAAATGGGTTGTTTCGAGTGGAAGGAGTGGTCGGATGAGAAAACGGAGGTCAGATTCGGATTCAGCGTGAAATTCTGCATCGGTAGGGTGAGTTTCAAGGCAATCGGTGAGAAAAAATTTTCAACATTTTTCGAAAAACGACAGAGTTAGAATTTGGGACGTTTTGGTGTGTAGCGCCCAAACGAAGCATCGGATGAGAAAACGGAGGCCAGATTCGGAATCTACGTGAAATTTTGGGTTAGGAAGGATGTTTCCAGCGAAATCGGAGAGAAAAAATTTTCGGCTGACGTCCCCCCCCCCTGGACAGCTTGCTTCCAGTGGACGGATTTTGTCGTGCGATAGCTCGTTTGAAAGCTAAGAGTGAGACAAATTCAGTGAAAGAATCGGCTTGTTCCTATCTGTCTTCGTTCAAAAGTTAGAGCGGTTACAAGATTTTAGGTCGGAGCTCGCTCACCTTAAAAAATCCTAAGTGTCAGAGTGACTTTGTATGGGTAAAATTTTGAAAATTTTCCAAAGTGTGGAATTTCGACCTGGGACCGTCACCAAAACATTTTTCATCAAATTTCACTGACCCCCCCCCCCCCGACAACAATCTTCTAACTTTGGTTCTAGTGGACGGATTTTGTCTTACAGCTACTCGTTTGAAAGAGGAGAAAAAACTGCTCGACAACATTTTTTGTTGCGAGTCAATCGGACCAGCCGTTCACAAGTTAGAGCGGTTACAAGATTTTAGGTCGGAGCTCGCTCACCTGAAAAATCCTAAGTGTCAGAGTGACTTTGTATGGATAAAATTTTGAAAATTTTCCAAAGTGTGGAATTTCGACCTGGGACCGTCACCAAAACATTTTTCATCAAATTTCACTGACCCCCCCCCCCCGACAACAATCTTCTAACTTTGGTTCTAGTGGACGGATTTTGTCTTACAGCTACTCGTTTGAAAGAGGAGAAAAAACTGCTCGACAACATTTTTTGTTGCGAGTCAATCGGACCAGCCGTTCACAAGTTAGAGCGGTTACAAGATTTTAGGTCGGAGCTCGCTCACCTGAAAAAATCCTAAGTGTCAGAGTGACTTTGTATGGGTAAAATTTTGAAAATTTTCCAAAGTGTGGAATTTCGACCTGGGACCGTCACCAAAACATTTTTCATCAAATTTCACTGACCTCCCCCCCCCTGGACAGCTAGCTTCTATCTTGGCTTCTAGTGGACGGATTTTCTCGTGCAATAGCTCGTTTGAAAGCTAAGAGTGAGACAAATTCAGTGAAAGAATCGGCTTGTTCCTATCTGTC
Source organism: Prostheceraeus crozeri (assembly GCA_907163375.1). Lineage (NCBI taxonomy): Eukaryota > Metazoa > Platyhelminthes > Polycladida > Euryleptidae > Prostheceraeus > Prostheceraeus crozeri. The sequence goes on from CAJQUW010013498.1 coordinate 221,095, forward strand.
TTCGTTCAAAAGTTAGAGCGGTTACAAGATTTTAGGTCGGAGCTCGCTCACCTGAAAAAATCCTAAGTGTCAGAGTGACTTTGTATGGGTAAAATTTTGAAAATTTTCCAAAGTGTGGAATTTCGACCTGGGACCGTCACCAAAACATTTTTCATCAAATTTCACTGACCTCCCCCCCCCTGGACAGCTAGCTTCTATCTTGGCTTCTAGTGGACGGATTTTCTCGTGCAATAGCTCGTTTGAAAGCTAAGAGTGAGACAAATTCAGTGAAAGAATCGGCTTGTTCCTATCTGTCTTCGTTCAAAAGTTAGAGCGGTTACAAGATTTTAGGTCGGAGCTCGCTCACCTGAAAAAATCCTAAGTGTCAGAGTGACTTTGTATGGGTAAAATTTTGAAAATTTTCCAAAGTGTGGAATTTCGACCTGGGACCGTCACCAAAACATTTTTCATCAAATTTCTCTGAACGAGGGGGGGGGAGGTCAGTGAAATTTGATGAAAAATGTTTTGGTTAAGGTCCCAGGTTGAAATTCGGAAGTTTTAAATTTTTCAAAATTTTCACCACACTGGAGCTCTCACACTTAGGAATTTTTTCACTTGTGGCATGTTACATGGACATGTGCTGGCGGACCAACTTCCCGTGGTCATATGAGAATGGTTCAGGTGTCATATTGTAAAGAATGATGAGACAAATCGTTTGCAACAAACCGGATGTCGCTACGATGAATACTTTCGGAGATAGAGCCATTTTAAGTTTTCTTCCGAGCATATATAAACCCCCGACAACGTAAGTCTGATCACTTCATCGAAAGACGAGGTAAGCGACGGTCGTCGCTCTGAGCTCCCGATATCGGGTGCAAAGGACTCTATCTTTTGAAGTAGGCAAGCTATCTTGCTACTTCAAAGTTTGTATGATAGAGTTTGATAGTGTCTTTACTACTGATAAAATTTTTTAAAAGTAGTATGAGTAGTAAAATGCGGAATTTTTTAAAAATTCTTAATTTTCACTTTTTTCAAAGTTTTAACATATAGACTAAGGTTTTCAAGTATCCTGAGTTCAAATATGCTATCAGATTTGAAATTTAACTAAGTCTAAGGCAGCTTTGAGGGGTTAGATCCCAGCTACTGATCACTACCTTTGACTCGGCGTTCCTGTTACCACTTCGGGGCAGTGACAATGATGTCTTCAGCTGTAAAGAGCGGGTATCGGGGAAGATCTCTCACTTCCCTAGTGATCGGTACAAGGCCTTCGGGCTGTCGACGGGATCGAGTGCCACTCACTACACTCTTTAGGAATATGACTGTACTACATGATTCCAAACTTATACAAATTTCATTATCTTACAGTTCACAATAAAATCTAAGATGGCCAATGACAAAAATCGTAAATATCATATCAAAATGTGCTCTTGTGGGCGAGTTAATCGCAGTGCGGACGCCAAAGCTCATGTGAAGAAGGCGGGCACCGGCCACATGATTGTCTTGAATAGGGTTGCTTGCGTAAAGTGTAGAGTGCTGAAGGGTGATGAGGATGAGGTGCGGTTTTACAGAGTGCATGCTGACTGTAGTGGTGGTTTAGTGACTGATTTGAGATTTACGCAGTTGATTGTGGAAGAGAGGGAGCGAATGTTGGCGAATGTTGCGAATGTTGTTGAGAATGTTGTTGAGAATGTTGTTGAGAATGTTGTTGAGAATGATGAGTTGGCGAGAGCGGTTGCGTCGTTGGAGGGTGAGATTGAGCAGCGGAAGAGAGTGCTTGAGAGTGATGATGAGGATGATGTGGATTTAGATAGGGAGCGTGTGAGGAAGCGTGTGAGGAAGTTGAGCTCTTCGTCATCGGAGGTGTCCAACATCGTCATCACCGACCCCCCGAAGAGCTCATCTTCCCCAAAAGTGAAGAGTGGTGGGATTCGTATGCAGTCGGCGAGGTGGTTGAAGGATGAAGAGAAGAGACATGTTTCGCAGCAGATGGCGCATGAGTTGTTAGTGAATAAGTTTGAGAGTTTGAAGAAAGTGAAGGATGAAGTTGTGAAGGAGTTGGATGAGTTGAAAAAGAAGGATTTGAAGTCGAAGGAGGTGGCGGATGAAAACATTAGAATGAGGCGTTGTGTGACTGATTTGAAGAATAAGACGCGAGAGTTGGAAGAGAAGAATGATGCGTGTGAGAAGAGGGCGAGTGCTGCGGAGAGAAGAATGAGAGATGCAGAGGCGAAGTTTGAGGAGATGATGAAGGAGATGAGTGTGTTGAGAGCGAGGAATGTTGAGTTGGAGAGGACTGTGGCTCGGCGGGGTGATGAGAGGCAGGCGTGTGAGAAGTTGGAGCGCATGAGGGATGAGTGGGAACGTGTGAATGAGGATCGTTTGTTTGAATTTCACATCCCTATTCGGGACAATCATTTGGCCGGCGAAGTACTCGTAAACCAGAATTTAGACGAATCCATCCTATGCTACAATGGTCATCCCACGAAAAAATGCCTCCACGCCAGCTTACGAATGCGCGGCCATCTACACAAATTTTCGATTCGGAAACGCGCGAGACTACCTAAGGATGACTAACTTGGTAAGTGAAAAAGTAAATAAGATAGTATATCCTATTCTAACACATATCATTTTCATTGCAGATCTTTGCCCGCCTTCACCACCCCATCACGTCACTCCCGAGAACGAACCATCGGCTCTCTTAAGGGCCACCTAGGGGCAAGACATGATAGAACCTCCACGCGGTTTGCCCTGGGCAGTCTTCGGACTGGCGAATACTATCATTAAGTTGAATCTGCTATCAGTCAACTTGAACGTTGCGTCGCGTTAGAGGGGTATATAAACCACTGCCTCTCATTTCATTTCATTTCAATCATGCAGACGCCGAACAGTCAAGTCAGCTCTCCTCGCGGACCGCAGTTAAGGCCGCGAAATTTATTTGAGGAGTTCGTCAGGCTAGAGGAGCAAGACAGAGTCCACAACAATCTTGCTCGGATTGGCAATCCGATGACAGCAACTGCTGCCAATCCAACGGAATGGCGCTACATTCCACTCTATACTCACATGCCAGTTAGTGTGGAAGTCGACAGTGCTACCAAAGAGAGAGTCTTTGACTCTCTCAGCAGAATTGGTAGGCTGTAGGATGACGACTCCCGAGAACGAACCATCGGCTCTCTTAAGGGCCACCATGGGGCAAGACATGATAGAACCTCCTCGCGGTTTGCCCTGGGCAGTCTTCGGACTGGCGAATACTATCATTAAGTTGAATCTGCTATCAGTCAACTTGAACATTATGCAGTCGATTGCTATCCCTGAAGCATTCTGATTCGCTGTTGAGCAATTCATTGTTGAAAACCCTATATAAGCCAGAAGATTGTAGCGCTTCTCATTCAATTTGAAGTCACGATGGAAGCGACATCTGCCGACAATATTCCCGTCTTCACTGATGAAGACAACGGTATTCCCGAGTTCGTCATCCTCGACGAGTGGGATGAGGATGAGAAGAAGGGGAAGATCAAGAGGATCGTTTGGACGGATGAGGTGTGGACTCCAAATACCACCCGCATCCGAAAGGTGCCAGATGCACCACCACGGCTTAGGCGGTATAGGGTATACGAGAACCTAACCGTCATACCTATTGACTATTCAAGCCAATAGTCATCTTGTTACTCCCGAGAACGAACCATCGGCTCTCTTAAGGGCCACCATGGGGCAAGACATGATAGAACCTCCTCGCGGTTTGCCCTGGGCAGTCTTCGGACTGGCGAATACTATCATTAAGTTGAATCTGCTATCAGTCAACTTGAACGTTGCAAATGAAGTTCGGTGTAATACTTCCTTTCGACGGGCGTTCCTGTAAAGGGCGGCGGTGAAACCCGTAGCTATGTATACCGCAAGGGACATTCGGCAATGGTCAATCTTGTTAAACCTCTCTGCGTCATGTTTGCAAGTGATTGCCTCTGTCTCAACGTAGCATGCATTCGCGTCAGGGCGACATTTAGCCAACTGTCGAAGGTTGCCTAAAACTTTCCATTGCATACGTTATGAGAACCATGAGTTCTACCTGTCTCTATCAATGAGACGAATTGATGAATGGAATGAAATGGGAGGACACTCACGCGCCACACGCAACATAACACACTTCTCTCTTCCGTAGTCTAACAAGCTCTTTACACATGGATCGCAGTCGATTGCTATCCCTGTATCAGAAGTGTAAGCTATCTTAATTTATTTGACACTATTTTATCTACCATCATCGTCCATATGAAATGTTTTTAGATTTACAAGTTAGACTAAGCGTGCTACTATTTCCAAATGAAAAAGTATACATGGTTAAATCATCCACTTAAGCCCATCCGTAGTCTAACAAGCTCTTTACACATGGATCGCAGTCGATTGCTATCCCTGTATCAGAAGTGTAAGCTATCTTAATTTATTTGACACTATTTTATCTACCATCATCGTCCATATGAAATGTTTTTAGATTTACAAGTTAGACTAAGCGTGCTACTATTTCCAAATGAAAAAGTATACATGGTTAAATCATCCACTTAAGCCCATCCGTAGTCTAACAAGCTCTTTACACATGGATCGCAGTCGATTGCTATCCCTGTATCAGAAGTGTAAGCTATCTTAATTTATTTGACACTATTTCATCTACCATCATCGTCCATATGAAATGTTATAAGATTTACAAGTTAAACTAAGCGTGCTACTATTTCCAAATGAAAAAGTATACATGGTTAAATTATTCACTAAAACCCCATTCAAGTAAGTCAGTATGAAAGCAAAGATAATACGAAATAAACATTTATTATGGCATGTATTTCAAAAGGTCTTCATCGTCAATATCGTCCCAGAGTCTGGCTTCACATAGATTACAAAAACAGTTGAGCTGCTTTAAACGTTCTTCTGCAGCGTCCCTCACTTTCTCAATGTACGCCCACTCCGCCACGGTTCGCGGTTGGGAGTTAGGGGTGTACCACTCCCATATTTGATGCAAGTGCGACTTGCTGGTCATCTCCATCACCCCTTCGGCATCATATTGTAAATATTTCCACCGTATGCCTGTTAGGTCGGGCAACTCCTCTTCATCCTCCTCCGATAATGATAACTTTCGTATATTGTCGAGATTGTATGTCTTCTCCACCTTCGCCTTTCTTGGTGCATTTGGTGTAACGAGCACCTTTGCTGATGTATATGGAGAGGAGAACTCCAATGCGGTATTTGGTGTTGTTGGAGGACTTGTCATGTTGTCTTTGAAATGCTGACTTTGAATAATGATAACTTTAACATTTTTCTAATTCTTAAGTATACACAAGCAGCCAATCAGAATGAACATCCAATGAATGAAGAGGATGAAAGTATATAAGCAAAGTGACATTCAGGTCATTTCATTTAATCTGTGAATCATACAAGTGACGAACGCACGATCTCTCTCTTTGACTATTATTTGAGTGAAGTCTCTATCTTGTAGAAGTATCAACCTTAAACTTGATTTCGTTGAAATGGTAAGTTGAAAATTTCCTCTCATCTCCCTCAAACGTGTGACTAATAGCATCTTCCTCAATTTCAGACATCAACTTCATCACCAACGCCCTCTCTTCTCGAGGAAAGTTTAGAGTTATTGAGTCAAGGTAGGTTGTAACACTACACTGAGGCTTGAACAGAGATGAAAGAATGATTTCTCTTTCAGGTGATGTGAGTTCCAGCTCAGGACTCTCGCGGCAAGGCAACGAGTGGGAATGTGCCGACTGCGGACATATGTTTACAAGGAAGCACAGTCTCCTTCGACACATCAAACAACGTGTGTGTCAACGCAAAGCGGCGTCAATCTCCGGAGGTGAAGTTGATTCTGACGATGACATCTCCTTTCCTTGCGATTTGTGCCCTCTTTCTTTTGATAGTCACTTTCAGCGATCTTCGCACAGACTTCAACACACACATGCAAATGATCACTACACCAACGGTACCTCTACCATCTCCCTCATTAATGTTTCACATAATAATTTAGTACGCGACTACTGCATGGAGTCCAATACTCAAATTGTAGATTTTCCTGAGTGGCTCCTTCAAAATTCTAACATTATCGAAGCGCTCTTCAATAATTTAGACAATTTTAGAATGAAGGCGCTCATCTACCTTAAACTAAAATATATTAAAATAGATTTTCAAACGGGTCAAGTGACGGAGAGAATACAGTTTCATATTCCTTCCTCTTCCGCAACCGAAGTTGTAGACTGCGAGTCTTGGCTAAATTTTCACATTCAATGTTTAAAATCAAATGTAGATAAATTCAATCAACGCGACAGCGCTCTCATTTTTGATGGTGTGGACTCAGCCATATTCAAAATTTCCCTATTAGAAAGTCATGCAGCTCGAGGCACATTTAAACTTCCAAAAACGTTGTATAATAAGAAAGCTGTCATCAATGTTGATTGTAAATCACAGTGTTTCAAATATGCAGTCCTATCCATCCTTCACTATAATGATATCAACGCGCATCGAGATCGCACCTATAGCTATAGACAGTGGGAGGATGAACTAGACTTTGAAGGTTGTGATAGTAACAACATGAAAATCAAAGATGTAGAAACGTTCGAAAAACATAATAAGATTAAAATTGTCGTTCACGTGTGGGAGAAGGGGTTGAAGGGTGCCCGCTATAATTCACGTTCAACTTGTTATGAACGTGTAGTCAACCTCTTATTAGTAAAACAAGATGATAGCGAGGAATGGCACTACTGTGGTATTCCCAAAATCTCTCGCTTGTACACTCACTTGGGGCACTCTAAAAGAGGTGAACATTTTGTATGCGACCGCTGCATCCGCTCATTTTGGAGTAAAGATAAATTTGAAACTCACTATGAATGGTGCAAGCGAGGTAAATTACAAATGGAACGCATGCCCAAAGATAAAATATTTTCACATAGGGATAATGGTGACGAATTAAGTCCCCTGCGTGTCATTTACGCAGACATAGAATGCTACATTGATGATATCATCCACAAGCCAGCAGCCATATCCTGCTATGAAGTATGGCATGACCACTTTAGGAATAGACAAAACAAAATGCATACTTGGCAAGGTGAAGATTGCATTTCAAAATTTCTAGAATTTCTCGATAAAGCTGCAAAATTTCAACAATCATATGATTCCCAATTGCAGCGTAAGTCACTACATATGTCAGATGAAGACAAACAAAAATTTGAAAGTTGCACATCCTGTCCTAAATGTCATAAAACGTTTGATGACGATAAAATTAAGAAAGTGCGTGATCATGATCACATCACTGGTAAATTTAGAAACGCACTCTGCTCCAAATGTAACTTTTCACTTAGGTTGAGACGTCGTGTACTACCCGTCATTTTTCATAACTTTAAGGGCTATGACAGTCATATGCTCATAAAAGGAGGGTTGAGCCAGATGAAATCGTGGCAGTTTAATGTAATAGCACAAACGAGAGAAAAATTCATGGCAATGACAGCAAAAGTACCAGTAGATAAAACTAAAGAAAATAAGACAGTCTTCTTCGAAATAAAATTTTTAGATTCATTTCAATTCATGTCAGCGTCACTAGCTTCTCTCGTTCGTAATCTCAAGTTTCTTCCCCATAGTCAAACTTTGAAGAAACACTATCCAAACTTAACGGATGAAATAATCACTCGCAAAGGAGTCTTTCCTTATGCGTATTTTAGCTCAATGTCTAAACTAAATGAAACAACCCTTCCTTCCATTGACAAATTCAAAAACGATTTGACGGGTGAAGATTGTCCAGTAGAGGACTATGAACATGCTCAAGAGGCATGGTTAAAATTTAATTGTAAAACGTTTGGCGATTATATGATCGCTTACTTAGAATTAGATGTCATTTTGCTGGCTGATGTCTTTCAGGAGTTTCGACGAGTGGCATTAGAAGAAGACAAATTAGATCCTATCCACTTTGTCAGTCTACCAGCCATGTCCTTTAAATCAGCCTTTAAAATGACTGGTGAGACCATTCATCTCTTACAAGACCCGGAGATGTATAATATATTTGAGCGCGGAATACGCGGTGGTCTCACATTTGTAAATAAACATCATATAAAATCTGAAACAGTAGGTGATGATCATATCCACCTAAAGTACTATGACCAAAATAATTTATATGGCAGTTCACTGTCTAAACCACTACCTCATTCCGAGTTTAGTTGGTTAAATCAAAATGAGCTTGAGTATTACTCCAACCCTTCAAACATACTGAATATTCCAGATGAAGGTGATTGGGGATATTATTTTGAAGTGGATTTGATTTATCCAAATAGTATTAAAAATAAAACTGCTGATTTCCCACTCGCACCTGAATCTGGCGAAGTGACTGAAGATATGTTTTCACCATTCATGTCACAATTTCATAATAACTTAACAGAGTGTGGACAGCCAAGGTACAAACCATGCCGCAAACTTTTACTCACCCAATATGATAAGAAAAATTATCTCGTACACTTCTGCATATTAAAATTCTATTTAGAAATGGGCATGCTTCTAAAGTCAGTTCACCGCATTATCAAATTTAGACAGAAAGCCTTCCTCAAACCCTACATAGATAGTAACAGTCAAAAACGTGCACTCGCCCAAAATAATTTTGAAAAGGATTTTTATAAATATAAGAATAATAGTCTATTCGGAAAGACCATGGAGGATGTTAGAAAACGTATGAATTACAAACTAGTCGTTGATGAACAAAAATATCACAAATTGACCTCATCACCTCTTTTCATTGATAGAGACATCATCGATGAGGATCTTGTAGGTGTTAAAATGATTAAATCAGAAGTTGAGTTGTGCAAACCCATCTATATTGGGCAAGCCGTTTTAGATTATTCCAAGCTTGAAATGTATCAACTCTTCTACAAAATATTAAAACCATGCCCTCTCGTAAAAGAGGTTCGCTTGCTGGGTGGTGATACAGATAGTTTCTTTTTAGGAATTACCACTCAAAAAGATTTAAATTTTAATGAAGTAGGTAAGTCATTAGAAAAATATTTCGATACATCTAACTACAATCCCACTCATCCACTCTATTCCATACAGAATAAAGCCAAACTTGGTTGTTTTAAGGATGAAACAGCAGGAAAGGAAATAGATGAAATGATTCTCCTCCGTCCTAAAATGTATTCCATGAAACTAAAAGAATGTGCAGATAGTATTAAGCGTGCTAAAGGTATATCAAAATCCATTGTTCATAAAATGAAACATCGGTCCTATAAGAAGGCCTATAAAAATAAAACTATAACGTTTGTCAATATGACAATCTTAAAATCTCAAGTTCATACTGTGAAAACGTACACGTTCAAGAAACGAGCACTTTCAGCATGGGAGGATAAGAGGTGTTGGATAGGACATAACACATCTCTTCCACATGGACATCCTGACACAAACATACCTCCACCCAAAAGAATAAAACTCACGCTACCACATTCAGGAGATGTATTGACATAATCAACTTTAACTCAGTATTTTGATGTTGCTTTTTGTAGATATACATGGTTGTTTTATGTATCGCATGAGATCGTTTCTTCCTTGTGAATATATGCCTACAGTCAGCCCATTCCCCCTATATCTGTGAAAAGACTTTTTCATATACATATTTTTATTTCAATAAACATATCACAATGACTTCACTTTGTTTTCCGAAACACTAAAGTTACGAGGGATTTAGTATCTTTCACATGGATACACTCTTGTAAACCATTGGTAATTTTGATAGCAATAGAGGGTATAGTTTGTTTGACGACGGGATGATAGAAAATAGATTCAAACATCTTCTCGACTATTCCATATGAAGCGTCTTTATCATGAATGAAATCACGTAAAATGTATTCTTTTTTCTCGCCAACAGAAATAGGTAAAATCAAATCACTTTGAATGTAAAGGTGTTGTTCATGTTTATCAAGTGTCATTGGTGTTTCTATACCAATCGTATGCGCAGCAGCAAACACAGTTTGTAGCATTGAAAAGCCAAAGAGTTTTTTCAAATTTTTACTCAATTGACATTGAATGTCATCACCCAGTTTCAGAACAACGCGTTGTTTTTCAATTGAAAACGAAATGTGGTGTGTCTTTACATCATATTTACTTTTCATCACATGCTTCAACTTCTGTTGTATATAAGGATTTACTACATGAATGAAGCTTTCAACTGTATGATATAGACGCGGCATTATATTGATAGCAACTTTAGATTCTTCATAAGACTGGTAAATTTTCTTGATGCGATCGCCATAGATGTCCACCCACCATTCATCATTAACTGAATCAGCTTTAGTGTGATATTCATGAGAACCATACACCACACCGCTTCCAATAATAGGCGTATAATGTCTTACAAAATGACGCAAGGTTGGAGAGAAATAAACTGTAAGTTTGTCATTATATTTCTGAATAACCAACTTATTTTTGTCCGCCATAATTTTCTCTCCATACTTCTTACCCACAGTCTCATTCCATCGTTTTACTAACTCAATAAGTGATAAAGGTTGAACACCACGCTTTTTCAAAATGATGCGTTCTTCGCATTCTACAACATCTTCATCAAATATTTTAAATCTATAATGAAATTTGTTGATTCGAGTTGAATAAACTTTTTTAACATTTGCAGTAGCAATTGACGTTAGATGTAGTCCATGACCAAAACCAAGATGTGGATAGAATTCACTATCCAACCTCAGCGTAAGACCTTTAGTAAAAGAATGAAAGCGGAGGAACTGTCTCCCACTCCAATGATAGATAGTAAACTCATAAGCTTTCTGATTTTTATTCTTCATGATGGAAGTATTACCACTGTTGAATGCCTTAATAATTTTCTCATTCCCAAATGGCTCATAAGAATCTGATTTTATCTGAATCCATTCATAGTTCCACTTTCCATCTGATGTTAAATTGTATGGGAACTGAAATGCATTATTCATCGTTATTCCATCATGGGTGCGAGGAGTCAATATCATTTCTTCCAAATCATTCACATTCTGAATATTGCTATCATAGCAAATACTAGAAACGCCAACTTCCCATTCACCTTCTAAATGCAGTGGCCGATTTAATTCTACTCGATAGTCTGATGGTTTATTTTTGGGAAATTTATTCATAGAAGCATTACTGGGCAAGTAGATTAGAAACGAGTCCTTATTTTCACTTTCCATATTATTCACATTGGAAAAATATATTAGCATACTTTTGCATTAACTCTTCATTCGGAAATGGAGTGTAATACTTGTCACAGCATCTTTATGAAAAGGAATCAACGCACCAGCATCATCATAAATGGCAATATCAATTTGTGGGATGTAGTTTGATTTCAGCTTTGTATAATGCACTTTCTTGAAAGTATGCTCAGATAAAATACTGCAGCTTTTTGGCTGGTATGGTATCATTGCTAGCAATGGAGCTTCAACATCTCCCACACGTACATCTTCACCAATATTGGAATATATCTGAAAATAGTTAATACGACGCGATAGCGACATGTCTGCGCTAGCTTTGGTTACAGTACCACTTTTAAAGATATTTTGATCAAAACCCAAAATGTCCATTAGAGTTTTATCCATAATTAGTTCAATACCTTTTCCATTTATAGTGAGAGACAAAGTACCTTCTTTTTCAGAAAATGAAATATGTTGCTCATTAATCACTTCATTTAAATAATCTACAACCAATTTAACCGAAGTAATAATGCGAGGCATCAACACTCTTGTTTCATGTAAGAAACCACCAAAAGGCTCTACACACTTTCTGTATAAAGATACGGCCCATTCTGTATCAAATTGATTTGACCTTTCACATGGTAAATGTTGCATATCAGATTTTCCATGAACAGCTGCAGAACGATGTCGTAAGAACTGATGAAAATCTTTTGAACAAACTAATACTAGATCATCATCATTTAATTTACTTATTGCAATATGATTAGATGATTTAATATAAGTCAATGTTGCCACTTGTTTGTCATCAACTCGAAGGAGATAATTAAATTTCTTCAATAATGTTTCAGGAGTCATGTTTGTCTTTCTTGGCTTAATCACAATCTTCTTCACCAACGTCTTCTCATTTCTTGGAATAAGATCTACATAATAAGCTTCCTCTCGATATATTAACTGTTTATGACCACTTATGTGGTAATTAACGTTAAAATTATCATAGCTTGTTAAGGCGCTAGCGAGGTAGCCTAAATCATTTCTTAAACTTGGACTTAAACCAACAATCCAATCTTTCTCAACTACATGATGTACATAATTATAATCATCATTGTGCGGAGTAAATTGGACAATATGTTTACACGCTTTATTCAAGAAATCATATATAAACTTTTTACATGATAAGAGATCTTTCTTTGGCCACTGTGGAATGTATATTCGGCACCCCTTTTCACATTGATAAGCAGCTGTACGCCTCATATTAATAGTCATCACCTCATGATCAAAAGTATAGACACAGTTGCTATAAACAAGTTGAGTGACACCCACTTCCCAATTCCCATTTAGCTGTTGTGCATGATCAATGGGAGTAGAAAAGAGTGCGGCTCGATTGCTAGTAAATCTCTTTGTAGCCGCATTGCTAAGCAAAATATGATAAAACGACATTTTTATATTGCTAATCTGCAACTTTGCATAACATCATGAAGACTTGGATTTTGGACTCTCTACAATATATCAGAGTTGATCGTGATGGAAACGTACATTTCAAAAATTCTCATGGTCATACATCAAGAGGAATTACATTAACATGGCGACAATTTGTCAACCTCAATGATATCATGAGGGATTTGGAATATTTTGAAACATTAAGATTCATCTCCTTGGGTGATCAAGTTTGGCTTCAACATTACAGAAATGAAATTCAAATCTACCATTCTCATTCCGCAAACTGTTTCTCATTTCGCAAATACAATTGGGAGAAGTATAGAAGATACATACATCGCTCCATCATGACATTTATTCGTCGTGAGTTCATCGCCCTACTATGCAAATCTTAATCAGATATGATTACCACGCACCATGAGTTGGAAATTAGATTCCCTACAACGTATTGAAACGGATCATGATCGAAACGTCTATTTCAAAGATTCAACTGGAAATGTGAGAAGAGAGTTTGTTTTATCTTATCGTCATTTTCAATCTCTACATCATATCATGAAGGACTTGAAATACTTCTATATGAAAAGACATTCACGTATTGGAAATCGCATCTGGCTGCGCGTCAACAATCGGCGAATTCAACTCTATCATTCCCAACTTCATACTAACTTCACATTTCATCAAGGTAGTTGGGAAAAGTATAAAAGGAAGGTACATCGCTCAATTTACTCATTCTTTCATCATGAAGCGCCATCGCTACACCATCGTCAACATTCTCCGTCGCTTCAGACTCTACACCAAAATCGATCTCACAACATTACGCCAACAGCTTCCAAACAGCAAGTATTACCCGGGCCGTCCTCAAATGTTAGTAGTGAAGATGAACAATTCACGGAATCTTCAACTCTTCCCAAATGGGACTGTACAGATTCTCGGCGCCCTTTCTCATTCATCGGCGCAGTCAATGCGCTTAGAGCTACAAAGACTACTACGTCGGATATGGAAGAGGGAGAGGTGTGTGATGTCGAATCTGACTGTGGACAATATGGTGATCTCTACTCAATTGAGTGACAGTCTATCATTTTTGAAGATTCGTACCAGCAGTTACAGTTTGTGTTATGAACCCGAACTTTTTCCTGCAGCTCTCATTAGTTGTTGGTTGCCTGTGCATGTGGCAATCTTTCATAATAGTAAAGTGATCATTACTGGACTAAAATCTCATGAACAAGCAAATATGATCCTAGACTATCTCATTGAGTATGTACGTACCCAGCGGATTGTAAAATAAAAAACAATTTTTCCAACATGATGTTTTTATTTCAAATCATGATAGAACTTACAAATCATTTTTTCATTAGAGGATGGATTACATGAAAAGTTTTGAATAATAGATGCAAATCGAGATACATGTAAACGTTTTAAGATGAAGTACAGTACAAAAGCACCACACGTTGATGAAAGTGGATGTTGTAGTATGCGTTCATTTCGCTGATATTGACGCGTATGTTTTCTCAACCACTGCTGTGTTGGTATATTTGGAGGTTGAGCAAGAGAGTCAAATAGTTCACCACGTCGGTCTTTTCCAATAAAGATCGCTTTCCAATGCTCACCGCCTAAATTCTGTGAATGAGTGTTTAGCACAATAAAGATGGGATAGTGATTTACTGCAGGTGGTAAGGTATCGAGTGAATAGACATTATCGAAAGCTTTCAACGTCGCTTCGTCTGCATTATGCTGCACTTTAGTCTTAATATCGTCAGCAGTCAACCAACTCATTAACGATTATACTGAAGAATCACGTCACGATACTTTGTAATTTCAATATTTGAATCGAAGACTGCATAAATTAATACATTGATCGTCTCAGGTAGTGTTCTTTTGAACGTCAAATCCAAACGAATATTATGAGGCACGTTCGCTTGACGATAGGGTGCACTAATATCGCTGTCAGCAGTCAAATCAAATGCATAAATAGTATATCCACTCTTAAACTCTTTCATAGTCAGTCCGTTGGTATCATCCGTATTGTAAAAGCCAAAGACATCCATAAAATCAACATAACTGCGCATAAATTGATCCGAAGCAAAATCTGGTTTGTAGGGTGGACCAGGATGACTCACACCATTAACACGTAAAGCAATTTCACTTAACTGATTGTGTTTAAAATTGAAAGGATTCTTCTTTATATTACCATTAAATGCATCATTTTCAACCATTGCCACCATGAGGAGCTTCGGTGCTTCCGATGGAAAGAGGCCATCTTTCATGAAACTCTTTTGATCTTTCGGAATTGTAAAGGTGAGAAGCTTTGTATGCTGAACGGGGTAAATGGCATTTTGGCGGTTAAGACCTTCAGCATGCCCTCTAATGACACTTGGATTCGGTACTACTCGACGAATGTAAAGTGCAATATCTTCCACATGAATTCTAAAATTGTCAACTTTAGCAAATGCATTCAGCGCAAATTCAGGCTTATTCAATGTCAGCTTGAGTCGCATGCTGGTATTACAGAGTAAAAACTTTGACTGTCTAAAGAAGTCTAAATTCAGCGGACCATATAGCTGACATACTCTACTATCTTTAATCATAGCAGATCGCTTTACAAAGCCACTGTTTGTTTCAACATCAAATTTTCCTGCTTCATCTCTGTACCATCCCATGGCTTCCATATGACTTTTTTGTGCTGCTGGATGAAACTGTGATACATGATTGAAATATGATTTATAGGGATAATCGCTTTGACCACCTTCCACCTGCTGCTCTCCAATCGTTAGAGAAACATCGCGAAGTAATGTAGTCAATGGTAAATTGTTCAGTCCAACTTTATGTGCATCGTCAATAGCAGTTCCATCTGCTTGTTGAATTCTAAACCTCAAATCAAGCATCGCATAACTCAAATCTATGTAGTCATCACTACCACCAGGAATAACAAATTCAATGGGGCCAGCATTCTCAGCTGTTCGAGGATGATAATCTACAATACTTGAACTAAGAATATCTGTCTGTATGGCTTGTTGATCGAACAAACAAAAACCGGAAGTTTTACACTCCATGATTAGAAGTTATAGCAGCGTCGTCGTTTAGCGCCTGATGAATGATTAGAGCCTCTGCGACGTTTGCGTGAATGCCTTTTGACTGAAGATTGCACCTTACCAGCTCCGCGATGTTTCCTCCTTCCTTTTCTCATTCGTTTAGGTGATTTCTTTCCTTGAGTAACACCAGCAATGGTCTGCTTCAATGTTTTTAAACCGCGTTCCTTCCCACGATTCAACAAACTGCTCTTAAAACTTCTACCTCTGGAAAGATCACTAGCAACATCACCAGCAAAGCCAACGGCATTACTTAAAACATTTCGTTTTAAAGATCTACCGACATTGGATATGAGAGGTGCTACAACAGATTTCAGTGCACCAAGTATGCTACCTCCACGTTGGCGGCGAGCACCGATGTAAATTTGTCCTCCACCACTTACGTAGGAGGGTCGTGAATAAAATGAGGCAGTTGGATTCATAGCTCAAACCCTAAACATTGTTAGTTACAACTTTGCATGAATCACTGTCGATCACTTAGATGAAAGATGTCGGCACGACGCATCCAAGAGTTCATACTTGAAGGATAACCA
This sequence comes from Prostheceraeus crozeri, assembly GCA_907163375.1. NCBI lineage: Eukaryota > Metazoa > Platyhelminthes > Polycladida > Euryleptidae > Prostheceraeus > Prostheceraeus crozeri. Next base: position 237,304 of record CAJQUW010013498.1, read on the forward strand.
GTCCATTTAACAAGACACCATTCTTCACCTTGCCGTTTTTTACATCGAATGATTTTCTCTACCAAATATGTTTCACTTTCAGTGACTACCTCAATCTCATCGCGGTAAAAGCTACCCTCAATTTCTTCATTATCGTAATCTTTCAACTTGTAGGTGGTCGGAGAGTCTTTTTGATTAATCCTTGATACTGTAAATACCTCCTCTGTCCAATTCGGGAGGTACCCTTTAGCAAAAACACTTTTCACTTTTGAGATACGAACTTTATCGCCAATTTTCACATCACTTTTCACATGAGTGCGTTTACGTTGGAATGATTCGCGCACTTTATCTACATTGTCAGCATTTACATCTACTGGTCTGAGTCCAATAGAACGATGGATAGAGTGATTGTAGGCATGGAGTGTATCTTGTAGAACCTTTGTCCAATTTTGTGTCAAGTTGGCAGTAAAATGTCGCCACAAACGATTTTTTAATGTGCGATTAAAACGTTCAACGAGTGCAGCTTTATAAGCGCTCTTTACACTAAACAACTCAATGTCATGCCTCTCAAATAATCTTGTCACATGCTGATTTTCAAACTCTTTTCCTTGATCACTCTGAATTCTTTTTGGAATGCGACCTTCTCGAAAAATTGTTTGGAATGCTTTTGCTACTCCTTTCCCTTCTTTAGTTTTTAAAGGTTGAGCCCACGCATAACGCGAGAAAATATCAATGACGGTTAAAATAAAATTATTGCCCGAGTTATGTTTTGAAATGGAGGCAACATCGCACAAATCTGCTTGCCACTGTTCATCGATGTCATGAACAATATAATGGCGGGTGCGGTACTTCTTTTTCGCTTGTTTGTGGAGTGTATAGGTAGCCTGACCCTTTAACCATCGTTTCACTTGTGATTGTGGAAGACCACTCGCTTTTGATAATTTCTTGATAGATGCAAATCCTGCCGGATGTTTTACATCATAATAGATTGACTTCAAACGTTCAGTCGATGACGGCTGACTCTTTTTCCTCCTTCTCATCTTTTTGTTTTCTTCCCTTTCTACATTTACAACAACTGCAGCATTTAGCTTTAGCGGTTTTGCGATCGTGTTCACATTGCTTAGGGGTTTCATTATGAGAGCTGGCGCAGCAAGTGCAAGTGACAACGACATTCACCTCTGGCGGCTCATTACATGGCAAGCAACACATCTGCTTCATATTAATAGTCTGAGAACATGTATTTCCTGGGAGGAGCTGTTTTACGTTTTCCTTTTACCAGTTTTAGTGGCGATACAGATCTACGTCGAGTTCTTCCCCTTGTTTGCTTAGTGAGTGTGGGAGGGGATGTAGCAGGTGACGTCTTAAACCAATTTGTTGGCATTTTCATCGCCTGAAGCATTGGAGTAGTAGCCACTGTTGAATCAAGTTCTTTCAATGTCTCATTATTTAAAGCAAATTTTGGCACATTATGCTTTTTCAATAGTTTAAGAAAGTATGACCAACCAGGTGGAACATAGCCCTGACGGCGCTTTCTACGTGTCGCATACTGAATCAAGTCTTCATAACGTGAAGCATCAATCACTTTATTTTCATCTGTAATGATTTCTCCTCTATCATTTACATTGAGATGGGGTTCAATACTGTTGAAAAGAGATATGGCATGTGCGCGAGATGCTAAAGGTGTAGCAGTCGATACAGAGTCACGCATCTTATTCTTCAAGTTTTTCAATTGCTCAACAGTTTCCGATTGTAATAATACAGCACGATGTGGATCTTTGATGTGAACATTTTGCTGATAATCTATTTCTTTCCTATACATTTGATTTGCAAGAGGTTGCTTTACTTGCTGCATGGCAGTCAATTGTACATATTCATCCTGAGGAATAACAATCATGCGAGAATAAGAACTCATAGTTTGTAGATAATCATGGGAGTTTTCAAAATATCACTTCGAAATCTAAATTCTTCCGGACACTCTTGCGTAAAGTCAATGAATAAGTAACCGTATGGTTTTTCAGTAGCTGCTTGAAAAATTTCAATTAAGGCTTTTGATCCTCTGGGTGCAACTTGTCGCGCTAAAATTTCAAATTGACTTTTATCTCGCGGATTCTTGAAAATAGCATAATAGTGTGTATTCAGGTTTCGTGTACGAGCTTCTTTTCCATCAGGAAACAAATTTTGTGTAATATAGATGATAAAACACCTTTTATGGTGTGCTGCGCGAGTGAACATATCTGTAACATCTTTTGAATTCTTACTTTCTTTTAATAAATCATCCAATACAACAACATCATTAGACTGAAGTTTATCCACTGGAATAATTCCTTCATGTCGAATAAAGTTGCGACTTTGCAATTCCTGAAACAGCGACGGTTGATAAATACCATAACACCAAATCACTCGATTGATAGGTTCCTTAAACAACTCCCTTCTTTTATCCAATAAATTCAGCGTGAAAACAGTTTTACCTGCATGAGATGGACCTGATACAGTCAGAACTTTATCACATTGAAGTCTGAAATCCATTTTATTACTTTGAGACTCAACATTTGCATAATTAACGCTTAGAGCCAAAGATATTTCCCAATAGGTTGCCCACGGCAGGAGCTATCATTGGAAGTATTGCTGAAAGGAAACCGCCCTTTTGTGTTAGAGTTTTCCTCTTTCTTTGAAGGGCGACTTTAGGATTGGAGATGAAACGCAATTTCGTAGCATATCGCTTAAGTAACTTTCGTTGTTTTGGCGCTAATTTCTTCGTCCTCAACTTCCTCACATGAGAAATAATTTCACAAATGAATTTATCGTTAGCATGTCGTATAGCATTGTATCGCTGATTTGCTTTCATTCGTCGGAGAGCTTGAATGGCTGAAGAAAACTTTTGACTTTTACGTTTCGTCATTTTACGTTTCGCCATTTTCCGTGTTAGTCTTTGCTAAAACCTATCTTTACCACATTTGCATAGGTACTAACTATTGCGACATAAGTGACACTCGAAATGAGCAATGTCACAGTGGTTACATTGGCAAAGTTGAATGCAATTACGTATGAAACAGCGTTGACAAAAAGCATGCTTACATCTCTTGAAGATGCGCTTTTCATTTCCATCCTTTCGCTTACATACATCGCAACACATAGTTTCACCGTTACTGATGTCTATAGCAAGTCTTTTTGAAGATATGAATTTGCTAGCCTTTTCTAAATAATAGACGCATGTACAGAAGGAATATACTTCGAGAGTGAGCAGACATAGCTCGAAAACCAGTTGTGCTACAATCAAGTACCACTGCATTTTCAATTTTTCTTTATGGAAAGTTGAATGTGAATATCTGAAATCGCTTCAATCACTAGACTGCTACCATGATGGTTAAATGCGTTAAGACGTTCAGCAATTTTTATCATATGTCTTTTAAAAAATTCTTGGGGGTGATCTACCACTTCCATTGAATAAGAAGCAAAATGGAAAGAGCGACTTTCCACCTCTTCCTTTCCAAAATGACTAAACTTAATTTTCGCAACTAATCGCGCCATGATAATGCTATCAGAGAATGTATTCATTAACTCTAGAAATAGAGTGCTAGCATCATCGACCACTGCTTCGATGTCGGTCTCATCTTTATGAAATTTTATCACATAATCTTGAACAGCTCCTTTTAAACTTTGCCTATGAAAACGTAATGTTCCGCAGTCGTTTGAGAAAGACATGATCGCCCTTTATCTAACCCATCCATTGCATGAAAACAACAACTCTTCTCATAGTAACATTTATTGAATAATGGTAACAAGCATGCATTATAAATCAATGGTTTGAAAGAGATAAAATAGATACAGCTGGTAACTATCATACAGCGAGCAATGATAACCATACAGGACTTTGGCAGTGTTGAGGTAAGGAGGAAAGAAGCATTGGTTATGAACGTAGCTACTACAACGAACAGACAAAATAGGAACACACAAATCCTTAAAACGTTTTGTGACTTCATGATAATGTTGATTCACTCTACTATCCCAAGGTGGGAGCAAAATATCATCAATGATTAGATTGGGAAATACTTTCCTCTCCTTACCAGGATTATTACAAAAGATGCGTATAACATTGAAAGCAGCTAACCATCGTTTAAAGTCAATAAGAAGAGCACTCTCACAAGAAAAGCCATAGTCTTGCAAATATTTCAGATTAAGTCCATGAATGTGTTTTCTCGCCCATTGATCAACATTGGGATCGCAGTTGGCATGTTGATGATAGACACTAACAATCTGATATGTCCAATTGTTCATAGCAATAGCACTGAGCTCCTGTACAGGTTCACCCTCACAATCCATAAAAATGATGATAGAAGCCTAAAACGGAAATTTACACATCTAAGGAAACGTTCTATAACATATTACAAAATGAAGAATTACATCGATGCTTTTCACGACAAAATACACAAATGATATGATGGCAACGAAGAAGTAAAATGTATCTAATAAGACCACGTCTACGACACTCAAAGCACATAAGCGAATTGTCATAGGGTAGAGTTAGGAAAGGACTAGCAATTCTCCTTCTTTGATTTGCGTTTTGATGTAGCATTCTTCTCCGACTTGCGCTTCGTACCACTGCTGTTAAGGATTTGATCAATTATGTCGTCCACGTTGGGTGGTTTCGGAATATATAGGATGGATTCCATATGCATGGAGAGAGAGGCTATTTTATTATCCTTGTGTCGACCATAATATAGCCCATTCACTTTGAAAAGGATATCCCAAGTACCTTCTCCGAGCTCATCACATCTGATGGGTATTGAATGATCTCCCTCCTTCTTATAGTAAGTACACCAATGTGATACCGGTAGGCAAATGTGATTACCATCCCAAATCTTTCTATAGGGAGTATCCTTGTCATCTCTCGCCTTCCACTCTTGAGCAAGAGGAGTAGGAATGTCCATATTTAATGTCACGTACTCCTCAATAATATCAAGTTGGTGGCGAATGTACGGACTCACGGGGATCAGTATGTAGTCCCCATACTGATTGTGCATTATCTTGACATCCGTGGAAGGGAGCATTCCCGTTTGGAGTACTACGCTATGATCATCATAACGCAAGGCTTGTTTAAATTTACGCTGTAGCGGTGTAGGATTATGTACCTTGGATGTTTCTTCCACTGGCCTCAGTTGTAGATGATCTGACCGTAGCGAACCTTGTAACGTTTGACCGCCATTTTGTCCTACTAGTGCAGCAGATGGAGTAGATGCCTGAAAATGAAAAAAGATTGTATTAAGTTTGCGTTCAAGGGAGGAGAGGGAGGGAAGTAGCGACTTACCATTTTAGTTGGATAATAGAACAGGGAACTAGAGAGAGAAAATGTGCGTCCGTCACTCGTGTGATTCAACGATGGAATGATTCTCACTGTGGAAGGCTCGCTATTTATAAAGAAATGCTTGATTCTCATTGGATGATGATCCTCATTGGATAATAACATCAAGTTGATTCCAAATCTGGCATCCGTTTACCAATCCGATAGTTCGTTTTGAAGCTACAGCCCAAAACGTCCCAAATTCTAACTCTGTCGTTTTTCACCAATGTCCCAAAATCTTAAATGGCGTCTCACATGTAAACGAAGGCAGATACGAACAAGCCGATTCTTTCACTGAATTTGTCTCACTCTTAGCTTTCAAACGAGCTATCGCACGACAAAATCCGTCCACTGGAAGCAAGCCGTCCAGGGGGGGGGGACGTCAGCCGAAAATTTTTTCTCTCCGATTTCGCTGGAAACATCCTTCCTAACCCAAAATTTCACGTAGATTCCGAATCTGGCCTCCGTTTTCTCATCCGATGCTTCGTTTGGACGCTACACACCAAAAACATCACACACTATAGCCTCAAGACTAATCCTGGCGGTCGCCCACGTCAACCTAGACGGTCGCCCACGTCAACCAGGCGGTCGGACCAACTCACCCGAGTCTCACACTCTGTCGTTGCAGAGGGGGGGGGACGTCAGCGAACATGTTGTGAACGTGGACCCACCTGGCCGGCACACCACGACAGACCACAACCTCTGTCGTTCCAGAGGGGGGGGGACTCAGACACGAAGCACCACGGCGGCCGACCACGACACTCTGCCGTGCCAGAGGGGGGGGGGACGCAGCGATGGCCGCCATCTTGCGCGGTCCAGAAGTGGAGTTTTGCTTACTACTCTCGTTTCTTCGCAAAATTTGATCTACGTCGATGGCCAGCGAACAGAAAAGAATCTTGAAAAATCTATCAATTTAAAGTGATGTAGCACCGTTTTTCACTTAGTCAAAAGTCAAGAATGCGATCTTCGTCATTAATTGACTGGACAATTGGTCTCATAGCTTCTGCTTCGTTGCGTCAGAGTTGCTCGAAGAGCGCTATTGCCAATGAATAGAATGTCCTGATCAGTCTATTACTGCATTGTAGGGGCATTTCTATGAATGGGAAAGAAATAATATTCATGAAAAGTAAAGTAACTGCTTTACTTAAATTCGGGTCTTCCCTATGAGCTGCCAGGCAAAAACTTGATATATGCATACGTACACAAATGTACCGGTGCATCGGTGGTGTGACTATGAATTCCTGCTCTCTTATTGAAAGTTCTGGTCGTCTGCGGAGCAATAAAATGAGTACTAAATGATGTTTCAACGATACCTTTCCACTGATTTTTCTAATTACTTATATACGCATTTTCTTGCGCATTTTAGATTTCTTCATCATCAGTGGGGTCATGTGCATCAAACAACAAGTTCTGATGTTTCATGTTGATGAAACCCCGCAATGGTTGATGTTACTTAACAGATTTGATCATCTGATTATTCTTTGATCCAAGTTGTGGAGCCAGGGGAACCTTTTGTTCTGTAAAGAAATTAAAGCCAAGTCTTCACCTCGAAAAACTCCATTTCACTTCCAACAGCAAGCATGGGTACGTTCTCAACGTGAAAAAATAGGACACTCACGACCGACGAAAGTGGTGGATTATCATCAGGAGAAGACCATCTAACCTAGTGGAGCCTAGAAGATAGTAGGGGTGAGCGAGATGGAGAATATGGAAACCACCAGGGTGACCACTTCGCAAAGCCAAAAATTCTGACCACCTCATATATCATCAAACCAACCAAGAATTTCTGTCAATTAAATAGGCCAAAAAAGGTCCAACTTGTAAATCAAGTACTACCAGGGTGGCGGCCAAATTTCAAGCTTCAAATTCCCGGGCTATTTCATCGAAATTCCATGGTTTTCTTTTATCAGGAATGAGAACGCGGTGTCACAAAAAATCCAGATATATTCTAGGGAGCCCATACGCTACTCTTCTGGGACCCATTTTCAGTTTTCATTAGATTGCGTGAAATCCAAGAGTCAATTCTAAATAGTTGTGAATCCTTATGCGCCTACAAACAATCGGCTCTTTGCTGTGACAAAAAATGCATTGATCATTAATGAACTAAGACCATAGATGGCTTAATAACTAATTAGAGCTCAACCGTATAGAGGCAAAGTTTTCTTTTTATGTTTTCTAAAGCGCCGAAGGTGAAACTTCCAGCCTTTTGCGAGCAGAACTAGCAACATTTTTATGTTTTCTAAAGCGCCGAAGGTGAAACTTCCAGCCTTTAGCGAGTATAACTAGCAACATTTTTATGTTTTCTAAAGCGCCGCAAGTGAAACTTCCAGCCTTTAGCGAGTATAACTAGTAACATTTTTATGTTTTCTAAAGCGCCGCAGGTGAAACCTCCAGCCTTTTGCGAGTATAATTGGTAGAATTTTTGTGTTTTCTAAATCGCCGCAAGCGAAACTTCCAGCCTTTAGCGAGTATAACTAGCAACATTTTTATGTTTTCTAAAGCGCCGCAGGCGAAAATTCCAGCCTTTAGGGAGTGCAACTAGTGGCATTTTTCACCAAAAATGAAGTAAATTGCGTGCAAGTGTCACACATATCAATGACACAGTCGTATGGCAACCAAAAAATTTATGAAGTCGTGAATATTTCTTCCAGATATTGTGCAAAATTATTGGATATTTCAATTAAGATTCGAAGCAATTTAATAGAAATGATGGGCTTAATAAAGGTCACATTAAAGGCAGGTGAAATCAAGAAGTTCACTCATTTAACTTGATGGGAAAAAATCACAAAATGACATTCCTGGGCTATTTAATGGCTAATTGGCTATTTCGCTAGAATTCCCGGTCCCCCTGGGCGCGGCCGCCACCCTGGTACTACCTTTGGAAAAAATTGAACATCCTTATTGCGAGTATTTATGAAAATATCTAATAGTCTTAAATACAGATATAAGATACCTATGTGCGTTGAAATTAAATCAATATTTAGACGTATCTTCCCACTTATAGAAACATACACATACATACGTACAGAAAAAATTAAAAACTACATTTGGCATCGATTTTAGAATTCATTATTCTAAAAAAATAATACAGATCCAGATGCAAAACCACATATAAAAATATTAGGATATGACTTTGCCTGCACTAATTACTTTCAGTCTTGAATGATACATTCGAAGCGGGCAACCGATTTATGAGAACAAATCTTTAAAACAATTATTATTATCTAAAAACAATTATTCATGCACATGGTACATTTGAAAAGAGGTACCGGTATCGAATATACTATATATAGCATCCAATTGAAAACAATGTCTACAGTCTTAACAACAAAACTCTCACTTTCTAAACATTTTTGAGATAATAGAATCAGAAACACTATCCTGACGTTCAGCGTTACGATCACTCAGGAATTTTAGTTCGATCTTCCTTCTCTTTGCAGCTTCTAACATATGGCCTCTGCGTCACGAATTTCCCTTTCTGCCGCTTGTATCTCCATCCAAAGTTCTTTACTGGTTTTCTTCTTGAATACACCAATTTCTCCTCTGAGAACCTCGGCCTCAGCAATTCGATCCAAACGAATTTCTTTATTTTCCTCACAGAATGTTTTATATTCTCTGCTAGCCAGCTTGATGTTATCCATCAAGGATGACGGAGGTTCAAAATCCTCGAAAGAGTCCTGGTCAAAAAAATCGGACACTAAACGAAATGCGTTGTACATTTCCAAACTAAAGTTCGATTGTTGATCAGTTTCGAAAAACTTCATCTTACTGAAGCCGGATTCAACCACCATGTTGTGTGGGCATAAAACCATAACTTTTTCAACGAGTCTAGTCAAAAGAGGGCACGCAGACAGTTGACCGTTCTTGTGTAGATCAGTAAGGCTGCTATCCTCTCTGCCATACTTCAGAGTCAGTTGAACGTATTCGTCTGCAAGATCAGATGATGGCAACAACATTTCAAGAGCAAGACGTTTCAAGCTTTGCAACGTTGCATCGTTGAAGTCCTTGACATGCTTGAATAGAACGTAGCATTTACGCACAATTTTTGATTTGAGAAAAGGATGAAATCGAACCAGCATGCTTCGAAGAATGTGTTCGTTCAATAATGCCCAGTTGTTTTGCGTCTGTTCCAAGTCCACTTCATCAACTTTGCACAATTCCTTGTAAATCGATGGAACGTTCTTCGAATAATTGAAATCTCGCGATTTACACAAAAATGGAAGAGGATTTTTCCCGTCTTGGAACAACTTCTTGAAATAGCCTTTAGCTGAAAGAGGAATGTTATGTCCAAGACGGACAAGTAGTTTCGACACCAGTTCCAACAAAATCAAAAGCAAGTCATACACATTTCCGTTCAAAGATTGAGTTTTCCTCGTAAAATCGTGCAACGGTTTCAAATGGATGACAAATTGATCCATGTTGATGAGAAGACCCCTCATATTCAGGCACTCTTTCATGTGGCTATTTTCGCTGTCTAATCGTGCAAATTTTTCGATGACGGGGAATTGATGGCATGCCGCTTCGACGACGAGGTATAAGTTCAGAAACCTGGTTTCACAATAATCCGGTATTCTGTTAACTTGAAGAAGGTCACTGCTTTGTTTCAATATCGATCGAACTTTTGGTCGATTTTCAATGAAGTTCGAAAGGGCCTCGACAAATGCGACAACATCTTTCACAATCTGAAACTTCTTCGCCACTTCCTTTGTGATGAGGTTTCCTTTATGGCAGCAGCATCCATCAATGTCGATAATGTTTGGGCACACCCTTTTCATTTTGGCGACGAAACCGTCCCTCATACCCCGCATTGTTGAACAATTATCAGTCATTACATGAATCAGATCGAGTTGATTCAGCGAAAATTCTTCCAGCAATCCCATTGTACATGCATAAATAGCTTCAGCGGATACAAGTTTCAGATCTTTCAGACTTGTATTCTCGCTAATATTGTCCTCGAGAAAAGATTCCACGTTCAAGTCAGTTTGCAACTCTTTCGTGGCTAAATAAGAGACCTTTCGATTATGCTCATGGAAATGTACAACCCAAAATTCCAGTCGAATTTTCCCGTGATAAGTTGACTCATCAACGTGAATAGCGAAAGGCGAATTGCCTGATAAAGAATCAACCAACATCTCCTTCACATAAGGGGCAAGGGCATAACGGACAACGTAGCCTGCCTTTGTTCCACCGCAATCAATATCAGTTATTTTCGAATCGGGAAACATTTTTGTGTAGATCTTCCTCTTTCGAGTAGCACTATCGCTTGACCGTAAGGAGCACCCATCAACCACGATGCGAATACAGTGCAAAATCAATGCCTTTTTCTTCCTTTCTTCTGTCGAGGTCATGTTCATTATCACTTTTGCAACACTGGGCTGATTTTGTTGTGCTGATTCGCCTTTCTGATGGTTTTCTCCCATTTCATGTTTCCTCAGAGCCTCCCTTCCGCTTTTTACATCCAACACCTTTGATGTGCAGTAAATGCACTTTGCCTTGTGTGCATCTGGAGGATATGCAACCGCCCACGGAAATTCTTTCTTCCACGCAACTTGAAACTTGCACTTGCCCATCTGAAAAAATAGAATAAGTTTCTAAATTTTTCATATCAAGTCATGGTATTGAAAGGCATCGCGGAAAAACATGAATCTAGGCCGATGTTTAAATGCCAGACTTGATGATGACAAAGTCTTCGTGATTCCTTAACGACGGAATAAAACCGATAACCAACATCGGTTTCAAAATCACAATTTTTCTGCAAAATTCTTATGATTATATGAAAAGTGAAAGCTTACGCTTCTCCCTAACATGCAGAGTTGAAGTTATGGATTGCTAGGTCGGATTGCGATTTAGGATGTGAAGGAAAAAATTAAGATGTTCGTTTTTTCTTTATACCAAAAATTATTACTCAAGATAATAATGTAACTTATTTTCGATAAAGGATGAAAATTATACCCTTAAAGGCGGAAGAGCTATGGCATTTACTTCCGAAGACTGTGGTTTAACCTTCCGTGACTTCCTACCCTTGCTGATTTTCCACCTGAGTGCAATCCTTCGGTGGTTGCCTGAATGACCTATCATTTTTTAGGTCTACCTACTGCGATTTCACAACGTCACTGAAACAAGCAAAGCCAAAGCGTTGCAAGTGCTTAGATAGTCAACTACTTCAGGGCATATTTTAATATACGTATGTTGGGTTGTGGTGAAAATATCAAACTCGGGTCATTTCTAACCAGCAAAATAGTAGTTGTACTATGCAATATGTCTTAGTGTCGGGAACCGAATTCAAAGACAAAGCTGTTGAAATTTCTTGTATAGACCTAATTTTTTTCTCTTTTTTTTGGAGAAGTCACTACATTTGCTACATTTATCGCATAACAAGATGAGGCAAATATGTTGACTTCTCCCAGATTTATGAAAAGCTTGGCAGGCCTAGAACATGGTATGTAGGCCTAAAACTTATCATGATAACTAGTAACAAGTGAATTTTATAGGGCCTGATCAGATTTACTAGTATGAGTACACCGGTAGTATATATGAACATTGAACATAGAACGAATTTTGGGCTTAGAATACCTAGTCTTGCTTTTAGTTGTAGCAATCATACCCTATCAATTAATTGCACACTATTTCATATGGTGGTGCAAAATGCTTGAACACATCATTGCAAATTATAAACACAGAATAAATAATCATAGCTACACGGCATTTCAAGCAGATTGATAATGATGTCTCGAAAATATAAATTATCGGATTATTGACTTGTACATATCCAAGATCGCTTATACAGCTTTATTTCAGTATTTCGTTGATGTACGTAGTAATGGTTAGGAAATAATATTGTGATATATTCTTCTGTCTGACCGTTCTTCAAAACACTTATTCGTTACGAACGTACTTTTTGTGATGAAACAAAAGAAAGAGATAGATGATAATGAACTAATTTTATAAAAATATCAAGTCGATTTATTCAATTCAACATTTTACAGATATTTCAGTCATGAAAATAGAGATATGCTTTAAATTAACCACAATACTTGCTTAATTTGACTGAACAGCGATTTTTGACGTTTAAAATGAGTTATAGTTGATCGATCAACTTTTCATAGTTCGCCATATAAATAACTTAGCTTAGGTGATCATCCTGATTGTTTTTATATTGAATATAAGGTATGAAGATATTGAAAAAATTGTGATTTCACTGTGGATTTTTATTTTTCACCGATCTTGTCCGTTTTCACGTGGAAATGCCCTCATGTGTTTAACAATGAAACGGAGTGTGTAATTGCGCAGATCGAAAAATACGAGACGCTAGCTGAAGAAGAGCAACAGAAATAATTTCTCCTGCGACTAGTTGCCCAACCCCGGAAGGACTTCCCTAAGTCCAAGAAGGCGGTCCTTTTCAAGAAGTACACTTGTTCGTGACTCTAACAATAGCCATTTCTATTCTCAGTTACATGGAGCTATAGTCTCACTTCTTTTCTCATTAATAGCTGTTTCTTTCATTTTTTGTCTCAGTTCACAAGTGTTCAAAAGTTGAAAAACAACAAACATAAATTTCTCATAATTTCTTGTACCTCGCATAGAAGTTGACATTTAGCATGCATTAGTTTGATACCTAGTGGCATACGCGCTTAGGTGAAGAGGAAGTGAAATAGATAAAACTGATTTTTGGACCATCCTAATGTACATGCATACAAAAAATACTCAAAATTATCTTAAGAATAAAATGCATTTCAGACACTGATATATTTATGTACAGTATGCATAGTATAATCGTGCTGATACAAGTATACGACAACGAAGATTGCTCATGGGCATTATTCTTAAAACATTTCTTTAGTATTCCTAGTGATCTAAAAAAGTGCTAACCAAAGATGGATATATATGGATCTAAGTGTAAAACTTAAAAAAATCGGATTTTAATCAAATAAGCCAGATTTTTATTCTTTTGAAAAAATCATAATTTTTGTCAACCCTGATCACATAACTTTCCTATTTGTCTTCGCCTGACTGTATCGGTAGGCCTATTCTAGTCGGACTGACAAAAGAACCCGATAGATTTACCCAAAGTTGATTTGAACTCACGGATAGTGTTCATCGTATTTCTTTGATAGTTTTAAACATACATGTAGTTTCCGGCCGCTAGAGAGGACCTCTACTTGAGCTTATGGGTTATCGGTGTAAATAAAGACAACACATACATAGTCAGTTTTTATGTGTACATGAATATGAAGTGAAAATTCGTTATGTATTTCACAAAGAACTGTATTCAAAATATCATAATTCAAACATATCAAAATGGCTACAAATACCATCGAAACCGAGTCCAGCTGAGATAATTTGTGGATTGTCACGATAAACGCACATGCTGACGTCAGTGAAAATATTCGGTTAAGAATTTACGCATTGCAATATCCTTAAATTCGAAGGTTCGACAAAATAAAAGTGCTGAGTCCACAATTCCACATGCGAACATTTCAGTTGTGAAGGAAACCAAGTCATCTGAAATGCAAGTGTATTTTACTGAAACAAGTTTATCAACACCACAGATTTTGAGCCAGCGAAGTGGCCTTAACAGAATTTCAGTTTTCAGCGAGAGAACGGGTCTGCGATCATCGATAAACGATTAAGCGATGACTGGTCACCAGAGGTGGAGAGATTATTTCAAACAGCTGAATTTATCAGTACGGGATGGCATAAACAGGATGAAGTGCTCCTTTGTAAAGCTCCTTTTCAGAAATGCCTCATTGTACGAGTACATGTAGATAGTAACGAAAATTTCGGTCCTCCAGGGGCAAATTCGGATGAGTGAGCAAGCGAGCGGACTCAGACGAGAAACGATGTTCAGCGAGCGAGCGGGCGAGAAATTTTAAGGTAGATGAGTAGTTAACCTGGAGAGCGAGAAATATCGCAATGATAAAAAACACTGATAAGCAGGAATTTATAAAATTCTGACTTTCTGACCAAGGGCCATTCTGACCATTTCTGACTGGTCAGAAAATTCTGACCAAGTGGTCACCCTGGAAACCACTAAGTTTCCCCAATTCTTTGAAATTGCAGCTAATGAGCCGGACAATAAGAAACTGATGTCAAAGCACAATTTTACTCAATCTACAATCTATGTGATGGCGAGCGTGGGTGTCAGGCATCGTTCATGAAGAGCCCATGAACAGTGTTGGATCATGGACAATCCCATACCGGCAAGGTATGTTATGCCTAAAAACAGTTAATACAAATTTTTGAGTACAATTCATGAAGACATCGCAAATCAAAGCAAGTGAATGCATAAAGAACAGGGTCTAAGCCAAGCTTCTAAAAAAAAATAGTTGCAAATTGATGCTACATTGCAAATTTTCAACGTTAAGACGGCTTATCAAGCAAATACAGCGATAAAAAGGAAGACATCAAAATTCAAAATCAGTGATTTATAATCTGTGCATTCCTCCGTGTTTTTTATTATAGGACAATCTTTTGATGAGCACAGATTCTCGAAGGCGTAAGTTAATGGCATTTGTAAAGCATTAGATCGATGACAAAGTCGGATAGGCAAGCTTAATTTCTGAAAGATAATTTTTATCTTGGGTTTCGAATTTAATTAAATGCGAGCTTCAGAGCATTTCGCTCGTCTTCAGGTAGGCAGAGGCAAAAGTCATATGTGGTAAAAGTGAAGCCAGAGGGTAGCGCTAATTAATCACATTGATAAGTGCAAAATTCATTTCGACTATGTGATGCAACGTTTGACTAGAAGACATTATCCAAGTGCTTCATGCAAAAGTTCTAAGTTATCTATGCAACCATCAAACTAGCATTAAGATTTCACTATAGCATTAAAGAATTAACTATGAGATTAGGAAAAGTTGCGAAGGTAAGAAAGTGTGACACTGAGAAAGCAGTCAGTGTATCTTTGATCCACCAAATATTCCTTATCGCAATTGAGCATTTCATGCTCATAATGTGCAGTCCCTCTTTGATGATTCTCCTCTTCCAGCTTTGCTTGACATTAATTACTCGGAAACTTTGAAAGTTTGGCCTGTGATTAGCTGAATGACAATATTCACTGATTGCAGACCTGAGCCGAACATCCCTGACGTCCACTTCATACACGTTCTTTCTATCCTTGGCTATTCTTCCTGCCTGTCCGATTTACACCGACTCACAGTCTACACACTCTAGCTTATACACCACATCACATCGATCTAATACATCAATCTTGTGGAGCTTCTTCCTTTTGATCATGTCTCCAAAGCTCATTCCTTTCGAGCACCTCGCCCTGAGGGCCAGTCTCCTACCCACCGCTTCAAATTTCTCCTGAAGTCCTGGAACATACGGTATTCTAAACATCGGTCTCTTGTCCTCTGTTTCTTCAAGTTGGTTTCTGATCGAACAGATAATCATCAGAGAGGGACTGCTCGTTATGACCAATCAAACTCTCAATCGTGATAAGGTATATCTGGTGGATCAAATATGTGAGGCCATCCTACATTGACTGCTTTCTCAGTATTATCTTTTCTTGCTTTCGTAGCTTTTCCTAATTTCATGATTAATTCTTTGATGCTATAGTGTAATCTTAACGTTAGTTTGATGGTAGCATAGACAACTTGGAACTTTTGTATGAAGTACTAGAGCAAAGTAATGTCTTTGTATCAAGCGGTGTGTGTATCACGCAGTCGAAATGAATAATCACTCTTATCAATGTGATTAATTAGCACTACCCTCTGGCTTCACTTTTGCCTTTGCTTGTATGAATACGAGCGATGCGCCCAGAAGCTCGCATTTAATAAAATTCGAATCCCGAGATTGGTTTTCTGAAATACTAATTGATTGAAATTGCAATATATTCCAATAATGTCTAGAGACACATGCTTCCCAATGTGTTTTAATGAATGTGAAAACTCCAGTGTGAGCATCACTTCATCTCAATTGTCAATAGAGAATCGGTGCTGCAGCGTCCAATCTCGCCCATTAATTCAGTCAGTCACTGCTTATTGGAAAAAATATGAAAAAATTTTTGCTGTACAGAATATTGAAATTCAGCATCCAAGGATTTTCAAGCTTCTAAATCTAGATTGACATTACCTCAGAGATTTCCATTTCCGACATGGGCAATGTTTCAATTTCAAATTGATTACACTCATTAACAAGGCCGACGCATCATTTTCCAAAAAGTGTGGAGGAGACAATAAATCATAATCTTGAGAATGTTGTATTCAATTTAGCCGCACGAAATGTTGCGCATGCATACATACAAATTGTGTATTTTCGTCAATTTAAAGCCTACTGCAATGAGCAATATGAATAACATGGGGAAGCGTGGAAATATAGAAAATGATTAAGTGTGAAATTTACTGTGAAGTAAAGTATTATTTACTAGATATGAACATGATGTCAAAAATAGGTTCCAAATTTTGATCGTTCCGAAAGCGAAAGCACTCCCTATTCATATAATCGTCTTTATCCAGTTGTAGTAAAATATTGCAAAGGCACAAGTTATATTACAATTGAATAAAGACGATTATAAGAATAGGAAGTGCCTTCGCTTTCGGAACGATGAAAACAAACAAACTCCCGCTTATCGTCATCAACCATCCAAATTTTGATGTTTTCGTTATTAATTTTTTTAATATTTTCTATCTTTGCTGAAAGGTTTATCATAAACAATCAATAAACAAAGCTCACGTTCAAGCAGAGGCGTCTATTTACTTTGAAATCATCGGGTGGCGAAATTTCTTGATTAAGTTTGGCCCACATGTCATACTTTTGTAAGATCATGTTCATCAAAATCATATAAACATTAATATCACCTGGCGGTGACATCTGATGATGATGAAGCAGAACTACAGCGGACACTCGAAATGTGAGCCAGTGTTTTAGGCAACATGGATTATGTGTTAATTTGGAGAAGACGGAGGTAATGTGGATAGGAAAAGAACCAAAAAGCATCAGTGGACAAGTAGAGGGGACTCAGCTAAAACAATCATCGGGATTTAGGTATTTTGGCGGTATGGTGGAAGATCGAAGAAGTGAAGCGGAAGTCAGGAGAAGAATATAAGCGGGAGTCGGAGCGTATCGAAAAGTGGCAGGAGTCATGGGAGACAGAAGAATCAGCAATGAAATCAGACGGAAGTATTTGGAGGTATTTGTATTACCAGCAGTCACATGCGGACTGGGGACAATCATCACATACGTTTTACGGGGGGAAATGTCACTTACAAAAGAACAGCAAGAGAGAATGCAAGTGTTCGACAACAGCTGGGCGAGGAGTTTGTGTGGATTGAAGTTGATAGAGAGGAGGCGGGTTTTCGAATTGAGAAAAGAAGTGGGAATGAGATCGGTGACATAGAAAATTGTAGCAAAGCGATTGGCTTGGGCCGGAGCCGGACATGTGGCATGAGCGAGAAGAGATTGCCGAGGCCAGTGGAGCACAATGAAGAGACTAGTCCACGGGGAAGAGGAAGACCAAGGATCCGATGGACCGATTGTGTGAGAGGAGACCTACAGAGAGCGGAAGATGATTGGAGAAGTTGGAGAACAACGGCTGAAGACAGAGAAAAGTGGGAATAGAGTGTCAACAAAGTGGTGGGATCATGAAGGCGTGACATTGACTTCGCATATCATCATGGCGAACATTTGATGCCATGGTATGAATGTCGTGTGTGTCACTGTTGATTGTTGACATTTGCAATTTGCACTGTGCTCGATATGAGTTACCCTTACCCCATTGTCTGGGATCATGGGGTTGTTAGAATAAAAATAAGAAATAAATTCCCGATCTATGTGCAAACTCTGTAATGAATAAATTATCATTAGTTATCTAAATGATAACCCTAGTCACAAAAGTCATTAAGAGATTGTAAATGCACTGTCATATTAAATGCTAGAATACAATATTTTCCTGTGCGACAACCTTTCATGCTTATAAAATCCATATTCATTTTGTTTATTCTATTTAAAGCATCCCAAAATAATAATTAATCATGCACTGGAGTGAACAGGAGCAGCGAAACATCTTTACACATTGTATTTTTCCTTCAGACATTGCAAAGCAGCCTTTCAGATTGATCAGATATCAGCTAGACATTTCAACATGCACAATGCCTGAATGGATTCTGGATTTTGGTCATCATTACACAATGCAGTTCCTGGTCAAAATCTCACTGGGCGCAGAGATGTGGAGGTCACTGGACAAGTGCTCATCATATTGCAATTGACTATCGTCAGTTAATAATCGCTTTATTTGCCATCAATAAATGAAAGTTTGCATTTTACAATGTACGATCGGAAGGGAAATTTGAGGCGCGCGCAAAAAATTAAAAGCATGAGGGATGAATTCACCAAAATCTAAATTTTACATTCACAAAATTGCAGAAAAAATCCCTTCAAAAGTGAGGGGACAAACGCCCCCAACTTAAAATAAGGGAGGCGGACAATTTCCCCGCCTGCCCCCACCCTTGATGCGTCGCCCATGCTCATTATATGAACAAAACTTCTTGCTCGTACTTTCATCAATACTGTATAGGCCTATTATCTATGTATCTTGCATTAGTATACAGATTATAGGAAAACTATATACTTTGAATATATAAAAAGGAGAGAACCAAAAGACACCTTTGGTGTCACCGGTTTCCGTGTTCCATTAGCACACTTCGTCAGACACTCCAAAGAAGTGACTACAATGACGTAACTAGACACATTTCTGTTTGCATTTGTCATTTTTTAGGAAAGTCACATTGGAGGAAGTGAATGTTGACTGGGCATTTCGATAAATGTCAGAATTCATTAGATGTCAGCCGATCATGTTTGTTCCACGAACTTACTCTATGGCCCGACTGGAATATTTACATGTTTTGCTGGATTAATCGCTGGCGCGCCGGGATCCTGGAATTTCTATAATTAGCGCACTACCCGGCGCGCTTTGGCCTTTGATGAAGTACATTTTAGGATACTATTCGTTCGTGCAAATATAACGCAAAAAATATTGCGAATGAAAGGATGAAAGCGTACTCGTTCAAGTTAAATTACGGTGTTCGGTTACGGCGCGCATTAAACCCATCATGCTGATTTTTATTGAGTAGAATCTATAAATAGAATTTGATGCCGGCGCGCTTTAATCCGGAAGGATCTATAAATAGTTTTGCTCCCGGCGCGCCGGCGAGCCTTAGTCTGGAATAATCTATAAATAGAATTTGGTGCCGGCGCACAATCCGGCGCGCTTGATGTAAAGATTCCAGTCAGGCTCCATGGTTCTACGAGTATTTATGTATAGCAAGTCACTACTGTAAGCAACCATCAATGAAATAGTACAATCTCTGTATCGCTTGTCATCGCTGAATGGTTATCTACACTGAGAAGCAGGTAAAGCAATTTCTCATCAAAACAACCCAAGAAACACCCAAGTTTTTGATGAGTTTTAATGCACAATCTCTGCAACTGAAATTGAAGAGTTGGCTTCAGAACATCAATAATTACATTACTATCATTCTGGTTGTGAGACTACTTGCTGAATCAAAATGTATATGCGAAAGGTTTGGGCCCAGCCAACCCAACAGTGAACAGACATAATTGAGAACTGCTTGGTTCCATCCATGAGACCGCGAGGCTCGAAAATTGCTGTGTAAGTAAATGCCCTGTACGATCAAACTAACCATCACACCTCACGTCACTTCCCACGAGGAAAATTAACAAAAGTCACAATGTCGCTAAATTAAAAATTTAAGAAGCACAACTAAATATACTGACTGTGATAAAACAGAACATGCTATGAATTGCTATGAATCAACAAATCTTGATGTTTTCATGTATTTCCTGTTCAATAGGAAAATTTGGCACCTTTTAATTTACTGCAAGTGTCTTATCCAAATTGAGATCGCCGATGAGGCTCATCGTCGGGAAAGAATGTCACACATGCTCACCAGTGACTACAGCATAGCATCATCTGTTCATGATATGAAGATGTATTGTTGGACGCTACATTCATGTCAAATAGCTTCCTATGAATTCGCTGCATTTGATTGAGTCAATAAAGCGCCCAACTAAAAGACTGTGCTGGTTTTGCTTGTTTGAGCAATATGATTCTTCTTCATATCCAGCAATATTTGCCTACCGATGACTGAATGAGTAGCTGAAATTTCCATCGACCAACAGACGTTGTTCATTCTTGTTTCATTTACTTATGCAAAACGAAAAATCGGATTTCTAGGATGATCATGAGACACACGATGATTGATCATCCACCATGCTGGTGTGATGTCATCCATCCACTCTATGTCAACCTACTCATAGAGCTGGGGGAAATCATCAACTCAATGAGCCTCATCTAACATACTCCATGTCATGCTGCATGTCATCAACAGAATCGATTTTAAATTCTTATAACAATTAGGATTTACTCTTTCGACAAATTCGAGAAATTGTTTCATTTCAACAAAGCACGCGCAGAAATTGCTTGAGTTTTTAAGTTGTTGGATGTTATCGTCGACCTATCACGTGTAGATTCACTTAAAAATTGAAATTTCATTGTGATGAATGCCTAGCTACTATCAAGGTTCTGAAACGGAGCTGTGTTTGAGGCTCATTCACATCTGTGTGTAGATGGACATACAATTAGCGAGAAATTTCCCTTCTAGATGGCAGTTGTATACTGATTATAATTCAAAGATATTCATGACTGAATATTTATAGTAATTGAAATAAGTGATGTGGCCGAAGTGAGCATTAACTTTGATGTATGATCAGTGCTGTTACAAATGATGGCGGACATTTGCGATACAGACCTGTCACTCTGAGAGACACGAGCTAATTCATGTTTGTCTAAAGCTGTATTTTATCTCACGATTCTCTTGTCTTGATGCATATCCATCATTAGTTTCCATCTTCTGTTGATTGTCGAACAGGAAAGACGTCAACATTTGCAGAAAGGTAGGCCTGTCGCTCTAATTAACGGGTGAATGATCCGCATGTGAGAAGGCGTTAGAAATTTGGCTTGTCAGAAAACTGTCTTTTGAAAATTATATCACAGATTCATTCTGTTGCAAACCACGCGGATCAGGGGTGAGGCTTGACAAAAATCAGTTGAATTCAGAAATTGATTGCCAACTCTTCAATAGGCCTATACTATCTAGTACACACGTGGCCATGAAGTTAAAAAACATGCATTGTTTACAAATGAAATATGCTCTTGAAGCTTCAAAATACCTTTTAAAATTTTGAAATTGTCATATATATATATATATATATATATATATATATATATATATATATATATATGTCATGATATTAAACCAGGGTTTCCCACAAAATTTTATATACAACACCGATTTAAAACTTTGACAGAGTATGGCGACCCCATTTACCAAGCTCAAATATGTACGAATTACAACCATAGAAAAATCTATATGCACCATACAAACAAACAAAACCACTATGAAAATACTTGTAAAAAAATAAGAATACTAATATGATAATACTATGTAAATTAAATAAATAGCAAGAGGCAATCAATAGTTGTATGCCGGCTTCAGCTGGCGGCACTTATTTGGCGCTCGCGTGTGTCTCTGACTGGCGTGGAAGCGAAGGGCAGCTTATGAGAATCTATATATTCTATTATATCAAGCAAAGCTTGCCATGATCTCCCGCCTCCGGGTTTTTTCACTGGCCGAGATGCGCTTGAGAAATGTGTGACAGTCACAAAAGGCAGGTAGAATGCTGGACGCTAGCAGTGAGAAGTGTTACCAACCGAAATGTAGCCTCTCCGCCTTGAGAAACGCTAGCGCTATCTTTCACGTGACATAGGTGTTGGAAGTACACAAGTCGCATGCGAGGAGAGAGAAGGTAGGGAGGGCTACATCAACCCGAGGAGGCGTTGCATCAACCCAATTAAATAACCACGCCCGTAGAGCGGGTATTTCTTTCAAGTTGTAATGAAGGTAACCGCTGGCACAGGCGTTTTATTCATCCTTTCCAGTAATACCTCAATATCTCAGGCGAGCCCAGAAGCTTTAATTGACCCTAAAAAATCCGGCGCGACCCCACATAGGGGTCGCGACCGCGTGTTTGGGAACCGCTGTTTAAACAGTCTTATGGCAAGTCCTTCAATTGCACTCATTTGGTAAGACCCTACTATAGGCCTATAATGCTTCCTAAGTGCAAGTAATTCAAACTACCGGCAGCATGCTATTTTAAAATGCTATTTTTTTACCATAGAAAAATATAACAAAATGAAAAAATATTTAAAGTACTATAGTGAATATTATTTTTTTCACTTTTACGAGCTGATATCGTTGCAAACACATAGGCCATATCTAATATTTAGAATGACTGTTCCATTGTGTTTTGGTACAGCTCTTTCAAAGTAAATATAGATGGGTCAATGTACATTCATGGGTGCCGGTCGTTGTTCCGACAATTATATGGATTTATAGTTTTCTATCCTTGATCTAGGTGAATTTTTTAAAAATCATTCATAATTAATATACCTCTAAGACAATCCACATTTTAAAGTGTTCCACTAGAAAAATATGATTGCAATTTTTCACGTGATTTTCGATGAGTTCGACCACACTGAGAAGGCACCTCATTAAATAATAATAAAACTACTGTAATCACAAAATATCTTGTCCATTTCCCGCCCCTCAATAAAATATGACCATTTAAATCAACGTCGAATTCCTCATCTCCTACTAAAAGCTATGTTCAATATTGCATCTATTTGTCGAAACATCGAACTGACCCCACATTAATTTGTCATACAGTCAAATGTCAATCTCAAAATCAGAAAAGAATATTTTACAAAATGAGTTGTGCATAATATTTGATCATTCATAAAGTAGACCAATCTTTCGCTCTTTCATGCGGGCAAATCAATCTATTATTGATTCAAAAGATGTTGATTTCCATGCCGTCTTTCAAATAATGATTCAACCGATATCGTCATCAGATTTCGTAATAGGGATTTGGAAGTTGTCGTGCGCAGATAATTTTGTATCCTACAAAGGACGCTAAAATCTTGTTCGTCAACTACACTAGTCATTGGCAGTGTGGTTATGTACAAGCTCTAAAAGTCGAGTCACTTTTGGAAGCGGTTGATTAAGCTCTTGTTTGTACAACTCTCTCAAAAAAGATGAACAATCGCTTCTATTTTGGAGATCCTTTCTGATGGGCTTACCGGTATACAAGACATGCAGTTGTGTTTTGAGAGTTTCTGGACGATGAATAAAATTAGGATAGATTGAATCAACTTGCCCTATCAATTTTGACACAGTAGCTTGGTCCGTTTTTAGTAAATCGAGATATTCAGGTGGAACTAAGCGCAACCAATCGAAACGAGACATCAATAAATCTTGCATTCAATTCAAAGACAATTTTGTCGATCACTCCATACAAAATTATAAATCCGTTGGGACTATATTCCGAATCGATGGAAGAGGCGTATCCAGAATACCCCTCATGATTCTAGCATTGGCCTTCTGCTTTTGTATACCTGTTCAGGAGTCACCGACGCTGATATATTTCATTTTTGATGTGTTTCACAACTTCATTCCGAATCGATAATGTATGGCATTTGTAATCAATCATCATCGCGTTAGCGACAGCAGCATCAATTGTTCTGATGGAAGGTTGAATACGAGTATATCCGAAAGATCAAAAGTCCGATTGATAAGCTTGAGGAGAAAAAATCTCATTCCGAAAATTTCTAAATACCCATCAACCTCCGACTTTACAGCACCATCAAATTCGGCGCTTCTGGTAATTTCAGATGAAGTCATTGTGATAGAAGTTTCGATCCATAGTTTTCACTATCTTACCTCTTAACGGCCACCCTGTCTTACCATCGAGGGGATTGCAGAACCACGCAAGACGGAGCGCTTAGGTGAAGGTCGAAAAAATTTGATAGGTTCTGAAGAAATCCAGAAAAATTGGCTTACTGCATCGATATCACGACAAACCTTTCTAATGACTAGAGTAGATTTATGGGCAGCAAAATGAGAAAAGTGGGCAAATTTCCATTTAGCTTGACCAGGCGTATTAGGGGCCCCGTCATGAGATTGTGCAACCACTGTAGCGTTGCTATCAACACCAATTTGAGTGCTTAGAGAGATAACAATAGCTTCGCTTAAAGTCTCAGCTGTGCGGTCACTTGGAACATCAATCAAATCAGCCATACTTTTTTGAACCATGCCACCATAACAATATCTAACACCTGTAACCATTTGACATTGATTTTCAATATCATTAGTATCATCAGCCATTATAGAAGTTAAGTTCGTGCTCATCACACGATTAGTCAATTCATTCAGATGATTTGCGTATATACACGATATAACATCATTTTATATTTCAGAAGAAATACCATCATCAAACTTTCCCGGTGATAATCTGCAGTCAACATTTCTTGTCGACGAGCGCTATCACTAAATGCGTTCTAATGATAAAGACCTTCGATAAAATTTCCACGATTCATTCTAGACGGATACTTGTCGTGACCGCGAAAGGAAAGTTCTTGTAAGTCGAGATATCAGGTCAATTCTATATGAAGTTTAAAGAAGATTCTGTTCTTTGCGACTCTGCTGTTATGAGCGGACGCTCAATATGTCTTGCGGTGTGTTAGCGCCTCATCGATCCTCACTTTTCCAAGTAATTGAAATGCGGATGAAGCGGTGTTGTGAATCACACTCTTCGAGATATGATGTTTGTTGTATTATTAACCTTAAGCTAGCTTAATATGTGTGCTTATTAGGACTTAGTGAATGTTCTAATGTTTGAACTCCCAATTAGCTAGTTGTGCTAATCCCAAGGAGCGACAAGTCCACTGACATGGTCCAACTCTTTGAGGTGTGCTTCGAAAAGCCTGGGCCACCAAGACAGACAGCAGGTCAGAAAGACACGCGCAACTTGATAGTAGAAGAAGTAGTGGATGAGAGAACGAGAGACTCCATTTCAATTACAATATCAGATTTTATACCTGCGATAACAAAAGACATGAGTTGCGTACAAATGCATCCAGTTGGTCAGTCGGAAAACATAGCAATCTAATGTCTTGCAAATGTCATAGCAATCAAATGTCTTTGCAATTCACACAATGTGTAATGTGTACTATTGTCAAACGTCACAATAATGACAATGTGTGTCCACGTCAATAAGATAAATTAGTCAAATCTGTGACACCTTTATTAGATTAAATGGACGTATTTCTTTGTAGAAGTAAACAAGGGAAGCAAAATAACACTTTTCTTTTCGGGCAGCCAGTCATCATGTACATTGTTCATATTGTTCTGCATATTGTTCAACACGCTTGGTCTGGTGTTGTGAAGCAATTACAAATACTGGGCAATCTCGCCTTTTTTCTTTCAATTGAAGCCGTTCTTCATAAGTTGATATTTTTCACCTGCAAGTAAGTATTCCACTGAGTTATCAGCACTAATAGCGACTGAGACGCTTTGTTTGAACCTCATATATATATCATGAAATAGTATCAACTATTATAAAGCTCGCGTAGAATGTCTCGATAGCTCTTAAGATGTCGTCGGGGTGAAGCCCCGTCGGGGGGGGGGGGGGAGTTGTCTATGGGTGAAGTCGCACTTCCCTAACTGACCGGCAGACGAATGAGCGTCGAGTGTATTCAGTCTGATTTTAATACACGACCTGCATAGCAAGCGTCTCTCAGGTGTTCGGAAACCCTATTGCTAAAGCATTCTCAGTGCGTAAGATGTGCATCGTCTGATGAATTTGAATGCGCTTTAACAAGCAGGCAAACTCTGTAATAAAACGTCTGTTTAGTTGGTCTCTGAAAGAAGGACTTATCAACAAATTGACGTGTACGTGTATGCACCACGCATTGTATGAAAAGATTTGATGTAGCTAAGAATCGCTTGCAAATAATAGTGCAGTTACTACATATTACAGGAGATTTACAAAAAAAATCAGGTATTCAGTGAATATATGAATATATTGAATCTTCGCCCCTGACGCGGATATGTATCAGAGTTGATATAGATGTATTTTACAATATTTTGCGTTTATAAACTCACAAAATGCAGCAGATGCAAAACCTGGACCAAACCTGATGTGGCTATATGTCTCCAATCAAAATACATTATTTGGTTGTGTAATGGTTAATCATCAAGGTACACAAAGTCCATTTCCTTCATTTGATCCCACGCTAGGTGGGCCCTTTCAGTTTCCTTAGATGAATCTAGTGCTAATGAGAAGCTGCAAGTCCGCGAAGTTCCTGCGCTAAATGGCTAAGATTGAGCGAATCCATTGTGGGCTACAAAGTTAACGCATTTTTGAACACAAGTTCTTTACATGGGGACGAAATTGAGGAGAGTGAGAGCCATCTGTACGTCATCCAATGATGATGCTGAGCCTCCCCCCCTAGAAATGTTACTTACATGCTGACTCGCAACAAATCCAAAACCTTCAACCAGATACACTGATCATGGGCTATGTAATTCATCGTAGGCTATATCAAGCAAATGCATGAATAAAACATTTCAGAGCAATTTATTTTTCGATCTCAAAGGTTGCCGGTACGGGAGGTTCATGTTCACTCGAAAGCAGAAAAAGTTATCTCTTCCCTTTTTATGACGACTCTTTATTCGTCAAAAAAGCGTTGCCCGACTCGTTTCGTCTCTCAGGACAGCTTCAAGGGCGAATGGCACATGTTAAGTACTACGTTTAAATATGACTAGGTCGAGAGGGCATCTCCTCATATCAATTCATGACGTCTATTCATGAGGAGACGATGATTTAATATTACAGAAGTTGCAGCTAAATTCATAGACTATGAATTTGTCATTGTAGCAATATTGAGGGCCAATAAGTTTGTAGATCTCACAGGAACATTTATTTTTGTTCTCCATTTTTCGTTGCAGTAGCAACATTCTTACCTGGTCGACAGGTAATTCTAGCGGGGATGTCGTATTTAGTTTTAATTTTATTTATTTAAATTTTTTTAATTCTACTCAATAGTTGATTTTGTTGAAAATCATGCCATCAAACTAGTCAGAGCTACATGTAGATGTCAAGATAAGAAAATTTTACCATAGAAAACACTCAACGTCTGGTAGTATCCCATTGATGAAGGTCTCGAGGCTATCCAAACCTTTGCCCACAAACATGGGGATGAAACAAATAATTATGGATTTGAGGTTGAGGATATAGTAAATGTGCTAATATTCATATCCTACAATTATCAAATTAGCTATAACGATAAAATTTACGTACAAGTGAATGGCTGTTCTTTGGGGACGCACGTCTCTCCCCAATTTGCTGTAATATTTATGGACTCGATAGATGAACAAGTACTAATTAAGCTAGCTGATAAATACAACTTGCAACCTAAAATCTATAAACGATATATAGTTGATGTAATTGTGTGACCGTTCCACAAAGATGATAGAATTTTTTCATATATATCAGAAACCTATTACTCAACAAATACAAACATTCAATTCACGGTAGATTTACCGAAATATAACTTTAAAGTAACAACAAGCATCCAATAACCAATAACAAAGTGCACTACAGATGAAAAGTAAACCTAACCAATCAGGAATATGCTTTCGCAAAGACAGTTGGCTCCCACAACACATAAAAGGTAGCTTTGCAAAAAATAGCTTTAAATATGTCCAAGACCGCTGCCTTAGTCCGAACTATAAAGGTACACCTGTTCAGATAGTGACTAACAAAATGGCTAATACCGGATTCGAGCCGAACACCTTCAAATACAAAGAGTCTAAAACAACTTTTTCTGTTTTTTTGAGGGAATTTTTTTTCATTTGATCCATTTACATGTGTATATTGACGTGGCTCTTGATTGCGTATGCATGAAGCAGTGCCCAGAACTTGTAGTTCAGACATCCCCACGAGTTAGATTGTTTAATCTTTTCAGTTTCCTGTGAGTTCGATGAATGAGAATTTTTCACTGTGGCTGCGAGAACTCATTGAGTGGGCGGAAAATCTCAGTGCAGCTCTCAAAAGGCAAAAGCAGACTTTCATCGCTTTCGCTAATCTATGTCATGAATATCTTCAGAATGTTCAAATTGTCACGATTCCATCAAATTTTGAGAATGTGCATCAGATTGTGGTTTCTTCCAGTACGACAACCTGTTCAATCTGACCCAAAGATCCTAAGAACTTTTCCGCGACAACTTAGCCAGACGGGTTGGAGAAATAATTGAAAAATGAATCTGGTAAATGACAAAATATAACGAAGACAGGACCAACCAGACATGATGACTGCAGCAGTCCTTGAAGCCTTGTCCGTCAGCACAATACGCGGAGAGGCTGTGGATTCTCTTTCAGCGATGGAGTTGCGGGCATATTGCCACTCGTAAGATCACTTGTAATCGAGAGTGTGAGGAATCGCTTGCTGAAATCGTCGTCAAAGTAAAAAAGGTTTGAACATGATAGTTTATAGACCAGCGATTCGGTTACTGTGTCGAGGCACCATTTGATGACCCGGGCTTTCTTATCACTGATCGGGACGGAACGAAGGAGGCGCCATGAGGTAGTGATGTAAATTAACCGGCAATTATGAGAGAAAAAGTAATTTTCCTTAAGCAGCATTTGATGGAATTTTTAGTTGATTGTGACTCCTTGGCGTTCTCGCCTTACAATTGCGTCCATGTTTGTACACCCTTATATTTGTTGGTGTATCTGCATCTCAAACTTGAAAGACGAAGTGTGAGATATAGATAAGTCTCTTGCAAGATCACAATAATGCTTTAACGAGTCTTCTGATTACACTACATAACTTCCGAACAGAAATATGGTTTCCTCAAAATCCATTTTAAAAATGTGCTCTACACTCTCTTGCTGCAAATGGACATGGATGCCTTAAGAAATCAAATTTGCGTCAATGAAGCAGAATAATATCCGAATTGCCCTCAGCTTTAAGACCCAAAGTTTCTTCAATGACGTCAACGTTCATGCGAACTTAGTTTCACCGACTTGGATACTTGTCTTCTCCCTACCATAAGTGTTACTTGAGTGTTGTTTCCATCTTCCATGGAAGAATTCGAACTTCGATTGTCATTCATGGAATTCCTGATATCTGAGATAAACTCATGACAACACTTCTTTAAAAATTATTGAAATCCTAGCGATTTTGATTCTTTCTGAGAGAATGCCTCGAGAAAATAGTCAAAAAGAATCAAAAAGATTTTTAAAACAGCTTTACTGTCCTCATTTTGGCCCAATTTGGCCATTCTCCATGTGGTAATACTCAAATATTGATTTTAGGGCTTTGTTACGAACGTACGTATTTATCCTTGTAGTTTCATCACAATATTACATGGTCTACGATAAACATCAGGGCTTTGTAGTTTTCTGCGCTTCGTTGCGCTTTGTTTCTTATATTTTATAACAAAACTATGATGATCCGCAGAAAAAGACATTAATTTGGTCATTAGTGTGTTCAACATCAGCAGTTTGGGTACTCTGAAGTTTCAATATGTTAAAGTTGAATTGTGATAAAAATATCAAGTCTTGAATATCTGTATATTTGGAAAGAGCGTCACAGACACAGTCAAATAAAGTCTTTCTCTTAGATCCGTGATTTGTTGCTCATGACAAGGCGAAACGTTATTTGTCTTTTGTAAACGATTTTTTGGAAGGAAACATGAATACTTTCCAACAAATAGATTTTAAGGATTTCAAGCATATCCGCACGGATTCAGAAGCAGACATTGTTAGGAAAAATTATTTGCAGGGACCGGTAGCAGGAGATAATTCTACTCCAATAAGCAACCTATACCAGGAATGAGACCATTTTCTGAACCAGCATCTATTAATGCACTACATAAAAGTGGTGGAACTGGACAAAATTTCTCTCTATATCCATCACTGCATTCCCAATGATAGTCAGAATGATTACCTAAAATAGAAAATACATTGTTGAATATATTCAAGGTTGCACAGAGGTGTGTGTTGATATTGTATTTTCTTGATTAAATAAGGAAAATGTTTCACTATTTCTGACTCATCGCTGATTGCTTTTTAAAATTGCTTTTTTGTTATTGACCGGACGCACTCTTCTAGCTTTTCCTATGAATGTGTTTCAGTGTGTTCAATGTGTTACAATTGAATGTTCTCACATTGTTTCCAAAAGTTTCGGAAACTAACATTTATTGACTTATTGATTCGTTTCATGATTCCTGCAGTACTTTTTCCCATATAAAGTGTGATAATAATTTCACGAATAATCGTCATTGATTCCCTTAGGCACGCACTCAGATCGATTCGAATCTGAATTTACATTATCTGCGTTGTATTATTGTTAGACCTACTGAAGTCGAAAACAAATAGAGCAAAGTGTTGAAATTTCTCATAGGCCTACTGAGATTTTTTTCTGGGAGAATTCAGCATATTTTATACACTTAAGAATGGTATGTGGAGCCTATCATGAGGACTATCTATAAGTGAAGACCTGATCAGATCTACTAGTATTAATGTGGGGCCTATGTGGACATATAACATCGTGCATGAAATCTTTCTTCCGGTTGTTTATAGCTGTTTCCTACTTAACACTCTAGGAACTAATTGAACAATATTTGATTTGCTAGAGCTAAAAATGCCAAGCACTCTCTGGTAAATTAACACACAGGGAATGATGTAATGGGAAACGAGTGATTATGGCTTTATAGAGCATTTTTATTTATACCTATCTTTTCGGCTGTCACTTGGACTTGTCCTTAAGTTTATCCTACCAGTTTTGCTTGCCTTCTTACTGTGAGGCCTGTGCAAAAAACATACTTTATTTAGACGCCTATCCTTGCTTATTGTGATGAATCAAAGTTTATCTCAGCATTAATTCCTGTCATAAGATCGGAGATTCTCATAGCTGCAATCGTTAAAAAGGCAGGAATGTTTCGACGTACTTCAAGAAATAGGGCTTTCATTCTGTCAAAGGTGACCACCAGTCTATCAGTGAAGGCGTCCAGGTGCTCGATGAAAAGATTAAGGCCATAAATGGATAATTACTGTACATCAGCTGTAAGACTACTATGCTGTGTGTCGTGATGAACTTGATGATGGCATCGACGACTTCATCTTGCAAAGAGTTTTCAGGAAGAGGCATGAGGACGAGTCACGAAGTGGAAGCGGACTTGTCGGACGATCCAGAACCTGTAGTTGTGGCAAAGGAAGTTTGACAAAAGCGCGAAGTGAAGTAGTGGCTCACTGGAACAAAAATAGATTTCTTGAAAAGCCACCTTGTTTCCTGTGTAAGAATACGCAATGAACGGAGCTTCGAACTTACAGTTTTCTATGCATTTGGCATTTTAGCATGCTGTGAGATGTCTCCATTTGAAAGACATGTAGACGGATCAGGGAGTTTTTTAAGTAGGCAAATCAATTTTTGGTGGCAGACAGGAAGTCAAAACCAGACATTAATTTCACCCTCCTGAAAGTTAAGTGAATCACTGTGGTGAATGCACTTGATTGAGTTTTCTGCCAACTTGCGTAATATCAAACTGGAATTATTGCAAGTTGTTCAAACCTCTGAAACACAATCTTTCATCACGTTGGAAAGTTTTGTCGTGAAGTATGAAAGTCCATGGTTAAATTGACCATCTTAATCTGTTTTCTTATTTCAATTTCCATTCGTATAAGGTGAGGTACAAGGAACACACGGTGATGTCAAAGTCTCTGATACGTGCATTATGTGGTCTATAGAATAGGCATGTAGCAGGTATAAACCACATGCGGTCAACGCCACAATTATTCGAGAGGTATTCATTTTTCTATTTAGAAAGGATAGCTGTAAACAGCTAGCCCTAATTGAATTGCAGAGAAATTGAATTCCTCATCATTGGTTTTTGTATGCGAAACACCGAAAATTTATGAAAAATATCAAGCCTCGCTAGTTTTATACTATAGTACCAACTAATGTTAATTTTTTTCAGAAATTGGTTTTTATGATTAGTTCACCTTACATGCTTGAAAATTCACACACGTTCCTTCTGCTGCTGATTTGATTTAGAATAATTAATCAAACAACGGAAAATATTGGCAGCAGGAAAAAGTTCGGTACCGAATAATCTGCAATTATGGCCTTAGTAGCACTTCTTTGCAATTTTTTTGCACTTTAGCCCCTCTAACATTTGAACCACATATCAAATTGATCTCATATTTTAAATGCATGATTCACTGCTTGATGAATAAATTAATTTCATCAATCTTGTCTCGCCATCACTCTTAACAACGAATCCATTCATCAGTCAAACATATTGCTACGATCTTTTACGGTTCATAAAAAATTATAGAGACCTACTCAAATTTTCAAAAGGCATGCTCTTATCATGCAGGTCATTATTGCAGGCATTTTCTGATGTCACCAAGTATTAAAAGGTAGACATGCATTCATTAGTTTCGCACTATTTAAATATAAGTTCGCAGACATATAATTGTGTATTTAATATCATGGTGAAATTCAGAGAATAAGCAAATAGTAATAATTTATAATTATTTAGTCAGCAGAATGATTTTTTCAAAAGATGATTTTGATATGATTACGTTGTTAGCAATGCTGCAGAATTATATATCCCTAAAAATCCGGTAAACAGCATCAAATTTTTTATAATTTATAATGCGGAATGTTATCTTGCCAGTCCGGATCCATCAGTCGTTAAACAAACAATTCAAACAATTTTTCAGGAGATTATGCTTTCACAATATTATTCAATAGCGTAAAATTAGTAATTGCTATCAGAAATGAATGCATGCACCCGCATGTCTAAAGTGACAGAATTTTCAGTCGGTTTTGGTATTATACTGTCATTCAAAAACTATTTACAGACAGAAAATTAAATCGGTTTAATATTCAGCCGGCAGAATTTTAGTTAATGAACAGTCCCATTGTATATAATCGAATGTCTGACTCAAACTGCGTGAATCAGTCCACTCAAAGTCGCCCAAGCTGCATCGTCACGGCGCAAATGCGGTGCAAAAGTACCTGATGACATAGGTGATCTTCCCAATGAGAATGAATTATACAGCAACCTTCCTACGACTCGCTCTCGCTGACTTAACTTGCACTGCGATGAGCCGGTAGTTTCAATAATCGTGAGTAAGAAGTCAAGGAAGGTGATCGAGTGCTTTCTCATGTTGCGGCATGTTTTTCGAGAAAGAAATAAATATGCATACATAACAATTAATTAGATTCAGCAGATTACCTTTTGCAAGTAGTGCACTCCTTCTCTTGCAAGGTTCTCTTTACAATAGGAGAAATATAGATTCCGTTGACAATTGTTGGATTCATATTTCATTCACTCAATGTTATGATAAACATATGCAATGCATGTATAGTACATGTATTTGCCGGGTGTAAGCATATGTTAGGCAATAATTTGTCTGAAATATAGATGATATGAATATTTAGATACATCGTAATGGTTTCAATTTGCGATATTTCTAAATGCTCGTACAGCCTCAAATATTATGCTCATGCGAAATCATTGAATTGAGATCATTTTTAGTCAGAAGTCATTTTGAGAAAGAGTCAGAATTATTGGAATTATTTTGAGACATTGTAGATAGTTCTCCCAAATGCTATTATGTCTCTTTGGCAAGTGTACGAGCAACAAAGTCATGAATGGGGTTTTAACACGAGCACATTGTTTCATGTTATTTTCAACCTCATTCAATTTAGCAGAAAACGGGTACAGAATGACGAGTCGCTCAGACCCGTTTAATATAATAGCCTCCAGAACGTGGATTTTACTAGGTCTCCACTTTTCATGCGGTTACTGTATGCAAGTATAACTATGTGAGACATAATGAAGTAGAAGTTGTGTGTAGCCTGCCAAGGAATAAGCAGAAATCCATTAACCCAGCCTCGATAAAATAAATGATAGCAACGCATTCACATAATTCTGCTTCGGTTTGCGACAAATTAAAGTCCTCTTAATCTTACTTTATCATATGAAAATCACATCCTTGGCATTGGAATTTTTTTTCTGATCACATTATGATATTTTGATAATATTTTCTGTAACTTAGTGTGATGGAATTGAAGTGAAGTGTCGAGTATTATGCTGTGCATGGCATGCACATTAGCACTGAGTGCAGAATGAAAGCATTGAATTTCTCTTATGTCCAACACGTCGTTTCATTACTGTACAATTTCGAAAAAGATGCAAAGAAAAACAACCAGACAAAAGTCTATCGTTTACTGTGAAGAAAAAGTTGGACCAGTCAATACATAATAAGACATTGTATTTACAAAAGCGGTGACCGCTAAATCATATCTTAGAATTATCTACACTCCAGTTCAGACATTTTCTGTTACATTTTTTGATTTACATTATACAAGAGAAATTTCATGAGAATTTCGATATTGAATATGTGTTCGCAATGTATTTGATTTGTAGTTTCAATAAACGACGATTGAAAGCTTAACTGGTTGAAAATCCTGTCGGAAAAATCGCTATTGCACTTAGCTGATGACGTCACAACTGTAAGTGACAGCTAAATGCGGGGCGGTTATTTCCTACCGATTGACGTGGAGTTACAGATGCAGCTCAGGCATAATAGTTGAATACTCAGTGAGTGTGTGATTTGAGATATGTGTTCAATTTCATTCAACTACTATTTCATCATATTGAAATAGTTTTGATAAACGAGCAAAAAAGAAATAAGACACATGCTAGGCAAGTGAGGTAGCGTCTAGTCTCGCTATTCATTTTACTTAAAAGTAATTGGGAAGCATTTACTTTCATCCAACGAAGGAGAATCCAGTAATGAGTGTGACTGGCTGCTATTTTGATAAATGTTTTCTGATTACGTATTTTGCCATATACTCTGTTAAATTTGGAGAAGAGTCAGCGTGCAATATGATGTTGCTTGATTAATTTTGATGAAAAATAATTTTCGCACAATTAATTTCAGTCATAACTGGTGAAATTTTGTGGTTAAAGAAAGACTTCTTTCATACATGAACATTCAAGTTTTATTTGTAGCACTATAGGTAAAAGGCTAGGAAACTACGTAAAGGAAGTACTGATTAAAGTAGTGAGCAAAGTGACTAATAAAGATCATGAACTATTCAACTCGTTAAAGTTAGAAAATGCGAATTTCATGGTACTATGAAAAAAATAATTTAACGTGATATGCAATTTGATGTTCATGCAACGTGATGTTGTTTTTGTCTCCTCCAACTTCGATGATTTATCACAGTATTACTTATCACAGCCACAAAATTGGCTGCAATGCATCTATAAGTTATGTATGTATCTTTATACATGGATGTTCTGCCATTCAAAGTCGTCAGAGTTTTTGACTTTACTTTAATTGAAACCTTAATTACAATAAAACTACATATTTCTTTTCGATAAATTACAGGAGAAGAGCAAATCATGGAAGCATATTTCAGCCTTCCGACAATATATTTAGTTGCAGCGAACAGAAAGTTATTATTGTGTATTAATGTTGCCAAAGATAACCTCCCTTGCTTCAGGCATCTATATTCCATACATGAAATTAAAGAATATGTAGACTCCTCTCCTTTTTTCTACATCCTCAACTTTTTCTGATTATTAAGCTTTATTGATACTGATATGACGCCTTCGTTCAGTGTTTCAACAAGAAGGGAACTGATAAGCTTGAACTTTGACTTAAAAAGTTACCACGTCAATCAGGAGGAAATTCTCACCATGAATAATATCAATTCTATCTACGGCGTCATCAGCTTTAATCAACTATATCTCCTCTCCGAATCATTTTCTGATTCAGTCGAGTGTAGTTATGATCGTAAAAAGAATTACCTGATAGCTGAATTTATCGTGTAGCAATTCAATGTAAATGAATTATTCAAGTCGATGAAAAAGAAGAAAAATATTTTGAATGAAAATTGCTTTCAGGATTAAGATGAATGCAGAAATGTTGTAAAACCCTATCATCACTAGAGAATATGGTGTACATCTCTTAGGGAATTTGAATTCACTTCAATTCTGTTATTTTTTAAGGAAGGCACGTCATCCTACCCCGATATAGCTCAATTCGTAGATCTTTAGAAATTATAAGCATTTATGTGTTTCACATTGTATTGTGTCCACAATGAGTTGGTCTTATATGCACGCAAATTAATGAGAAGACAGCCGATGTTGCTGTATTATGAACACGCGATTCTCACGACCTATCGATATGAGTCCGAAAATCCACCGTGACACTATTGCCCTCATTTTTGCCTTCAATTTTTGCTTTCATATCATGGACTTATCTATGCTTGACTTTCACATAAAGCTAAGAAAATGGCTGCTTTGGTATTTACTCACAATTAGCGGTCTAGAAACACTCGCGGGTGCGTAGTGGACTCAGAGTAGCAACAATCTAGCCCAATCCACCAAGCACCAAACTTACAGCAGCCCTGGACCACCCTCGGAGGCCCTGATGTGTTACAAATGATGCAGGCACACAGGGACACTCCATCAAGCCGACAAGGGACATAGCTGCTCTTATGGGAAGGTCCACTTCAAGTTCCTTTACCCCGATTCGTTTGCATGGTCACAAAGAAACAGAATTTCGTGTTTTCGGAGAAATAATTGGTCTACGTCAATCTCAGATTTTTTAAAATGATTGATGTACAATTTTAGTATTCAATTATTTACTTTCAATATTTTTTCTTTATTATACTTTCAATTATATATATAGATTTTGTAAGACTTCAGTACTTCCAAGAAAATGAATGACTTGAGTATAGTTTAAAATGCTTCCAAATCTACGCAATTATTTTTTAAGATGTAGATACTTCCTCTACTTCTTCTTTAAGTGGCCTGACAATCCGAAAGTTGAGGCCAATCCTCAATTATTTTTTGACACAAAGCTGTGTAATCGAAATTCAGAACTAAAGGGAACATCAGAATTTATGATGAAATGAACCATTTTTAATTATTGAATTACTAATTATTGAGTCCCTAGATATTGTGATTTCAGATGTGGCGTGAGGAGGTCGGAATCACAGAGATGATGTTAGCTTACATCGGAGAATTCACCGAGTTTCAAGGTTGGTCAAGTTGGAGGAATGTGGTGATCGATATTTTAACCTGTCACGAGCAAGTGAGACGGTAAGTTGAATTTAGGCTGCTGCTTTTTAAACAAGCGTCAGAGTTTTGTGGAACTCTGCCGATTTCCGGGATTTGAGGTGACAAAAAATATGCAATGCACGAAAAAAATAAACCAGTATCATTAGATATGATTGTAGACTCAACCAAGGACTATCACTATTTCTATAGAAATTGTAGTAGTCCTTGACTCAACTCACTCAGTATACAATGTTAGTGAAACATTTGAACAAAGCAAATCTCAGAACTGTAGTGAATTTCGGTACCACGATATAAACGTAGAGTATGGATATAAGTGAATAAAACAATTAAATTGCAAATTACCAGATTGGTGGAGATATCAGTGTCATCTGATTGCATGTTTGAGGTGGGGGTTTCTATGCACTTAATGAGTAATTTCAGTAGCCTTAAAAACAATTCTCCACGGTGAAGGGCCATATTTTAGCATTTTCCTGAAAGTGACCGAAGTTTTTTCAAAAAAATTACATTAAAATAAATCTTAAATGATTTAGGCTTACAAATCATGCTTTATATGTTTGTAAAGGTACAATCCTTTCATTCGAACCCTGATCCTTGATCCCATACAACAAATTTAGGCAATATTTTTCTTCAATTTTTGATAAACATGTTTCGTGTTCAATTATGGATTACATGACATTTCAGAAATTTCTTCAGATATCAAGTTGCAATGTTGTACTCGTATTCTAAATGTTCGAATTGAATTCATTAACGATGAAGGACATTTAAATTGCAGTAATATTGTCATTTGTGGATCTATCGAGATAACGGTTCAAACAGGAATATTCATTGTTTCAGCTTGGTTTGTTGTATGAATTGTGTCAATTTTGATATCGCCATCAATTCAGGAACAATACATGCTGGAATCTAATGATCATTTTGGTGAAGATATATCAAGAACAAAAAAAATAGTGAATAAACCTTATTTATATTTGGAAGCACAGTAGGACTGTTGAGCATGCCTATTCACCCGACCAAGGATTGAACCCAGGTATACTGGATGCAGAGCTAACACTGCACACAAGGCCACTGTGCCGGTAGAAAGTGATAATATAGTGACAAAACGCTCATTGTATTGCCCTGTATACCTTCCTTTATTTTGGTAGGCGTAGAAAGTAGTTTTGTAGAAAATTGTTGAAATTATAATTTTTTGTCAACCTGAACTACTGATAAATGTATTGAGTTGGAATATATGTACTACTGTTTCAAAATTATGCCAGAATTATTTCAACCTGGCCATCTTTTTAACACAGTGGTCATTTGAGTTAAAATTTTTTTAGTAAATTGATCTCTTTAAAATTTGCAACAAAATTCTCATTCTTCTTTCTAACACGATGCTTGTCGATGATACCATGCTATGGTAGACATTCCAAGTATTTAGCACATCCACTGAAACAATGTCTTATTTGTATATCAAGGCATGGTATTTATCAACTCAATTTGGCTCATGATTCAATGCACGTCATTTGAAGTTGCTAAGAAAGGGAACACGAAGGCTCACTTGGGCGTGATAGACTCAGTCGATCGCTATTTAATGAGTCGGTTGCCAACAATTGGAATTCTCACATCTACTCCGGGTTTTGAACACCAGTATACTTAGGAAATTGACTGTACTTGTTCTTGGTCTACTCACGAATAAAGTACAAGATGCTTCAATTGAAACTTCTATCGAAATAAGAAGATAAGCAGAGAATGCAAAGCAATTGACTGACAACAAACAGGAAGACATTGATTGTCAATTGCGAATGAAATATATTTGTAAATAGATAGTAGTTGCATTGTACTTGACTTCTAATCGTCTCGGTCGACATTCATCCCGAGAGACCTAGCTTTGGTTAAGAGCAGGCCTACAGTTGAAAGCTGCTGAAATTAATCAACCCGCACAGTCAATCGGTCACAGTGCATAAAGCAACTTTAGGACAATGTGTTATTCTTTACTATTGTGTCACTCACTTTTCGTATTTGTCTTTTGACATGAGAAAATCATAAAGTTGTGTAAAAAAAGTGGAAATTTCAGCATATTAATTGATTTCCATACAGTGCATCATCATTCAACTTTTGTCAATATCTTGTGGCCACAGTCCTGATCGAAGATGTTTTTCTTATCGAAAATATATTTCCAGTGTCCTGTATGTACTGTTTGATGTCACGTAATTCAAAGATGATTTTTTGTTTTATTACCTTGGTGGGATAAACAATGGATACACAAAATTTGACAGACAATCAATAATGAAATCAGTAGTGCATCAATTACCTATTTTCCGAAATTTCAGTACGTATGGAGTAATTCATTAATAGATTGTTTGAAATGGTTGTATTGATCAATTAAGCCACTATAACCAAAAGCAAGAATTAAAAGATCATTAAAATGCATGTTGGCGTCCAAGTATGTCAAAGTATTGGTCAAATGAATATGCCTATAACTAATGACCATTAACCGAGATTGCAAGGCAATGTATTTTGTGGTTGGTGATATAGACAAAATGAAATACATGTATGTGTAGGCCTACATGTAAAACTATGATATTAGACCTATAATAGTGGGTTTTGAGATGATGCTTGATATAGTATTGAAGTGGGTGAATGTTATAGTCGCAGTGATTAACGATAATGATTTTATTAATACACGGATCATAGGTGACGGATGATGGGTCAGCGCATTTGGAATGCATGTAGGTCCCAGGTCCATACAGATCACGAGCACCTAGCCCGTTTCCATCTCCTGCAATAACTGCTCTAGTTTTCGGTCAAGACATGGTTATCTCGGTTACTGGCTCTGTTATGGAATAAAATCACAACACATTCATTAACACTAGTCACTCATCATCTGACTTTATAATGATATGATAAGATATCGATGTGATGTGAAAATCGATTCGATATTTTTCTATTTGGATTTTGACCTGACAATGAATTTTGACTGCATTTTGACTCAACTACTCGCTAGTTGATAAAAATAAATCAACTGTTTCAAGTTTGCCTCGATAAAGCTACCTTCCTCACAAAGATTGACTTAATTGACTTTTGTAAACCCCAGTGATCATGCTGTGTCAAATGTTTGAATTAGCGTGTTCTATACACAGGATATGATGTATATATGCTGATATATAATGGATGTAAGTTTGGCTTCCACCTGTTGAAGGACATATATCGAAAGCTTGTGAACCAATAAATTTATTTTTCAAGCCCGCCAAAGTATCGTTCTTGCATATACATGTATATCGGCAGATAATGTAGTGTGAAATGTTACATGTTGCCATCTCTACCACAATGCGCACCACCTCTGGAATATCCACCAAATTTACAGTATCACCTAGTTGTGTTGAAACTACTTTTTCCCTTGAAGTATATTCCAAAGACAAATTGGAAGGATACGTTATGACAAGCACATCTGCTCTTCACCATATTAACTGTTATATTCAAGCACCATGGAATGGCTAATAACTTCTGATTCATCAAAAGATAGCAGTATTTAGCCACATCAAGTATTAGAAACTACTATGAGCTGTATTTTTTTACTTCAGTGAGAGAATGAAATCTGGGGCTACGGCTGCGGAACAAGCGAGTGGTGTTGGAGATGACAGAAGAGAGGTAGCGGTAAGTTTATCAGTAATTTGTATTTGTCTATTTTCGGTCAAGTCTATAA
This sequence comes from Prostheceraeus crozeri, assembly GCA_907163375.1. Classification (NCBI taxonomy): domain Eukaryota; kingdom Metazoa; phylum Platyhelminthes; order Polycladida; family Euryleptidae; genus Prostheceraeus; species Prostheceraeus crozeri. Next base: position 278,342 of record CAJQUW010013498.1, read on the forward strand.
TGTTATTGCCGTTATAGAATGCTTCGGAAGAGAGTGAAGATAGGAAGATAGAATTACCTTATTTCAAAGGTGAGGAAGAGGGCGAAAATTAAAGCCCAGTCATCAAGTATATTATTCATAATCAAACGCTGATTATGAGATCATAAATATTATTTAAAGTAATTTAATATGAGTTTTGCTTATCTTGATAGCAATCAGTCCTCACGTATTCTTGCTCCTTTTGGTCTGTTGGGAAAATTATCCAACTCTCTTTACCTGGTACATTGGTGATTTGTAAGTGAGAAAGTACATCATACACGTAGTTAGTGTTCTCGCTCGGCGTCCGAGTTCAAAATTTTAGTTTTTGTTGTGCATCAGAGAAGTGACCCATTTATTGGTGTTTGTAGACTTCCACAGGTGAGTTAATGATTTAATAAAGAACATGCTATGTTTTCCACGTTAATTTTTAACACTGATAGGATTTAGAACTTCAGAAAAAATAATAATTTTTTTGCTGAATCAATAAGATTTTTATTTTATTTTTATGACGTCGTCACTTTACCTTAGGATGAGGCGCTGTACGCTCGTGTGACCAGTGGAGACAAAAAAGTCGATAGTATTCGAAAGCTGTTTTTTCCGGATCGTCTTGTTTCAACAAAGTAATATTATGCATATAATCAGATATAAATGAAACCAATGTCAGGGAGCATTGAATCTGCTCCTATTATTTCCTCCAACACGCACACGTAAAATCGCTTTTTCGAAGTTGCTTTACACAACATCTTTGTAGTGAAATTTTTTATTGACGTTGAACCGGACTTTGGGTATTTTATGAGTTGTACCAAATCAAGAAGTTCTAATGTGACATTCATCCTCAACTTTGAAGTTTTTGGTTCGAGATAAGAAGAAATGTTTGATCAACTGTAATTTGACATTACTATCATCTAATGCCATTTTTGATGGCAACATGCTGGAGAGACAGACATTGAAGAATGAGACAGATAAATGCAGGATCGCCCCTTACATATTTCAACAACGCTAAGCAAAGTGACAGAAAAAGTCAAAAGCAGCAATGAAAATTGCGGGATAAAAGAGAGTACAAAAGTGTGAAAAAAAGTCAGGTGTCAAAATTGCTGCGCCTCAACAATGGACGTGGAATTTCCTCGGACGATGGCAAGTTAAATCCGCTGCGCTAACCAGGCAAACTGCCGACCCTCACCTGTATTATCAGACATGCGTGTTCCAAAATCACTCAAAAGTCTGGGGAGACCGCACAGAAACAGTGTTAGGTAGTGAGTTGTTAGTGACAAAGCAAATTTCAATGGGCGAGTGAAACCAGGGTTGCCAACTCGGTCACTATTTAGTGACCGGTCACTAAAGGTCACTATTTGGTCACCATTTTTTCCCAAGTCACTAAAAAATAGTGACCCCTTATTTCAAAACTAAAAAGAATTGAACAATAAAAAATCACTAATTTAATTATGAATATATACACATAAAGTATCTATACATTAAGCTCAGCTCTGTATGCGCTCGTATTAATGTTAGACCTGAATGGGCGTATTTCAGAATGAAGAGAAACAAATACAGAACAAAAATACCCAAACTGCACTTAGTACAAAAATTTGACACAAATTAAATATTGTTTTCTTCTATATGCACTCATTTGCTCGGCCTGCTCTATTCTTTTTCATTTTAATAAATATAGCCACCATCTGGACACTTAGATGAACCTTAAAGCGTTACGCGTATTACGAGCGTATTATGATTCCTACGTTGCCATGTTCAGTAAATGCCAATGAATAGAATTCTTATTTTAGGATTTTCTTTTTCAGAGTTTCAGTGCGGAATTATCAAGTGAGGTCAACGCAGTGTGATGTGTTAAATTTTGCTATTATGCTTTAGAAAAATGAAAATTGTTATGGATGGATGGTCGTTTCTGTCTTCTGACCCAGTTGCGAACGGCCAGGATTTGTATGCCAAAATGTTTCCTGACTCAAAGTATACTGTTATAAAATGCAGTCGCACGAAAGCTGAATATGTTATAACGCATGCAGTTGCTCCTTTCTTTCGGGAGGAATTATGTGACAATTTAGGCCTATCAAAGAAATATGGTATTCATTTGGACGAATCTACTTACAATAACAAGGTTCGACTCGAACTTCATCTCAGTTTCCTCGGGAGTCTCGACAAAGAACTACGCGATATCTGAGGACAGTTGAATTAGAGCCAGAGATTGATGTTGAAAATGATTTTCTTGTGAACGACAACGTGAAATCAATTAGCGATCTGAAGATGATGAACAGTGAAAGAATGTTTCATGAAATCATCGTGACTTTGTCAATCTTCAACCTTGATCTTTCTAACATGATTTATGTCATGACTGACAATTGTGCAACGATGCAGGGCTCCAAAACAGGTGTCTCTGCTCGGTTGAAAGAGGTCGCTGGACATCTGATTGATCTACCTGGTTGCAGTTGTCACAACATCCATTTGCTGAGTAAGGACGAAATAAAAAATGATTCCCAGGGAATTCTCAAGACTCTTGTCAAATTTGCTGAGTTATTGTCTGATTTTCTGACGTCCACTCCAAAAGCAAGGCTCATTTTCGAGCGCAGCACAAAAGTTCTTGGGTTGAAAAGCTCTTACTCTTTCAGCCCGACGAGATTCTTAGATGTTTTTCGAGTTTTGGAAACACTTCTTGACCAGTTGCTGATTCATCTCGACCAATTTGTCATTCACCATAAACCTCTTTATGATCTCACATCTTCAACACAGGCCAATGGTTTGGGTGTACATGCAACTTTGGAACTCATTTTGGATTTCCTGTCAAAGTTGCGATTTCGGATGGGAAATTCCATCTCTTTGCAACCGAACGATTATTGTGACGAATTGTTTGATTGGAACGATGAACCGATCAGTGTAGAATCGAAAAACGATTCGCTTTTCTTCTCTGAAACGCATCGCCATGTCGAAGCCAAATTGCATGAATCCGATGATCAAGATTTGAAGAAAGTCCAAGATCTGTGGGACTCGTACAACGAGGTGTTGTACCTTCGGTGTTTGAAACGGTTCAAAACTTTTCTTCAGTCTGATGTAACTCTTGGATCTTACATTTTCTACGCGAAGCTGAAGAACATCACTAACACTAACAAGAAAAGATTTGCTGAGCTCTCCAAAGCATTCCATGTTCCGGCTTTGCCTGTCATCGATGAACTCTGCGACATGCAGTCCAAACATCCAGATGACACTTTGTTAACTGTTGTCAATGACTCAAACTCATTTCCAAAGCTGATGATCTTAGTTGAATCGTTTCTGCTGGTCGTTACTCACAACATGGAAGTCGAACGTGGCTTTTCTATGATGAAATCCGCTGAATGTTTGAATCAAAGTAGGATGCGATCCTTGCTTTATGATTCTGTTCGTTTCGTGAGGGACCGCTTCGACCGCTCCAATTTTGAATGCTTTGTTCCGCCGGAACGTTTGTTGGAACGGATACAAAAGGCTGCAACACAGTACAAGAACGAATCCAAGCAATTGGCTTTGTGCAGAATTGAACGTCCTTCTCAAACGCGCTCCCTTCAGGAATTTGTTGGCGTCTTCAAAAGACACACACCAAATGAACTGAAAAGAAACATTCAAGCGGTGGACAAAAAGTTGAATGAGACGAGACAGCGAGTGGAGCATTTGGAAGAAAAGAAACGTCGCCTACATTTGGAGCAATCAAGTGTGCCTACCCGATACAACAGAATTTCTGAAACTATAATCGATTCAATGTTCTCGAATTGACTAAAAAACCCTTTTTCGGTCTTCTCTTGCCGATGTGACCAGTCAATGTTTTTAAGTAGCTTTGAAGCAAATTTTTAAGTAGAGTAAATTGCGCTTATTGTAATTGTAAAAATTGTGTGCATCGTTTAAATTATAAAAATAAAAATTTCACATTTGGAAGTGTAAATAAATTATGTTGACGATCTGTGAAATGTGACTATGTCTTCCGTCGTACACTGCATTTTGTGATAATATGACATGGAAATAAACAAAAAACGACTTATAGATTAAATATTGATCAACTTGCGTAAAGCAGATTAAAATCATGTTTTTTTCAAATTCTACATAAACCACGAAGTATGGTAATCCAGGTAACCGAAATTGTTCGTCGGATAATTGTAATAATAAAATAGCCACTATGTGAGAAAATCTATATTTGATGGACAACCCGGAGATAATTCGTTTCTTTCGATGCCATTTCTCTATACTAATGTGCCTGTTCAACTTACTATAGATTTTTTGTCTCATAGTCTTTCTTCCGTTTCTTATGACTTTCCTGTTGGTGTAGATTGTCTGCTAGATCTTGTTCGATTATGTCATGGTCACAATTATTTAACTTTTGAAAACAATTATTTTCAGCAAGATTTTGGCTTAGCCATGGGAAACCCACTTTCCCTGTGCTTGCGAATTTTTTCCTTGAGCATGTAGGAAGCGAGTTGCTTCCTACTTTTGCTGGCAACAGCCCTCTTTTTTAGTTTCGTTATGTTGACGATGTTCTATATTTAGTTTCGCATGATTTTGATTTGGATTCATTCTTGTCTTTTATTAACTCTTTGTATCCTTCTCTGAAGTTCTCTTATGAGTATGAATCTCATAACGCTATTCCCTTTCTAGATGTTTTTATTAAGAAGGTTGGCCGTTCTCCTTGTTTTTCTGTTTTTAGAAAGGATACTCACTCTAGCAGCTATCTTCATTTCTTTTCTTTTCATCCATTAATTGTTAAAATAAATGTCGCTCGCGGCCAGTCTTTGCGTGCGCTTCGTATATGTAGTTCTGATTCTATTGATGATGAAATTGATTTCATTTTTTCTTCGTTTATGAAACTTGGTTATCCTCCAGATGTCTTAAACGAAGCTTTATCTAAAGCTAAGTCTACGTATTTTCGACCTGAACCTTTGTCGGATAATGTACATGTAAATAATGTAAATTTTCTTTCTGTACCCTTTTTACCTTCTCTAAATTGTACCAGTAATCATCGTTTGGCTAAATCGTACGGTACCAAACTTGTATTTCGTTACCCTAACAGTATCAAATCAAACCTAGTTCATAACAACAGTATTAAGAAACCTGGCGGTATGTGTAGTATACCATGTAAAGACTGCGATAAATTTTAGGTCGGTGAAACAGGTCGATCTTTTATTACTCGTATCAATGAACACAAGAGAACTCTCAGATATTTTGATGAATATAATGCTTTGGCCCAACATTGTATGCAAACAGGTCATTCTATTGATTTTAATGGGCATGACGTTTTGTCTTATTGTAGTGATTTTAGAACCAGACGTGTGGTTGAATCTTCATTTATTAAGGTTAACCAATCAAGTGTTCAACAGTAACTCAGGCTTTCATCAACCGGACTTGGTAACCGCTTCGCGAGTTGTAAATTGTATTCGCCGCTGATTTTGTCATCATTCATTTCTTGTGACCTGAGGAAGGGAGCAGGTGACTCCCGAAACGTTGTCCAGCAAATAGAGATTTTCTCACTTAGTGGCTATTTTATTATTACAAAGTATGGTCACTATTTTTGTCGATGTGAGTTGGCAACCCTGAGTGAAACTGTTAGTGATTTGTTAGCCCAACAGTGCTTCTGTGTGGTCGCCCCTGGTTGCTTTAGGACCCCAAGCTCCAGAGGTTTTAAATCCGAGAGGATGAAACAGATATTGATTGGCGATATTGGAGTACTTTCGTTCCTTCAGCTCCTCGACTTCGGTAGCAGCATAGGAACTTTTAACGCACGTGTTATTAATATGCGATAGGATAAAGTGAAGTTTTCGGCAAATTTACTATTTATTGAATATAAAGCCTGGTTTTGTCACTCATTATGCTCTTGCGCTGACGCGACTGCATGAACTTAGCAGATGGAATACTGTATTTACATATTCATCTATTTATTCCGCGTATCTTTGTGGTTCGGAAGGCACGATTGCAATATTCGGATGACGATTCATTGATGTTACAAAATATACGGATTTGTAAATGTAACTTCGGTTAGCTTCTGGTTAACTTGTAGATCATCACAAATAAATTGTCAAGTAAACTTGTCTGATAATTCCTTTCACCTTATTAACACCGATATCATAGGTGACGGAAAAATTTCCGCTACCTCAAGCTGATATCTATGCAATGCCAGCATTCATTTTCTCTGCTTCGATACAATGTTTGCTCTGACCACGATTGTGTCTCATAGTTGGCATAGTTACAATGTTCAGAGAACTCATTGTTGATGTATTGTAATAAGAGAATCATTTGTAAAAAGTCAATCTAATTGGCTCCTGGATCAATAAGTCAATATACGGCTGCAGGTTAATCAGTAAATACCAACAGTTTAGGTGACGGAAAAAGTTATCAAAGCTTAAGGTAATTTCCGCTACCTTAAGCTTGAGGAACAACATGTGTTATTAATGCTGGCCAATTTGTTGTATGGTTTCGTTTTTGGTCGGGCAGCATCTCCAAGCATTTTCTGCATACAGAACTTAGTTAGGATGAATTTTTATATAAAACTCACCCAATAAGTAGCATTTTAATTCGTATGTAGAGATGACATACCAGAGATTTCTGCACTTCATCTTTGCATCTTACTTTTCTATGATTGAAAGCAGTGACGATTACTGCTATTTGCAAATCATGGAAATTGTTTTTATTTGTAAACATACAACCGTTGTGAGCAGAGAGACGCATTTTAAAAAAAGGCCATCCAATTATGAGTTAATATGCGTCTGATTGGTCATCGCCACCATGTTTTAAAAGAATCATTCCCTTTGTCCTTGTAACTTTCATTGGTTTCTTTTTTATTCACGTGACTGTCAAATCATGCATAAATTACACTCTCTCAACGCTTTGCAGATGACCCTGAGGTAGTGAATGCTTTGAAGATGGACGCTAGATCATTCGGTGGTGGCTCACAAAATATTGCAAAGAAACTAAAGGGGAACGAGTGGTCCGGAGAAGTAAAGTTAGAAGATAACGATATGGAAATTGAAATGTCATTGGTTATGTCAAAGGGACACTATCCAATCACAATCGGAGGTAGTTTTGAAGAGTATTCCACCAATCCAGGTAAACTGTCTTTTTTATCTACTGTGTTATGATTTCATTATTTCTTCTGCATGTGCCCGACCCTTGTAAATAGACCACACGAACCATGTCAAGGCATAGATATCCTAGACTTTATCTATTTCTTATTCTATATTCTATTAGACTTAGACTTTTCCCTTTTTTTAAAGATATATGTAATCGTTTTGTCAAACTCTTATCTACTTAATACTTATGGATTTCAAGGAATCGCTAGTCGAGATATAGTCTTGCATGCACGCTCATTAATAGACGACAGTTTTTCAACGTGCGCAGAAATGTCAAGTAATACTGTAATGTTGTCAACTCAAAATTTCAGATTTCTCGTTGATATGCACAGTAGAAGCTTCAATGAACAACATTTAACTATGTATCAATCCATATTGGTGATACGAATTCTGTTGATTGCACCAGATAGTGAAGGAATTTTTGTTGCCATTTTTCTTTTTAGCGAAAAATTGAAAACACTCCCTTGTAATGGCGATGCTTTTGATTTATGAGATAAATAAAAATGCAATGTCAAAACCGCCCGACGTTTCGTCCGCCGCGGACTTATTCATCGATAAACTGGCATTGGTAAGCGATGGTTTAAATATCACAAATGACTTCTCATCAATTCGTGTTTCCTATTCATGGATGGACAATGGATCCTGATGTAATTCGCTTCAGCCCATAGAAATAGATTGTTGTTTATCTGAAGTTGACTAGAATGGAAATTGATTCAAGGTCGCGGCACATCCGGGGGAACTAAGTTGGGGCATGAACCACCAATGAAAAGCTTAGAATCGCACATGTGATTGATTCTAACCCAATCATACAGCTGTTGACAAGTGTATCTAAGTGAAAATGCGTGCGATTTTTGTGCCACTATTGTGTATTGCATGAAGCTTTACTTCCATTCTAGAGGTTTTATTGTTATCAATTTCTATGCTTCAGCCACACTAGTATGAATAGGTCATTTTTGATATTTAATTTATCTTATTTATCTTATAAATCAGAAACATCGCCATTGCAAGGGAGTGTTTTCAATTTTTCGCTAAAAAGAAAAATGGCAACAAAAAGGAATTTCCTCCCGTGCAAGTCAATTAACGAGTAAGGGAATTACCAGATCGCAGAGCGATAGGTCGACTGAATCCAGTTTTGGAACTTAAAAAGAACTTCGGAACTCGCGGTTGTCGCTAATCAAACTCTATATTCTTGCCATTATCTGATATTGAATAATCTATAATTATTTTCAGCAGGACGGACCGATTTAGATATTACAGCTAAAATTCTACTTTTATAGCTAACACTACCTTGGTATTTGTTGTAAAGCAGATAGCCTACTTACATTAACCTATTAGTAAATTGCAACTCTCAATTGAGAATCCTGATATTGGACACTTCAGATCGCCTCATTTGCAGTAGAGGTGTGATGTAATTAAGTGGAAGGAAAATGTAACATCTCACAATTCCTTTATCGATTTGGTGAAACATATTGCGTGTTTCATATATTCGCAATTACTTGACTGATAGTCATAATTGGAATATAATTATAGCCCATGATTTAATCTATGGAAACTTATTTTGCAGTTTTAAACTTTTTAACAAAAACTCCGGCGTTTCGGTATGTTCATACGTTGGTTGATACAAAACTGATCGTGACTGCTCTGCAAAAATTTAAAAATTCGAAGCTGTGCTGAAAGTGATTGCAGAATTATTATCATTATAATCGAAATTTGTCCACAAAAGCAGTTCGGCAGACACAGCACAATTTACAAAGCGTAGAATATCGATCAGTTCAGGTGGTGTAAATGCATACTTAAATAAGTGATGATGCTTTTCAAAACCCTCTTCAAAATTTTATTTATTCTATTTATGGCTTTAAGTGGACAGCTTTTGCAAGAGGTGGGCGTAGTGCGAGGTCAGAACGGGATACATAACGCGTAGCTTCGTTGAAAATGGTCGAAGAGGAGATTGATCGTTTATTATCCGGATGAGCTTCGTACAGAGGGAAACAGCTGGGTTTTCGATGTCATTTCTGAGCGGCTCACCAGTTATATTATCCTCACAGCTCTGCGTTCGACACGTCGCCAGCTTCCTACGAAGGCATCCCGGACTGCTGACAAATGCTAGACAACAGTAAAGAAGAAAGGATCATATGAATGTTAAGTAAGGGAGGGTGGGACACATTGAACCACCAGCCTTTTATCCTAGACTATAAATACTGGGAACTTTATGCTTTAAGACATTGTTTATTGTAACAAATAAACATGATTCCTCTGATGATTTCAATTGTTTATGCTCTCCATCATTATTTTCGTAGGATTTCCCAAAATTTCAACGGAAAAGTATATTTTCAGAAAATCTGAACTTTTGTTTTAATGTAGCCAAAACCTTCGTGTATCTTCATTAGACAGCATTTTTCTCAAGTATTCTTTATCAGTGTCATAAATCTATTACTTAAAAACTACTTGAGTGTTGCCTTATTTGCACACGAGCACGCTTTTGAGAAGTTAACGATGTGGGGCACATTGAGCCACCCAAGATGGGGCACTTTGAACATGGTTCATAGTGCCCCACTTAGATACTCAATTTTTCTTCTATTGAGTGAACGAAGTGTAATAAGTGTGTATAAGTTTTGACAGGTGATTATACTACAAATTGGTCTGCAACGCTATCAAATTGACTATTTAGAAATATTTGAACAGTTATGGTATTCGTTTTTGTGAGCTGTAGCTCTTTTTGGAAATGAAGCACACTGGCAGTATGGCGGAGAATAAATATTGAAACAATTAATTGATAAATTGATGTAAATCGGTTATCTCAATCAAAATGATGTGGCTATGAATACACTGGAACTCTTGCAGGTCAAACGAATTGAAACATTAATGCATCTTGTTTTGGTTTTTGATAATTTCTCAGCTTTTTTGTCTAGGCCTACTCGTGTCTTGCATGTCTACATCTAATGCGTAATGCCTACACATGCTTTAATTGATGATCACAAAATAATGATAAGTGTAGTTCTATATCTATACAATCAGCACTAATACTCTTACCAAGGTTCTTCTATCGATGAATAATGCTATTAATCTGAGAACTCTGATGGCCTATGAACATTTTACTTTCAGAAATTGGCATGTATTGCTTTCATGAACTGTATTGCTTTCATGTATTGCTTTCATCAAACATTAGCTATCATTTTTGCCAATAAAAATAATCATCAAAAAATAAATAAAATGAAAATATAATTAATAAAAAATAAAATCAAAAATGTTTGATTTTGATTATTCATGTATTGAAGCTACAGATCAGATACATAGATTCTAATCAAGTTGCATAAGAGAGCAATAAAGAATGGTTGTTCAAAGTCCCCCACTGGGTGGATCAATGTGCCCCATGCGTGAGGCACATTGAACCACTTTGGTAAAAATTTTAAAATACAAATTATGAGGAGATGAAATGTCACAGAAACGTCCAACAACTTAGAGATTACTCAGCATGCCCTCAACATTCGATCTGAGTTTGATTTTAGTTCATTTGATTTAGTATATTCGAACTATCGGGAAAAGTTCAAAAACATGATCAACGTGCCCCACCCTCCTCTATGTACGTGTTACGGACTATACATCGGAGGTAAAACGCTTTCTTAATATTCCTCAGGATGAAAGGTCTTTGACACGCTTCGGAAACAATAGTGGTCGTATGACCATTCCATTTGATGTCATCAGACTGATGAGCGCCTAAAAGATTTGCAGAAGAAGCTTTCTATTTCCGTAATTTTCCGCAATGACATTCAAAACTGAACTTTTGAAAAGTTCGACATTAATGGACCAGGAGAAGACTTTACATAATCCCAGTTACAAGTTGCAACTTGTACTCATTCTTTCACAAAATGTAAAATGGCGAGTTCATCGGCATAAATAGTTGTGGTCGAGTAGTTGAACATCCAGCTGAAAATTAGGCAATATGTAAACGTATGTTTTAGTCATATACGTGAAATCGAAGATAAATGAAGATGCTGGCACCAATTAGTAAAGTCATATTTTCAATTGAGTTTCGGATCATCTTTTCTTATAATTCTAACTTCTCAAATATGGAGAGTGCGGGAAAAGCTACCGGTACATAGGAAGACAAGCAATCCAATGATATTTATGCAGATGCGACCAAAACTCCTTGATGTCAAATAAAATGAATTTAATATACTTCGGCGTTTTCAAGGCGCTTTTCGCCACGTCATCAGAAGAGTGACACTGCAATGCATGCATTTGAACACGTCTCATACGGGTCACAACAGAGTATCAAGCATCTGCTTGCATGAAAACGTCGTAAATTACGATGACCATTTATGTGAAACAAAGCAATCCAATATGAACGATGCAATGAACGCGAATACACCATTATTAACAAAATTAGCGCCGTTTCTGAAAATACTTCAAATGAACATAAGAGTGAAAACTATAACATCAAAAACGTGAAATTGTAGACAATGGAGCGATGCAAAATGCGGATAGAAAAAGAATGTGAATTTTTAATCAGAAATGCGACTTAACTAATTGGTGCAAGGATCGTTATATTTTTTATCGATGTGTTCTTGCACTCATTCATCATCTTAATTTTCTATTAAAATAAACTTGATAACATTTGATCATTAAGCTTTTAGAATCAGTAGAAAATCGGGCTAGAATCCATTTTTCACTCAATTGTAGGAAGCCCAAAAAAACACGAGCAATACATACGATGTGAATCCTTTATTCTGCTAAAGGCCTTTCCACCAACACCGTCGGTCATCATCAGAGCCACTCTGAGTGGCTCTAATTGGTTCCTACAATTGAGTGAAAAAAACTTGGAATTTTTGATAGAGTAATCACTACCAATTTTGTATGTCATCCAATGTGTCGAGAAGCGTCATGTAGAAGCGAGGGTTAAAGCCACACCGATGTTTGCCTATATATATATATATATATACACTGCCTGACATAAAAAATGATCCACTCAAATATATGAACTTTATTCCACTCACACTCATGAATTACAAGATAGCATTTTATATAAAACATTATATTTAAATAAATGGGAGAATTTAGTATCGAGTATGTCCTCCCCGCACTGAAATGCAGCTTTGAAGTCTCATCGGCATCGAGTCGCAAAGATGATCAAGCCGTTCCTGATCCAGCAATGACCATTGATCGATGAGTCTCTCTGAAAGAGCTGTCAGTGTTGATGGCGGATGATCATATGCATCTCTCACTTTCCGACCAAGTTCATCCCAAGCATGTTCGATCGGAGACAGGTCGGGGGAGCGTGAAGGCCAATGGAGGATGCGAATTCCAGATCTCACTATCGCTGTTGTTACACAATGAGCTCTGTGTGGTCGAGCGTTGTCATCCTGGAATATGAGGTTGAGTTCATTTACCGTTGGGATGACGATTGGAGATATGATATTCGATAAATATCGCTCTCCGTTCAAGTTCCCATTCACAATGACTGCGACAGATCGACCTCCGTACCAGATACCGGCCCAGATCATCACGCTGCCACCACCATAGCGGTCATGCTCAGATATGCATCAGGGTGAATACCTCTCACCAACCATTCGATGCACTCTATTGCGACCATCGTGAAAATCCAAAGTGAAACGGGATTCATCCGTCCACATCACTTGACGCCATTCCTCTGTGCTCCACGACAGATGCTGCTCACACCATTCCACACGCTTTCGCTTGTGTTCGAAACCTGCGGAGAAAAAAATTGGCAGTGAAACAATGTCATTGTGTGAAATTCTCGCATTACTTACTTAGAGGAATTCTTGCAGCAGCTCGGTATGACCTCAGGCCCGCTTCTGCTAGACGGCGATATGCTGTTCGTATACTGCATGCAATTCCTGCTGCAGCTTTCCAGCTGATGGCCAGTCGAGGAACACTCTTAAAGCGATTCCGCTTTGCTGAGATAACTAACTTCCTATCGGTAGCATTGTTTGTCAATCTCGCTCTCCCTGATCCTTTCCTTCTTTTAACATTTCCATCATTGTTCCATCGACTCCACCACCTGCTCACAGTAGAGTGTGACACACCCAACTTCCGTCCAACAAACCTACAACTCTTTCCACATCGTAGCATTCCAACAGCTATTCCTTTTACAAACTCTGATTGCGACATTTTTGCTTCAAAATTTGGTCTGAAAGAACTGCTTGATAGTGATAAAAGGTCGAATTTGAAATGCATCAACTATGCCAAAGATATCGACAATGGACAGCTGCTTTATATTAGCATGACAAATTCGATGCATAGACATCCTGGTCAGTGCAGTATGAAATAAAAGTCGTCCACTTCCATTGAGATTTTCTATATCAAGTGGATCGTTTTTAATGTCATTGAGTATATATATATATATCCTCTAGCTCCAACGTCGCTGGTTCAAACCTACCCACGACTGATGAGGCCCAACAGGCCGAAACATGTCACATGTCTCGTGGTGGTTACATCTGTTGAGATTTGATTTGATAAATTTATCAATTACCAGGTTACTTGTCTAAACATATATATATATATATATATATATATATATATATATATATATATATATATATATATATATATATGTATATATATTATATATATATTCGTAAATTTGGGATGCAAATTATTTATTATACAAGTTTTATTAAACAGAATATCATTTTGTAATTTTAAGCATTTCTGTAAACTTCTTTCGGTTGTATATATATATATATATATGTGAAAAAATGAAGATAAAATGGTTGTCAAATAATAATACACAACTCAGGAAAAACTAAGATATAGATCCGACCGATTTCACCTCTTTGAAGCTAGTCATGGGAATGAACTTAATGTGCAGCTGTATTTTCAACATGAATATACACATGAAACGTGAAAAAATATATATATACCGGGTGTCCGGGAAGTCGCGCACAACTTTAAGAGGCTGTCATTTCCTTCAACTTTATCATATAATCATGTGATTTGTTTTATTTTGAACCTCATGCTGGGGAATTTGATATGACCCATTTGCTTTCATTACATACTAAATCTAATTCTATATTTTTGCTTTGATTTGTCAACAACGTTTTTCATTATATGTTATCTACTATCTAGCATAATTAACACCAAATCTGTATTTCTCTTTGAGTACAAACAACAAATCAGACCTCGAGCTGCATGTTGCATTTGTTAAATTATCGAATTTCACTTATCAGTCATTGTTATGTTGATATGCTATGGTCTGGGTATGAATTCTTATCACATGAAGAATTGTGTCCGCAATTCGTGTGCTGAAGTCAGTCTTCTAGCAGTCATGGATCTTGAAACACGCATTCAACTGGTTGAACTGTACTTTGCAAATGGCAACTCTGCTTCTGCAGCACTGCGGGCATACAAGGTTTCTCATGGATATCATGGGACCCTTTTAGTGCTTCCACCATCTCACGCCTCAGCGGTTCAGAGAGACTGGATCAGTTAAAGACAAGCCACGATCCGGAAGACCCAATCTCGAAGAAGAAAGGAAAGTGACAGTTGCAGGTGAACTTGAAGCTCAACGGTCGAATCCAGAGCTAGGAGCTGCCAGTTGTCGTTCGATTGCTCGCAGAACAGGTGTCCCTAAAACCAGTGTCCAACAGATCCTACGACACAGACTGCACCTCTACCCATACAGACTTCAGACGAACCAAACACTAACTGTAGACGATAAAGAAAATCGTGTTTCTTTTGCACGATTCCTGCTGTCGGGTGTGGTTGATCTGGAATCAATTCTGTGGACTGATGAGTCGTACTTTTCAATTTCGGGGCATGTGAATCGCCACAACTCTATTGTTTGGGGATCGGAGAAACCACGCGAAGTCATTGAAACGGACATCCATGCTCCAAAAGTATGCGTATGGTTCGGGTATTCCGCACAGTACCGTCTTACTCCATTTTTCTTTCCGAGTACGATTACTGGAGAAAATTACCGCAACATGCCTCGCGACCATGTTATCCCTCAGATCAGAAGACATCATCACATGGATTCAACAGTTTTCCAGCAAGATGGAGCACCACCACACTTTTCCACAGTTGCGCGATCATTCCTGTCAAGTGTTTTCCCCAATGATAGGATTATCGCTAGAGGTTTTCCAAACCGTTGGCCGGCGCATTCACCGGATCTGACACCGCTAGATTATTACTTCTGAGGTGTTGTGAAGGACCGAGTGTACCATTGCTTCAAACCAGCAAGTATCAATGAGTTGCGGGAAAAGATTATTGCGGTAATTGAAAACATCGACTCCGATGAATTGAGGCGATCGATTCTGAATCTGCCGTCCAGGTTGGAAGCAGTGATCGAGTGTCAAGGCGACGCCATTGAACATTATTTGTAATTAAATTCTTTATTTGTTTCAAAGTTCTTTGTTTACACAATACTGTGTTATTTTGACCAAGTAAAGTGTTATCTTAAACACTATTGCATATTTTAATAACGTCTACTTAGTGAAAAACGTTGTTGACAAATCAAAGCAAAAATATAGAATTAGATTTAGTATGTAATGAAAGCAAATGGATCATATCAAATTCCCCAGCATGAGGTTCAAAATAAAACAAATCACATGATTATATGATAAAGTTGAAGGAAATGACAGCCTCTTAAAGTTGTGCGCGACTTCCCGGACACCCGGTATATATTGGAGAGATATAATAGATATTGGAGAGTATACTCCTTACGCTTGGATCCAGCGAAATTTTGAATGGACTAAGTCTTTCATCATAAAACAGTGAAAGCACGAATAGCTATGTTAACTGCGAGTATAAGATAGTATTACAAGAAAAAACTGCAGCTTTGCGATGACATCCCCTGGCACTGTTTTCGTTTGATTTGCAGATCAAAACTACAAAGAACATGTGGGATCCAAGCAAACAGAAATCGAAGATATTGGTAACACAGGATTACTCTCAAAAGATTCAACCTTGACAAATATGTGCGGAAATTCTTCAACCAATCAAGCACAAAATTTCATAAATCTGGTGCAAGCGGAATCAGATGAAGGTCTTGTTTGCAGATTCTGTACCTTGGTATTTGATTGTCACGAGAGAAAGATAGAACATGAAATTACTCATTCTGCTGGAACTTCATCTAATGTCGGAAATCTTGATGAATCAATAAGTGGTACTTGGTCAGTTGTTACGCCTTTCAGTCGCAGAGAAAAAATTCTAGTATGTAAATTCTGCTCAAAGCCGTTTTCAAATTTAAAGCTTAAGTTTGATCATGAACGTTTACACAGCGGCGAGCGTCCTTACGTTTGTTTCTTTTGTGTCAAAACGTTCACTACTGCTACAACTAAGAAGGAACATGAGCGCATCCATACCGGAGAGAAACCTTACGGATGCAGCTTTTGTGGAAAATTCTTCACTCTTCTTAAGACTAAAGTCGAACATGAACGCCTGCATACCGGTGAAAAGCCTTACGGATGCAAATTTTGTCCTAAAACTTTCGTGCAGCGATCAGGAAAAGCAAAGCATGAGCGCATACATACTCGTGAAATGCGGTATCAGTGTACATACTGTCCACAGGCTTTCATTCATAGAGCACAACAAGCTAAGCATGAACGAACTCATATTTTCTATAATAAGCCGTATCCAACCATAGATCAGAAGCCGTTGGGCTCAAAATGAATCGAAGAAAATCAAGATTTGTTTACTCATTATCATGTACACTGAAGTGATCATGTATTTTGGGAATTCCATGCTTCATTATATAATCCACAGAAAAGTAGAGGTGGAACTGTTTTGCTGAAATCGTGACATTTTGTATCTGTTTTATGGATTCGAATAAAGTGTGATCGATTTGATTATATGATACAGGCTGGTAACAAAATTAATTGAACTTGTGACTCCTTGTATAATAAACACAATTCATCAACAAGTGTAGTAGGGAATATTTTTTCGATTTTCATATTTGCTTCACCTCTGCTAAAAAGCTGGTTGCTTTTTGAAGGACCAAACTAATACTAAGCTTTTCAATAATCTGCTACTAGGAAAATATCATCGAAATTAAACCGTCAAATTCATTTTTCATTATCAATGAATCGGGTAATGAGCGATAGCATCTAAATGCTGTTATGTTTCAGTATTTTGATGAAAATTATGAATCAAATTCATTTGTTATAGGAATCTGGTTGACCAAAGTGGTTTCTTAGAAAAACAGTTTACATTCCTTATCTCATCTTACATTAGTATGAAGCTGACAATATGTCAGTATTGATTCGTGTGAATGTTCAGACTTGTTTGAGTGCCTTATATGTCTGTAATTCAATGATGCACTAGGAATACTGTGTCACTCTGAAACCGGCTCATAATGTTGGTCGCTAAGTTGAATAACCAGTTAGCGCAACAATGTCTTTTTATACAACAAAAATGACAAACCTATTGTCACCATAGATAACCACACACGATTCATTTTTATATCAAACTGGTTATATCACTCCCCGCCTTAAAATCGGCTATTTGTTCGCTGATTTGCTGGGATAATTGATAAATGATGATGACGACTTAATCCAGCCATTTGACATCGGTTGCATGCAAGCGGTCATAGCTCAGATGGTCAGAGCAACAGGTCTAGATAACCTGGTGTCGTTTTAAGTTCGAATCCTACCAGTCACACATATCTTGCATGGCAATCTGATCCATCGGTTATCTTATTTTAGTAATTTCTAATGGTTTATGAAAAGTAATTTGACGGAAAAGTACCTAAATTAATCAGAGGTGCATAGTATGAGCACATAGATAAATGAATGAGACATTTTCTTCGATGTATATTGTAATCAAGTTTCCATGGACTATTTCCAGTTCAAAAAGTTCACAGTTGTCACTTAAGACACGTCCCGAAAAGCTTACATCAAAAGAAAAAAGTCGTTGAAACTTTCAATGAGTTCTGGCGCTATAGTTATACGGATAATAGATGTCTTCAAATCCGAAACTCCGTCTCCTACGAAATACTAGCATTTTGCGGGTCATTCAGATGAATGTGGATAACAAGAATCACCTCAAAAAAATTCTCGAAAGCGTTTCTAAATTATAATTGCTTTTCTTTGCTTTCTTTTATCACTTTCATTGTAGAATAAATATTTTAATGATGCTGAATAGCTTTCTGTACTTCCCTTTCACACGTCTTCATGATTTTGTGGAGAACTATAAATGAAATAATTATGACAGTGTGTCCATATAGCTGATATATCAAAGCTTAACGCCATTCGATTTTAATTTAATGAAATATTTTATCAAAGTTGTTCTGTTTGATTGATACAGTGTTACCTCAAATTTAATTATTTTAGTCCTTGAACGAATAAGTAATTGAGGAAACACATCTTTCAAACAAAACCCATTAACTTCAACTTGATGCGACTTTGATATTTGATTCACTAAATGGCCCTCTAGTAAACTGAAACAACAATTTAGAAAAATTGATTCTATAAGTTCTATCGCTTTACACAAATAGTGCATTTTACTTCAGCTAAATCAGCAAATCGTGTTGTTCTGGGTATCAAAATTAAGGATCTGATTACAAGCAATTAATTCAGTCTGCTGTATAATTCTTTTATCCCAAGTCACTCATTTTCACGATGTGCTGTTCTGTTATTATTTGTATATAATCAATAATTTGATTAAATGTAACTTTCTGATTCGAAGTATTTGTACATGCAAGCTATTCGTTCATGATGATGGTAATTTCTGATTTTCCTGAAATGGTTTTAATCATGTGAATTGTTTATTATTGTCTATATACACCTGCATCTATGACTGTTGAACTGCTTTCTAGTGTTATCTTAGTATATAAATATGGAAATTTAAATTGATTTGAGAATTTCACATTCTATGAAAAGGTGAGCGGTGTAATTGTTGAGTATAAGAAGTATTTTTTAATTGTGGCAATTTAATTTGTGTTTGCGTTTTTCTCCAAGCATTCCAACCTCTAAATTATTAAACCATTTCCCTGTTGTTACTTATGTTACATTTCTGTTTCTTATCGTATGCATTCTTTTCATTCTACTTCAGCAGCGACTTAGTAATATCCCTGAATTGTTCAATGATGATCTTGAATTTATTCGAATAGTATTCATATTGTTAATGAATGAATGTTGTCTGTGACTGAATGAATGGACAACGTCACATATTTCAGCAAGAAGCATTGACTTTTTCTTTGTAAGTGAATTCAAATATCGTATAACGGATCATTGTGACTTCATGTGAATAAAATATGAGCATTGCAACGAAAACTATTTTGAAATCCATTCATGTATTTTAGGGTGTCTCAGAATTCCGACCAATTTCTTTTTGGCAACTGTAAACAACTTCATATTTGACCACGACATCACGGTATGGAGGATTGTGGACTTTCGGAATCAATGGGGACCCTTCTATTTTTTTCTATATGTCTGACATACTATCCACTATAATTACGGACACTATCTCTATGTCTGCATTGCTCACACATGTAATACTAGTTAGGGATTTTGATATTAATTATGATGGTCAATACTTTTAGTGATCACATTAAAGCGCCTTAAAAATTCATTAGTTTTTGTATACAGGAAAATATAATAAATTTGATATTCAAATAAAGAACTAGGAAAGCAATTAAAGCCAAGACAACATACACAACATAATCAAATCTGACCTCAAAATCATGTTACAAAAGCGCCATGTATTTCTTATCAGAAAAAAAGCCTGTCACTAATTTTGAATTTAGTGACATCATGCAAAAAGTTTGGAACAACAGGAAAATTCTTTTCTAATCATTAATCACCAATTTAGCGTAGATTGCCTTATGACATCTATGCGTTTCTGTCCTACGAGTTCCCCCATGTTTCGGATGATCGTGTTATTGAGGTCAGGTTGCAAGGTGAGGAAAACATAATCTTCAGCAGTTAAAAGCTGCTTCAGGTGTCGCATCGCTCCAGTCGTCATTCGCCTCCATCTCGATAGTGACAGCCACCACATCACCAACTTCGAGATCCGGATCCACGATATGCAGCACTCGCAGACGCTGAGGTAGTCTTTGGACGTTTCTTCGAGCACATCTGCTGTTTCTTCCTTTATTTAAGCAACAGTCGGAGATTGAAAAAAGCACAATGGCTTAAAACATTTTTGTCGTCCCAAACTTCTTTCAACATGACAACAGCATCGAGTGCAATCATCTCTTTCGTATCCTTTACCTGTTCGGCATGAGATACATTCGGCACGTAACTTGGCAAGAAGCAGTGAGGATGGCATGAAGGGATCGGGGTCTAGCTTGTTTAAAGTTGCGGGTGATATGAAAACTTTTTAGTCACATCACATTCATTTGTGAAAGTGAAGCAGAATGCTTTCTCTGCTGATTTTTTTCTACCATGCACGAAATTATATCTAAGATTGTTTGGGATCGAGGTTCGGGACGGTAGTTACTTTCGGGAATCAGTATATCCCGGAATTTGCATCATTGACTTCCTGTTCAATTCACAAAGATGACCACGGCCCATGACCACCTAGCATTCAATAAGCAGACGCCGGAGCTAGCAAGTTTATCAGAGAATTTATCACGCTGGCATGTGCACAGTTTACAGATTGAAATTGCACTCACGCATGTAAAAACTCACCTCTCGGATAAATACTTCAATAAAGCATAAACACATGATCTACTGTCGTTCGCGCGCCCTCATTGAATATGTTGACACTGGCAATATGTTGTTTCTTTTGTCTATGCCCGATAACGCTAAACTCGCTGCTGATAGTGAAAGTTCACACAACACAGTTCTGCTGCGGCCCAAGAGAGTCATGCCTACAAAACCCAGATGTGAAATTTTTTCATGAAATTATCATATAATAAAAGTGCTGAGTTCCACAAGTGTGACAAGCAAATTTATATTCCTAAAGATATATCCACCAAAGGTTGAAACTAATCGACGCTGAAAAAACATCAAACACCAAACTCAAAGGACTGCGACCAAGTTTTTCCTCCTGTAGCAAAGCGACAACGCTCAATGACCGAGCTCACATCTCAAACCTCGCTATCGACGAGTTCTACTATAAAAGATGTCTGAAATTAGAACAAAGAAAAGTTATGGAGTTTCTCTGAACATCGTCAGTAGAGTTATGGATTTTATTGAGGTAGGACTACAAAATGTGCATATTTATGTAGCATGCTGTTAATTACATTAAATCGGAAGGCATTAATTGACAGATAAACTGATTTCGTGATTGCAAGGTTATTGACAATAGGCTATAGGCAATGTCACTGTCAGTAGGCCTACTACTAATTCCCTTCTTGATTGATAAACAAAGAAAAAACAACTTAAAGAGCCAGCGATTGTCATCAAGCTGAAAGCTATAAAGAAAGTCGGGATCGAGGAACGGGTGTGAACGAGTTTCGGGATCGAGGGTCGAGATGAGGCTCCGAGATCGGGACGGGATCATCCAGAACCCAGATCCCGAACAGCCCTAATTACATCTTATACGGTTTTCCCCTATAAACAGTAATTTTGTTTACATATGACAGGAATTCAAATTTCAGTAAACAGCAAACTCTCCAGCGTTCAGTCGAGACGGTCGTGTGTCGTTCATTGTGTAACGTATCTTCCGTGCTTCTGTTTACTACCTTTTGTTTCGTGTCTTTGGAAGCGGCTCACATCATTTTGTTCGTCGAGATTTTTCAAATCCAGTCTTGTTATCCACGAGTGCAGTGATTCAGTGCCTCATCATCTAAAGTCGTCATCAATTTCCCAAGTTTTGAGACTGTTTTTCAATCAGCTGATTTAAAAATTTTATCACAACTAAAACACTTTCTTGTCGCGTCAGGGACCGTCCGACGTTCAGTTTACGATTCGAGACGCCTGTTGGCTTGTACATAGACATCCATGGTCTGCGCACCGACCACTATGGTATGTGTGACTCTGGACAGCTTTCACACGTGGTTCGGCGTGCACGTGGATGTGTGCACGCTGTCCCGCTCTCCTTGATATCCACAGAAATTGATAAAAATAAGACCTCTAGAATGGAAGAAAAGCTTCATGCAATACATAGTCCGGGAGCTGCTGACACTTCCTAAATTCGCGCACACAGGGCTTAATAGCATGGATTTGTAGCTCTTGAAACGCTGAATACAAAAATCAAATTCTTAAGTGTCACAGCCAGTCGCTTTTGGTTATAGGTAAGGTTAAAGGATTCTCATTGGAATCCAATGGTAAAATTCAAGAAATATCTATGGATTGTCAAACACTTGGCAATTTCCGTACATTTTCTTTTGCAGAAAAGAAACTATTTGTCAGAATGCCATGAAATTTGAAACATGATTGAGTTCAGAACATCAACTTCGATATAAAAGTTGAAGTGAGTCACATGATTCAGTATTTGATGTCTGAGAGTCTCTACAAAATGAGTAAAATCGCCAAAATTAAGTCAAGACATGAAATTTACTCATTTTGCAGAGGCTCTCAGAATGTCAGTGTTGTAGCTCTCGCACTAAGAACATTTCAATAATCCGTAGACACGTCTGAGCTGATGATGTTTAGACATTCTTTGCATTTCGATTATCTAAAGAGCAGACAATTAATGACGCACTCTATTGATCATTTGTGTCATAGAAATGTCATTTCTTCCATCATAACAATACAAAAAAATCAGAAATCATAATCGTGTATTTTTGATAACTAGCAATTGAAAGTTAATCATGAAGCTAGCTACTGGTCATGAGACCATGACAAAACGACAAGTCAATCGGCTGATAAATCTGTCGATTATATAGAAGCCACAGAATTAAATATTTTGTTTATCTGCTTTGATTTGCAGGAAGTGTGATTCATACGAAATCGACGGCACATCGAGGAACTTATTAAGTGGGCAAAAAGGAATTCCTTATACCTTACAGAGATAGGGAAAAAAGTCGTGCGTCGCTTGCGGGTTAATGTGAGTTCCAGCAAAGTGCTTCGATTGCCAAAATTCCTTCTGAATTCAGATTCGAAGAATTCAGATCGTTGCGCACAAGTTTTCTCCATAATGTTGGCCCCTCCGATCATTATTAAAAAAATAGCAGGGTGCGTATGAAAATTAGTTCACTTGATGATTTCACCATCGTCTTTTCAGCATTCCTTACTGCATGGTGCATACACTGAATCGAATGTTGCTAGACGATGTGTGTTTTGTTGTATGCGAAGTGATATCACAACACGCAAGCATCTCTCACTGGCTCAGGTGTCCTCTGCTGACAGCTTACTGTTTGCCATTTCCAATAGCAAGCGATACACGAATTATCCATTCGAGAAGGAGCAAGTTGTCTAATTCTGATGTGCCATTTCGATATTAAGGTTGCATATAACCCTTCCTATCTAGGAAACCGAAGCGGGCGCAAATGAATCTAATTCTGTGGTAGAAGCGCTTTCAAAAATCATTTATCACACGGTCCGATATTTATCATACATGCAGCTCATACATCGAGGAAATGATTAGTTTCAGGAAAGGCTTTTGAAACTTGAAAAAAATCAAAACCGTGTCTTTAAGATTATTGATCTACAGCAAATCGAAATTAACAAATGCTCTTCACTTATAGGAAGACAAGAGCTGACTATTACAGAGCTATTTAAGAAAATGACATTATACAATGGACACTTGGTACATGAACATACACATGCACTCCGTTCTTCGATTATTGATTATGTAAATAACCTGGTGAACTCTGACATGGAACTAGCTTTTGGCTATAATCGTGGAGTAAGTGAGCGCAGAGACTCGAATCTAATATCTAACATAATCTTCTATTATATGTCACTGATTTTATCATGAATCCTGATTGAGTCATTGCATGGTTGTATATCTGAAAATTAATTCGAGCGGAAAATTTAATCAGAAAGCAAAATAAACAAGTAATAAACAATTATTACAAGTGCTGTCGATAAAGTCATATTATCATGGTGACAGTCTATAGCATTTTACCCATTGCTGTGTATTTAAATTTCAAAATATTTTGCAAATCATACTTTGATAATGACGATCGTGTAGATCACCGAAATGTACCGGTCATATAAGAAGGTAAAAAATTAACATTTATTCTATAGTATCTTCCCAAGCTTAATTATGGCCCAAGCAAGTGATTCAAAACGCCATTTATGATGATTACTAGTGTGCTTTTTCATTGAAATTACAATATCTAAGTAAGGCAACAGATGCATTCGTCAAAATGTAGAGTATTGGAAAATATATATTAAAACAATGCATATGCCACAATAATGATGAAGGCTGTTGTCAATATTACATGAAAGTTTCACCATATAAAAAAGGAATCAATTTTTAGATGTGGTAAGAATGTGGGGGACACAAATGCTAGTTATTTGCATGCTCTAAAACAACGTTTACAATCTCATGCCTAGCGACAAGCGACGCTCATATGTATGTGATGATTGTGTATCATGTATATGTTATAGTTGTGATGTAATATATGTATTTGATGTCTGAGAGTCTCTACAAAATGAGTAAAAGAGTCTCTACAAAATGAGTAAAATCGCCAAAATTACGTCAAAATGTGAAATTTACTCATTTTATAGAGGCTCTCAGACATCAAATACTGAATCATGTGACTCACTTCAACTTTTATATCGAAGTTGATGTTCTGAACTCAATCATGTTTCAAATTTCATGGCATTCTGACAAATAGTTTCTTTTCTGCAAAAGAAAATGTACGGAAATTGCCAAGTGTTTGACAATCCATAGATATTTCTTGAATTTTACCATTGGATTCCAATGAGAATCCTTTAACCTTACCTATAACCAAAAGCGACTGGCTGTGACACTTAAGAATTTGATTTTTGTATTCAGCGTTTCAAGAGCTACAAATCCATGCTATTAAGCCCTGTGTGCGCGAATTTAGGAAGTGTCAGCAGCTCCCGGACTAACACAATAGCGGCACATAAATCGCACGCATTTTCACTTAGACACACTTGTCAACCACTGTTTTGTTTGATTGGGTTAGAATCAGTAACATGTACAATTCTAAGCTTTTCATTGGTGATCCATGCCCCAACTTAGTTCCCCGGGATGTGCCGCGACCTTGAGTCAAATTCCATTCTGGTCAACTTCTGGAAAACAATCTTATTCTATGATGATATCAAACCACCTCACTTACACTCGCGATCAGCTCCCTAGCATTCGGCAGCCAAAGCTCCCCCTTGCGAAAACTGTAAAGCGCTCACGGTGGTTATACCGGATCTGTCGTCGATTGCTTCTACTATCCCCTGCCTTCCAGGCGTGTCACCCTGTGTTGGTGACTAATCGCGAGCATGCATCCCTACGACATCAGCTGCAGCTTCACTCGCGAGTCTGACTCCTCACCTACATCACTGTCTCCTGTCCTTCATCCTCCTCTGCCCATCTCAATGCAAGCCTCGTATTGTGCGAGGAATCGCAGTTCCCCACCATCCTATGGCGTCAGTGATGGAGCGCAAGGGGAATGCCTGCCACCTGTGACTGTGAAGCGATTCCGAACTCACCCTGATCGACCCCTTGCGTTCAACCTTCTTAACATTCGTTCCCTTGCCAACAAGGTGGACGCCCTGCTTGACCTGCGCACTGACCTTGCCATTGATGTCATGCTGCTGGTGGAAACCTGGCATGACCCTGAGTCAGTTTGCCTATCCCGTCTTCGCTCAGATGACTTCAATGTTGCGGATTGTCCCCGCCCGAGATCTCGAAATGACAGCCACCAACCATGATGGGGTTGCCATCGCATGCCCCTCTGGAATGCGTATTTCACAGTTATCTATCAACTGTGCTCCGACATCATTTGAATCGCTCTCTGTCCGTGTAACTTCTCACTCTTTGTCCTGCGTCATCCTCCTCATTTACCGTACCGGTCCTTGAAGCATTGTGAATATTGCTCAATTCAACGTTGTGGTAGTTGTTCGTGGTTGGATTTTCCTTTTCGTCCCTTCAAATCTATTTTTGGCATAATTATTGCAACGACGAGTGCGCCGGTCATCATACTATCGATCTTTGAAGTGCATAATTCCTTCCTTCGGTTGCTGTCTTGTTGTTGAATACCAACAGCTGGTGTTGTCAGCTAATCAATCAGCTGTTCAGTAATCGTGTTTCTGTGGTCTCTCTCGCCGTGGAAATTCCAATTATTGATTTTCTGGTCACGTGTCGTCGGAAGCCATGGGAACAGCTCGCAAGGGTAGTGACGCAATCAATCTACACATGTGTTCGTGTTGCAATACAGTGATCGAGAATGAATACATTAAATGCAACTTTTGCTGTAAAGCTTTTCACGTTCGGAAAGACTGTGCAAATATTGGAAAGACAGTCCTATCATGTGATCATCTGACGTATTTGTGCCGTGACTGCAAAACTATCAGCATCGATTTGATTAACCGATTCTCTGTCATAGAGAAAGAACTTATTTCTCTTCGCGAACTGCTGAATACGAAGATATCAGTTGATGTTGGACGGTGCATTTCCTCTGCATTGCAAGAACAGGAGTACAGAAAAGAAAAGGAAAATAATGTGATGGTCTTTGGGGTAAACGAATCGCGATCGGACTCAGATCAACATCGTGAACTCTTAGATCAATCTGCAGTCCATGATGTTCTACAGACGGTTGGCATTGAGACTAATAATTTAGCCTCGATAGTTCGTGTAGGTCGCGATGGCGGAAAAAAGCCGCGTCCAATACGTATCCGCTTCAATACAGTAAATACCAAAAGACTTTTTTTAAAAAGCTCAAGGAATCTGAGATATAATCAGCATACTCGAAACATATACATTCGTCCAGATCTCACCAGAACACAATTATCAGAGCAAAAAGTTATTTATGAAGAATTCAAGATGAGGAAGGAGAGGGGTGAAGATGTTTACATACGAAACGGAAAAATAGAAACAAGATCGCAAGAATGACGTCGAACTGTTTTACCGTCGTTACTTTTAACTAACGCCCGATCTATTTCCAACAAAATTGATGAGATGAGATTAATAATTCAAGAGCATAATTGTGACTTCATGTGCATTACTGAGAGTTGGCTCAATGAAGAAACATTAGATGACGCTGTCTTTTTGGAGGGTTATAGCATATATCGTGCAGATCGTCCAAATCGAAAAGGTGGTGGCATTTGCGCATGGATACGTGATTCCTTCTCCGTCAGTGTTCTTTGTAATACGTCCTGCAATTCGGATGTTGAACTTTTATTCATGAGAATAGCCAAATCTAATTTTTCGTGTTTGGTACTTCTATTGTATTTTCCAAATGGACAAAACTTGAACATTATAAAAACAAAGACTGTCTACGAATATCTCTCTTTTTTGGTTGATGACTATCTGAATATCTATTTCAATTCTTATGCTTATATTATGGGAGACTTTAACAGGTTTGATGATGCCTGGCTTCAATCAAACTTTTGTCTGGACAGCGTGGTTCTGGAACCAACTCGTGGTACGGCATGTCTTGATAAGATAATGATTCCCGAGACTTTGGTTAGCGATTATTACAAGCCGACTATACATTCACCACTGGGATCAAGTGATCACGCTGTTGTTATGATGAAACCGAAACATGAATTTCCCATTGAAGATTCTTGGCTGAAAGTAATCGATTTCAGAGACTCATTCTTGCAACCCGCTATTATGCTCCTCGATTCTATAGACTATGATGAGTTCTTTAAGGGCTTGACATTGAATTCTATGTGTGAGAAGTTCTATATTCTTTTGAATGAAGCATTGAGCAAGCTGCCTTTCAACCATATAAAGGTAAAGAGAAATCAAAAGCCATCGGTAAATGCAACAATAAAGGTGCTCATAAATAAACGGTACAAGGCTTATCATGAAAGAAATTGGGATATGTATCACCATTACAAAGACAAGGTAAAATGTGCAATTATGAAAGAAAAAATGTCATGGGGAAAGCAGATGCAACAAGGGAAAGTTTCAGTTTGGGAAATCAAAGACAAAGTTGTTGGAAAGCAGAGAGATCATGATTGGCTTCCGAAATGCGATTCTTCTCTGTCTGTCTTGCAAATCCTTGAAAAGTTAAACGATCACTATGTATTTGTCATGGAATCTGATGCTCCTAAAATTGACCCGCTTCCTTTTGTTGTCCCCTTCAGATTTTCTGAAGAAAGGGTTGAACGTTTGCTTTCAAAGGTCAAAGCGAAGAAAAGTCCGGGTTCCGATAGCATCCCATCTGTAACTTGGTCAAAGCTCTCAAGTTCCCTTTCGACACCTCTGTTTCACATTTACAATGAATGTCTGGAGACGGCCGATTTACCATCACAGTGGAAAATTGGAGATGTAGTTCCGATGCCAAAATCTGGGACGCCATCATTGATAAATACCCGTCCAATTTCCTTATTACCCATTCCAGCTCGAATCTTAGAAAGGGAAATAGTGAATCATTATTACCATCAATTCATCAGTCAAATCGACAGAAGCCAATTTGGGTATAAGAAAAATAGTTCGACGACCTGTGCGATGATCAATATCATACAATACGTGATGAATAATTTGGATAAAAGTGATGTTGATGCTTGCCACCTGCTTACAATCGATTTGGAAAAGGGTTTTGATAGAATTTCTCATCGACTACTGGTTGACAAACTGATAAGTGCCTCTTTCGACCCTTTTATGATAACTTTTGTGAGAAACTACTTGACAGGCAGATTACAGCGAACTAGGTGGAAAAGTGAATGCAGCAGTCTGAAACAGGTGTTGAGCGGAGTGCCTCAGGGCTCTTCTGTTGGACCCATTCTGTTCTCTTTCTTCATTTCTGACTTGGGTACCTCCAAAGGCCATGTCTTACAGACCAAATTTGCAGATGACATCACTCTCTGTTGTCCGCTGCGAAGTAAGATCAACAAAAGTCCGCTACAAATTGAATATCAGAACATCTGTGGATGGATTAATAGAAACAAATTGAGTTTGAAGATCCAAAAATGTCAACAAATGATTTTCTCGAAGAGCAGAAGCGATTTCACCTTCCTGGCTAGTACAAGGAATACAACAAGTTTCGCAAATCAAATTGCTTGGAGTCATCTGTGATAATACCTTAAACTGGAGAACACATATCGAGTTTGTCTCGAAGAGGGCTGCGTCCAAGTTGCATGTTTTAAGACAGTTGAAGCCATTTCTACGTAATGAAAGTCTTGTGAATGTTTACAATGCATGTATTCGTTCCTCAATGGAATACTGTTCCCCATTGTTTTGCAATTTGCCATCATACCAATCGGACTTCTTGGAAAGTATTCAGAGACGTGCTCACAGGATTGTGTGTGGAACCAGCAGGTGTGACTGTAATTTATTCCTACCTTTGTCTTACAGACGTACCTTGACAAGCTTCAAGTTGTTCAGCAAACTTGTTCAAGACTCACAACATCCTCTGCACCATCTTTCTCTCCCTAGACTAACTCATACGCAAAAGTTCCAGATGCCAAAATGTCGAACTCAGTTATGTCGAAACTCTTTTATTATTACGATGTCGCGCCTTTCAAATAGTGGATTTACTTTGAAATGAAAATTTACTTTGATCTACATGTACATGTACTTCTCATTACTTAATTTATGTAACCTTCTTTGTCAACTGGTCTGACTACTGATTTTTGAATGTGAATTGTGCTCCACGATTTGCAGTATTGGGGCTGTTTTGAAAATAAAGCCGTTATTGATTATTATTATTATTATTATTTCACAGTTATCTATCAACTGCGCTCCGACATCATTTGAATCGCTCTCTGTCCGTGTAACTTCTCACTCTTTGTCTTGCGTCATCCTCCTCATTTACCGTACCGGTCCCATGCCGTCACAGTTCTTCTCTGAACTACCTGAATTGTTCGACGAACTCCTGACTTTCTCCGATCCCATCATCATTGCTGGCGCCTTCAATATCCACATCGAGCGAGCTGATGATCCCCAAGTCCAAAAGATGGTGCACAGATTTGACACCTACGGTCCTAGCTGCGCTGTAAATGGCCCCACACACAACTGGTGGCACACTTGACTTAGGTAATTTTTTTCTGACAGAGATGTGTTATAACAGGGAATCTCAAAACAGCGAACGGTAAAAGGCGGATATAAGAAACATCGGAATTTCATAATAGCGAAATATATAAATAAGGAACTATGCAATGCTCGAGTGTTGTGCAGAACTAAGTACATACTCGCATTAACATTTCATCTCAACATTTTAATAAGGCCATTTCCTTCAGTCTACTTGCAGTTGTTGAATTTTTATACAAATGTGTTTCCTTTAAGGGAGCATTAATGCAAAGATGTTACCCTTAAAATAATCCTATAGCAAAATGAAGTAGGATCGACATGGTCAATAACTAGGCTAAGTGAACCAAAAATCCAAAGTGAGTAAAAGAGATCGTTTGAAAAACACAAGCTGATCAATAATCGACTTGTTATAGAAGCGAATAAATAAAGACAATGTCGTCATACTATTAAAAAGAAGCATTTCGAGATAGAATTACGTTTACGGTAAACTACGTTATGGTAGTTTTATGGAAAAAGAGTGTCATGTCTCATGAATCATTAAAGAATTGAGAGCGGAATGAGAAGAACCTATGTAAACTGTACGTCAAAAACTTACGAATCAGTAGAGATAGATAAAGAACACCTATCTGCTAATGCAACCAAATTATTCAGGCAAATATAAATTTGTAAGTCAAATACGTGTGCTTAGCGGGCTCTTTTCCTTACTTGAACGAGCATTTAGTTAAATTTTCGGTACAAAACTTTCTAGGTGGCAAGTCAGAATCAAGGCTCAATAATGATGGAAAATAGGCTACTACTACAATTTTAAAGAGCAATAGGCCTATACCGAAGATAGCAAAGAAAAGTCATAAAAGTTACAACACGCAGTCGGTGACTTTCTTCAAGGACTCCCATTCCGCACCCCTGGAGTCAAATACGGCCATCGGATCGGTGAATGCTGTGCAGAAGCTCCACTGAGATGGAGATATTGGACATCA
Source organism: Prostheceraeus crozeri (assembly GCA_907163375.1). Taxonomy (NCBI): domain Eukaryota; kingdom Metazoa; phylum Platyhelminthes; order Polycladida; family Euryleptidae; genus Prostheceraeus; species Prostheceraeus crozeri. Next base: position 309,381 of record CAJQUW010013498.1, read on the forward strand.
ATCATTCCATACGAACAAGAGCAACATACTAGTCAGGGGCTTATCCTGTGGGGTGTGAGGATTGTGTGGGTATGGGGTGGAGTGGATTCAAATATCAATCCACACGGCAACCCTGCTGGCTACGCGTTCAAGAGAGAATTCATTTTCGCCCTGCAGTGCTCAGCTTTAAATGTTTCAATCATTCTGCCCCTTCCTATCTCGCCGAGTCCCTTCTTGGTGTTTTCAGAGATTGCTTCTCGCAAGCACTTACTCGTACGCTCCGCAGCTCATTCTGCTCCTGTATGTTCCATTCTCCCGCCGATTCATCGGAAATCGTTCCTTCCCATCTGCAGCAGCACGTACGTGGAACTCGCAACCGACATCTGTGACCTGCCAGTCTTCTTTTCTTTCTTTCGAACGTACTTTGAAAGCGTCCCTCTTTTCAGTCGTTCTTTCTCTCAGTTATTGGTTTTGTCTTTTTACTTCTACTTTTGCTCAGTGGCCTTGAAGTCATCATTGACATAACGCCACTCAAAAATTATGCAATTCACTCTCAACCGATGTGTGCGGCAAAGCTACAGTGGTACGCGAACCACGGTGTTGTTGCTAGGGTACCGCGTCGTCGATATACAGAAATACAGATGATTTTTTTAGAATGTATATACATACATGTATATCAGCATCAGGTTGCCGATTAATTCTTTATGGATAGCGCAAGATTCAAGCAGAGTTGGAAGTGGGTCAACGAAACTTGACCCACATGCTGTAAGCCTGAATGATATGAGTGTTATTTCCTTTTCTGGTATCATCTTTGGTTTCATTTTCATTCAAGTCTCTAGGTCTAGGTAGAGGTATGGTATCAAAATTGTTAAGATTTGTTAGTATATTCTAGCTTGCATCATATAACAACTCATGTCAGCATATAATGGACATGTATCCTTAACAAAATTATCTTATAAACAAAGTGCATACACCACAGATGTTTTATTTTTTAAAAACTTCCTTTAAAAAACATTAGCTGTCTGCGAAATCAAGGTCACACATCGATTAGGTGTCGTCGCTTGGGTTTCCGAGCCTTTTGTCTGTGTGAATCCTGTTCCCTTAGTAGGAACTGTAGGAAACTTAAGTCAATAGTGGTGCATATTTTGGCTTCGTGCATCCATCATGTCTTTCAGTGACACTAAGTAATTTGTTATGAATGATAAGAACAAGAAATGAAGTTTACCACCTCTGAGATTGTCAAATTTGTCATGGTTCAGAGTGGTTGGAAGTTTACTTGATCCAGCCACTTCTCGGAAAAACATGACTAACGCGATTTTGTGACTCACGATCCACTTCCAACTCCGAATTCAAATAAATCATCACCCTGACAATGTACGCAGTATATTAAGGATATAAAGTATGGAACATTTTATTCATATTTTTCATGAGACTGAGATGTGTATCTTGACGTCACTTTTCTTAATAAACTCTTTAGTATTCTTCAAAATACTTAAGAGGCTGATCTTCATAATTTGATTGATGTTCGCACTCTTTTACATTGAACATCTCCCCGCTGCTAATATTGGTCGATGGTGACCTTATATGGTTTACCATCGACCGGTAGTCGGCGCAGGACGCCGAAGGCCTGTCGCAATTCGACCATACTTTGGGTAGCTTTACTTAGCTTTATTTAAGAAAAATCTGAAATGATCTCTCGATGACTGGTAAATTATGACATCTATAAGCTAATTTTTATTTATCAAAACTCTAATGGGCGCCAATTACAAAGAATCGTAGGAAGCTTGGAATAATTTTTCATGTAATTTATGCAGGGCCCTCTTTTATGCTGATTCTAACTGAAAGTAAACAGAAAGTGTGAAGAAGTCAACTTTTGTATGTTTATTCCTAAAGATGCTTGAAAACTAGGACTTTCTTATTCGAAACACTAATATGTGTGTTCCAAGAAAAATCTCATCTTGATGAGCATCTTAGGAGCAGGTTTTTTGGAATATTGAAAGTACTTTCGTAGAAGATAAAAATTGACAAATTTGCGTGATGTATTGCGAATTCGCTTTTAGAAAATTGTTCCATACGTCTGTGAAATCAACCCGAAACAACACGGGAAGATTACAGCATTCAAATGCTATGCATATCAGTCACAGGAATCGAAGAGACCTGCTGATGCCTCATAATCATATTATGCTCATTATGATACCTCCTTATCCATAAACTTCACGTATGGATGCTAATTACTCAAGGATAATCCTTTGAAGTATAGACAATGAACAGCTGTCAGTGCTGACACTTGCTGCTTAAATTGCGCAGTGCGCATTATCTTTAGAATCTACGTAAAAATGATGCGGTAATTTCCTTAGTTTTTTTCTGACGATAGAAATGATTTGCGCGTGCACTCAAGGACTTAAAGGAGAAACGTACTCGAGAACAGGAAGAGAATTCATGAGAAAATACAAAGTGAACCGACGGTTACAAAAAGGCAAACAATTTGTAAGGAACATGAAAGTCTACTATCAGCTCAGAAAGCTGAGTGTAGCGCAGAAAATGACTTAGCCGCACAACTACTAGAGGAGTGTCATTGAGAAAACAGCTGCCATAAAAGCGAAGGAGAAAATTCTTGATCGCGAAATCGAATAACTCACAAAAAAGTGAACAATACAAAGGAATTGACTGATCTGGCTGTAGCAGAGACTGCCAAACATTGTTCGGCTTAGATAGTGTATATAGTATGTAGTGTAGTGTCTCTAAACCATTCTCTACATGATCAGTGAGCAACTGATTTTTTTGTTGCATTCTATAGCCTATTCAAAAAAATTAGTTTGTTCATCCCTTTTCTGCATTCCACATATTTTGTGCTCACCAGATGAAGCGATGTGATATTAATTAAGACAGTTAAGAAGACAGTCAACAATGACAATTATGTGTTGAAACTTGCCACAATAAGTTAAGGATCTTAGTATAAAGAATATTGGTACAAGGAAATATAATTATTCTTCTTTTCGTACAGTACCGCCCAAGAAATTGAAAGTCACAATTAAATAATTAATTGTCCGGAAATAAGAATAAAGGTATACAATGTCCACTTGAACGAATAAAGGAAATATAAGTTAATCTACTGAGTATTTTAATGTGAGCTTAAAATATACTTAACTTAAACTGCCTCAACTCTGAGACAAATTTTAAAGCATTGTTCTTTTATCTTAGGTAGGTCTATATCCATCAAGCAAATATTCTAGTAGGATTCGATAATTCCAAGCAGACGTGCGCACGTATGGTGCCTTAATCGGATGCGATACACAGCTCACAAACTGCAGCAATTCGACGGTTGTGACAATGAAAAAACGCACGTTTTGATAGCTTAGCAGCTTTTGGTCGGAGTGCATGACAACCGCGCATTGGTAACGAACTTCATCTTTGATATGAATGTATATGAACATAGTCAGTTAGCATCCTCGAAGAGTCAGATGCCCTAAGGTATATTCCAAAGGAAAATCTTGATCCTCAGATCGTGGGGACGCGAAGAATATCGCTTATTGATGTTCACCCTGATGCAGAAGTAATAATGCAATGAAGTGAATCCGTGTTCAGCACTTAATTTCCATAGTTTCCCTGTACCCTTGAAATTCGAATGATTCGCGACAAGTTTCAATTCCACTACTTTTCCGTTTCAGATGTGGCGACATGAGCTCGGCATAACGGAAATGTTGTTGGCATACATCGGAGAGTTCGCGGAGTTTGATGGCTGGTCGAGTTGGAGAAATGTTGTCATCGACATTCTCACCTGTCACGAGGAAGTTAGACGGTATGTGGTCACTTTGCGGTCATACGAAAATGTTAAGTAAACATTGCAACACTTGTTTCAGTCAGAGGCTAGATTCTTTGAAATCGGCTGTCGGCGATACTGACATGAACAGCCAATGTGCCACAGAGGTGAGAAAATCTGTTCTGCATTTTATGCATAAGTCTGAGTGACTGAGATGTGAGCGTGATCTAATTGTCCATTATTCATAGATAAGTCCATAATTGTGTATTTTCTTGTGCATTTTACCTAATTTTTATCATTTCTTGAAGAGAATCTGAAAGTAATACATCAGTAATTACAGTCATGGGGCCTCGTCATGACTGTTGATCAGCTCTCCATTGGACACGCATTCCGATTCATTCAAAATACAGTGCAGTGAGGCCAAGGCTTCAGACCAAACCGCACTCACCAAGCTCATTTGGATTTCTATTAATTTTCATCATGTTGGAGGAATAGCCAGTCATAAACTGATAAATCGATGCACGAACGATCTTCCACCGTCCAAGCCTATGTTAGCAGGAATTGTGATGTTGAGCGACAAATATTTTGATCATGAATAGATTTTCTTTCCTCAAATGAGTACGTTTCAATAAGTCTCAAATATAAGAGTATTGACTCAAATATAAGAGTATTGATAATATTTTTCCGGTTACTCAACAGTGACAGTGAGACATGAAACTCAATCACGTTCATTTGATCTATTGATAGGAAGCACGGTGATTTTCCTCAATGTTTTTGAAGAAGCGATCATTTAGAACGACATTTAAAACTCTTGTTAAATTTGTTGCTCAATGCTGTTTCTTGTGGATGAGTCGTAAAGTGCACAGAAAATGCGTACCTTAGAGGTGGAGAAAACAGTGGTCATTGATCACACAGATGTCATCTCACGATGGATTCTGGGTTACGAAGATATTCTGTGTATGGAAATATTCTTTGGTCGATTCTTCCTCGATGGGTCGAATGAAGCCTACTTCAACTTGTAGGGCTCTGCCAATGTGAATTCAAAGTAACAAAGTCGTCATTCACATAATTTGATAGCACAGTTGGTTCAAGTCTGTCCGCCGAGGGAGGTATCACTGTCCCAACCCTAACCTGTTGCTAGTTAGCATGCCTCAAGAAAAAAAGATGCTGTGTCTAAAATTAATTGCGTCGACCCCTAGATCCACTTGCAACTTAATCTACCGATAACAAGGTGAACCGATCGACACCGCTCCGGACACTATTTTCAGAATTTCTTAGCTTCATTTCAGATGAGACATTCTCTATGCTAAGCATTAACATGACATTATCCGCATGTAATATGATTTTGATATCTATTGATATTCCCCGGTCGGTTCATCTTATGTTGCTGTTGTTTTGGCCCGTTCGGTGTGAAAACTCATTGGCGTCAGTCGCTAGAGACGGCCGATAGCCCTCAAATAATTCAGCAACTGGGTGGCGGAAATTTGGGTGGGGTTCGGATGAATGGTATGAAAATTGGTGTTACGCTGCACATTCCATCTTGAGCAGCTTATGAGGTTGTGCTCCCGGTTTTCTTCCTCTTCGCCACATTTATCGCAGATTCCTTATCTTAATAATACCTGATGATTGGAAAGACGTGGAACAATGTAATCAAAGTGTACATGCTCGCATCACAGTAACCAGCGCATCTTCGGATGATGAATGCATGTCAGCTTTTTAAAGAATGATTCGAGAACAGAAATCCGTATTGTGCAGAAATTTGTGTAATTATAATATTTTAAGAACACTACATTGCGACATGAAATAGACATATCTGAAAAAGAATTTTCAGATAATGAGAAGATATGCAGCATTTTCGCAACCTTGCATTCCTTTTTTGATTGTTGTGTGAATTTTGTTTTTATCATATGACCCATGTTTCTTACGTTTGTCATGTTTGTCCTAAACACATTTGGCAATACTCATCTTATGACGTATGTGCAGGAAAGGGATCAGCATTGCTGGCCAGCACCTGTCTTTGGGTACTGCATGTATCGTCATGTATCGTGATCCATGTGAAGATTCTGCTTCGTAATGATACAGCTTTCACTTGTGTTTTCACAATAACAAACTATAGGTGATCCATTGTACATGTATGTTCTGATTTGAATAATACACGAAGAGACTATACTACATCCAGTAGCTGATCTCGTGGCTGGCTTTTTGAGAATAAAATAATCTTGGAATGATTATGTCTGTGTTTAACATCAGATGGAATTGTTTCAATTTGTTGCCGATTTTGAATTATGCATGCTATCTAAAAGACTTGATATTCGAAAATCTCGAAATCTTGCAGGAAATTGATCTGCTGAAAGTTAGAAGCCATCGCAAAAGTAATATTGTTGAATTATGTTTGGAAAAGAAAAGGAACACATTGAGCTGCATTGAGCCAATCAAACGAGATGACTTTCTTGCACATCGTACACTTAGTAATGTCATAAAAAAAGAAATCACTGTCTCAGAGGCGATTGTTGAGCGATGTCTCGGAACATTTTCAATGGATCGTTCTCTCCACAACAGATTGCGTGCGAATCTTTCTGCCGAAAATTTGAACGACCTGTTGTTTATTCATTACAACTTCGAGCGAATAATGAACGGTGTAGCACCTACAGTACTATTGAATCAAGAATCCTCTCGCTCATCGAGCGATTAGAACTTCAAGTTTGCAATTCAGCGGTTATATAGAAAGCCTTAAAACTAGTTTTATGTCAAAGTGGTAGATGTATGTACACTTTTCAATTTTTAGTAAAATATAATTTCAGCAGAGAAAAATATGAAAATGTTATCTTTAAATTAACAATAGAAATCATGATGATGATTTTTAAGATGTTGAAAAACTTAATTGAATGATTAAACGTCAAAACTTCTTGCTTAAACTTTCTGTGGGAGTCAAATTCGAAGTAACAAAATGTGTGAATATTTTCGTATAAAAATATGTAAAAGATTTGAAATGAAAACATTTGCAAATGCTAACATTGGCGCCAGCTTCATGCGATAATATTCCAGCAGCCAACAAAAAAAATGCCAACAGCAAATTGACCATCCCTGATTATGTGTTTGGACAATCAACCAATTCGACCAAAAATAACGTTAGGGCCAGAAAACAGACAAACCGACTGATACACAAGGCGTCAAAGTTGGCTGACATGGATTTCGTACCCGACGGTTCATCACGAGTGGATTTTCCGCTTCAGTACGTCCTTCGACTGCTTCGTCCGCTTCATCTTCCAAAGCTGATGTATGTAGCCAATCTTGATGGGATAGACTATTTTTTTTCTTGGAAGATAGTGGGAATTCTTAGGGTCTAAAAATGAAACATTGCAGATCGCTCAGTTAGCCAATCCAAACCTTAACATATGGTGAATCAGGGATTTCTGTTTTTTTCACGAAATGAGTCTATTGGAGTCTAATGTAAGTATTTCAAATTAATGCATTCAAACCTCAGCTTTTACCGATTTTCCGTTTTTTTTCTTGGGTGAATTGCGATCCGTGTGGTGTATACTGAATCATGCTATCTTATATTGTAGGGTTTCATTTGGCATATTTCTTTCAGAGGTGTGGCAGAGAGTGGTTTTGGCGGGCCTCATGCCACTCCCAATTAAGTGGCTGATACCTATCCAAAAATTAGACAGAAAACTACAGAATGAGTGATACTATTTTCTCAATGCAAAAGTCGATCTAAAACAATACGTCAAACTTCATCGGTCAATTGCTAACTTCAATCCTTGGTCAATTGATCACCTCAATCCCCGGTCAATTGTTCCCCTCCATACTCAGAATGTTAACCCTTATGCAACGGAAAGGGGTAACTTATTACCCCAGACACATTCCTTCATATGTAACTCTTAATGCATAAACAATTATCTTTCGTCATTTCATGTGTTTAAATATTTATACGATGCCTCTGAATGATCGACCTTTCACAAATTTCTAGTCTTTTGTATAATCTGAAGAACAGTATTTTTAATCTTGGGGTAAGTTTTAACCCCTTTCCGTTAATAACAGGAGACATAATGCAATACACTATAATCCGTCGTTCTTTCGTAAAAGTTTGGTGTTCTCGATGATAAAATATGTGCTCTAACTTGTATAAGACTGTAGATTTTCATCTAGTATGCTCTGGCATTTCAAGAATGATACTTTGAGGGGACTTCGGTGCAATACGAGGGCATTCGAAATGGCAGGAAAGATAGAGATTAGTTTTTATTAAAATATATCAACTAAATTCTTTACTGCAGTTTCTCTACATTGTTCAATGGACAATCATTGTCCGCACGTTTTTTAGTTTGCAAAATGGACTACGAGATAGCTAGGAATATCTTGGATTCCATACTACAGTTTATGACTTCGATTTCTTTTGAACAATGTGATTATCATGTTTGTTCATCAAGTTGTGGTAGATTTGTCTCCAAAGATCATCAGCGGGTTGTTTGCTGTAATTGTCACAATTGTTGATGATAAACGTCACGGACCACACTATTCTTGTTGAAATTAATAAATGAATATTTTGTTTATCACTGGAAATTGTTGTTTTGTTTAAAATAGGAAAACTGACAAATTAAGCTGAAAACAAATCTTGGGTAACAAGTTACACCTTTCCGTAGTTAATGGGTGAAAAATGTTTCCCTAGTATAAGGGTTAAAGAGATGGTATTTGGTTCAACATATTTTCCGGGACAAAATTGAAATATGGCGAAATCAAAACTGTTTGATGCGTTTTCACTGACATATATCCAAGACCAACGTAATTGAAGGGCTGATAATTTTACATGTTCAATTTCACTAACTTGTTAATTGCAAATCTCATATGTTAACGAGTACTAAACTAGCATATAAATGATGTATTTCACTCATCCAACTTCGGCTTCTGTAGAGGATGGCAGCCCACGCTTCCACACTTACTCTATTTGTATAATGTACTTTCTGTCGTTACCAAAAGAGCAAAAGAGTGCAAGCCATCACGAAAATCTTTGATGATGGAAGTAATGGGCAAAAGACCGTTCCAGGACACCATAAAATTCAAAAAAATCAGTATCTTTAAAAACGACATAAATTCATGAATTTTGTCCCTTTTTCAGGTTTTTAAGACCTAAATTCATGAATTTAGTCCATTTAAAAAGTATCATTTTTTGAAAAAATAGTATTTTAAAAAACGACTAAATTCATGAATTTTGGTCATTTTCTCAGGTTATGAAGACCTAAATTCATGAATTTATGTCGTTTTTAAAAATACCCAATTTTTCAAATTTTTCAAAATCTCAAATTTGTGATTATGACATTTTGCTCCCAAAATCATGACCGTTCCAGGACACCGAAAAAATCATAAAAGTTAAGAATCTCAAATTTGTGATTATGACATTTTTCATTGCTTAAATCATGACCGTTCCAGGACACCGAAAATCATAAAAGTTGAGAATTTCAAATTCATGAATTTTATCCATCTTTCAGGTTTTTAAAATATATCATGTGACTAATAATATTTCTTTAAAAATGGAAGAAACCGCAAGAATATATCCTTCGTTATCACAGTTAAAAATAAGTGAATTGAATAAAGAAGAACATAAAGATAGAGTACGTTATATGAAAAGAAATAATGTTATGAACAAGCGATAAAGGATGTTCACTAGTACTAACTAATAACATTAACACTTTCACTTAATGTTGTTGCGCTGCTTGCTGTTGCTCTGCTTGCTGTTGCGCTGCTTGTTCTTCGTTAATTTGATTCATAAGTTGGCGGCCCTGTTGTATCGACGTTGTTCGATGATATTGTTGCTTGTTCAATAATTTGTTCATCCCGTTCTTGTGATAAGGTTCTATTTAAAGAAAATATTACTGTCTGCCGTTGTTCAATTAAGTTTAATATTTTCTTATCAATTGTATAATTGATGTGCGAGTCTCCGATATATTCAAAAATTCTTCTCATATCCAAGTGTAAGAATATTTTACTTCGTGCTTGCAGATGTATGATTTCCCTTGTTAACTTCTGAATTCTTCTCCGCTTTGTCTCCAATCGAACAGATCTTTCAGTAGATCCAACCATTGTGATGATAAAATTTAAACTAAGATTGTAATGTGTCACGTTTTATGAATTGTGTGTGTGTTTAAATAGTAAGTGAAATTTATGAATGGTGATCTAAGCAAAGCGGCATTGTAGGTGAATGAAGTTTGCTTGACAACATACGGGTATGATTAAATGTACTTGAATGACAATGAGGAAATTGCACCGCATTGTAAATCATTTCATCGGCCATAACGCGAGCCAGATCGGAAACCAAAACCAGAAAAGTTGCGGCTTTGGTTCGACAGTCGGTCTCGACTATCGATACTGCGATATTGTATTGAATGATTGCTATAACAACAGAATATTCCCTCAAAGCAGAGAATGAATTAATAGATTGCTTTTATGTTATTAACGCCATGTTATGAATGCACAACCCGTATGATCCCTAAAACAATCATGCGGTTTGAGAAATGTGGTAACAGATGTTGCTATTGTCTTAATACAGATAAAACAAACAATATACTCTTAATGAGAGTTCATAAAAATGAAATGGAACATTGTTAAACAAGACATTTTATTCCATTTAAAATGAGTAACATTTGAGACTTCCTAAAAATATACGGCAAACAAACCACGTCAAATTTCGATTTAAATGAGATTGCTAAGCAATTGGGAATAAAGAATTTTCACATATTGATGAGAAATGAATTACTATTGATAAAAGATGTGCGAAACACTAACTCTACTAATGAAATGTAATAATGTAACGTTTTAATTTAGATTAAATTAAATCATTTCAAAATCGAATAAGTAGTAAGCAAGGTCATCATTATGGAACAGTTTTAAATCAATACCCCCCTTCTGACTAAGTAGTAAGGAAAGTCATCATTATGGAACAGTTTTAAATCAATACCCCCTCTCTTCTGACTTCTAGGGGTCCCTTAAGAAATTTTTTTATTATAAAATGAGCAACATAAATGAGTTTTTGAAATTATATGGAACGCAAACAGCTACAAATTTCGATTTAAAGAAAATCGCAAATCAATTGGGAATAAAGAATTTTCACATATTGATGAGAGACGAATTACAATTCCTAAAAAATAAGCCAACAATAACTATAAATTTCATAACAAATCTTCATACGTCAGATGAAAAAGGAATACATTGGTCTGCAGGTATCTTTAATAAAAATCGAGATAGTTACTATTTCGACCGCCCGGAGGCTGAGAACTATTGGTTCGACTCTTATGGACTTCCACCAACAAACGAAGTTAAAAAATTACTTAGAAATGGAATTTATAATACATTTCAAATTCAAAAACCGGGAACTACTTATTGTGGTCAATTATGCCTTTATGTTTTATTTAAATTACAAAAAGGAGTACCATTTCTAGATATTATGTTAGAATTGAACGAACCGTAGGTTCTATGGCTACGCCTAACAAGGGAATTTCATTCCCGAAACGTTAGTTCCAATAATAATAATGATAATTAAAAATCGCTTCGTTGTAATTCATTTTGATAAAATCGGCCTCCGATATCTTCATTATTTAAATCTTTGATTTCGTAAGTAATTGGATAAGTTTGATTTATTTTACAAACTTCAAATATATCTTTCGTCCAATAGCCAACCAAACCTTTTTCAAATTTATTCTTATACTTAAATATTCTAACTCTATCACCAATTTTAAATTTCGGCTTAAGTTTCTGCAAATTCGGATTACTCTCATTCAAATTATTATTTTCGTTCGAATAATTATTCTCGAATATTTTCTTTCGTATTAAATCAGGGTCGTCAGAAGCATTCTTTGGGGTTTCTGCAATACCAGAATGAACTTTATTATTGTACTCTTCTACAATTCCTGGTAATATCTTCAACCATTTCTGATTTCCTCGCTCAGTAAATTTCTTGAATAATTTATTTTTTAACGTCCGATTGAATCTTTCTATCACTACAGCTTTTCCTGCATTTTCAGTTGAATAAACAGTTTCAAATAGTGGCTGAACGTTTCGGTTATAAAATTCCGACCCTTTATCAACAAACAATTTTTTTGGCTTTCTATTAGTTTCTTTAAAGATTTCTTCAAACGCATATTTAACTGACAGACTGCTTTTATTTTTTAAAGGCTTTACCCAAGCATATCGTGTATATAAATCTATAACGGTCAATGCGTATTTATAATCAGAATCATTCGGCATATGAACAAGATCAGCACTCCAAATATCATCTTTATTAAATACTTTTACTTTCAATAAATATTTAGGCCTTCTGTATTCTTTATGAATTTCGGAGGTATAAGTTCGAGCGTTGCTCTCAGACAGCTTTGCTGTCGTTTAATTTAAACCCTGACCGAATAATATTTTAGCTTGTAAAGCTTTCTTAACAAACATTCTTTCAATTTTTTCTCTAAATGTAGGATTTTGAATACTATCTAATTCTTCAATCATCTTCTTATCAGCTGCATGACGAGAACTTAGATCATGATTTCGATAAGCTAAATCATGTCTATAAGCTGCGGCATCTACTCTATTTATTGGTTCTTCACCTGGTTTCGGATTATTATTCTCATCTAGTCTTATATCTAATCGAGTTCCTGGACCGGTATATGAATGACCAGGAAGATGTTTTTCTTTCGAATATTTACTCCAAATAAATCCATGAAAGTTTTCTAATGTTTTTTGTATGTCACCACCGTAGGTAGAAGCCAAACTTTGTTTGTCGTCGTTACCTTCATAAATTTTACAATTTGAGTTTTATTTTTGTTTAATAGATAATTTAATAAATCTAAATTAGCAATTTTTAATTTAATTAAATTTTCTGAATTTGTAGAATAGAACTTTGTTCAGAGGCTTTAGCCGATCGGACGAAAGGTCCTGAGGTTATTACCGAATCATACTAGGACTTAGATATATTCCAGAACCATCTTTAGTTTCTTTAATTTCAATTAAATCATCAACATTGCGGAGAATATTTTTAAGAACTCGTTTTCCTTCATCAACTAAATTTAGTTTACTAATGAAATTATCTACTACTCCTTCACCCCTAGCAACTTTCTCTAACTCTATTATGACGTTTTTGTTCTTCTAATGCTGCCTTCTCTGATTTATTTTTATTTACTGCTTGGACAATACCAGCTGTCCCGCCTGCAACACTTCCTGCAGCTGCTATGCCACCTATTATTAGTGGAATTAATGGGAGAATCCCGCCATTCTTTTCTTCTTGTAATTGAATATTCTCTATCATTGGTTTACTTATGTAATACTTTTTTTTGTTAATCGTAATAGTTTTAGGGGTATTTTGTCAACAATATTACGTAATTTTAATTCAACAGTTTTATTATTATTACTTTTCGCTTGCGACATTTTTAATAAAAAAATTTTAAGTTATCAAAAATTTTAATCTATTCTAGTTATGAAAAATTTTTAAGTTAAGAATTTTTAATCTATTCTAGTTATGAAAAATTTTAATCTATTATAGTTATAAAAATTTTAAGTTCTGAAAAAAAATTAATTAATCGACGAAGTCTTGGGCTTTAGCCTATCGGACCAAAGGTCCTCAGGTTATTAACCGATCCTAGCCATCTTTCCATTAAGAATTTCAATAGAATATTTTACATCTTCTAGCAATAAACCATAAGCCATCAATGAAGTTGTGGAATCTTTTTTTCAATATTAATTTTTACATCACAACCAGTCTTGATAATATCTTCAGATTGTGCACTTAAATCGAAACAGAAAACAGGATATAAATGTCTCCAATCTCCAGGAGTAAATTGTGGTTCAACTCCAAATTCTATACAAAGATTTCTATAAGCATCATATCCTTCCATAAATTGATTATTGGTATCATCGAATCTTAATGGATCGATTGGATATCGGGTTTGATTTAATGAAACTTGTAAACTTCGAATTGTATTAATATGGAAGAGATTATTGTTCTTATCAAAACTTGGAGAATTATTTCTTTGAAAAGTTAGTAATAAATGTCTTGGAGTATTTGAAGTTCTAGTAAAATGCCAGTTAAATCTTTGTTCGGAAAAAGTTACTGAACTAGCAGTACGCTTTAGAAAATTTACTGGAATTGGTTTGTTAGTATTTAATCTTTTTGCAATAGCTGTTTCAATCTCCAAACTAGGAGTAATATGCTTAATCCACCATTCAAGTCTATCAATTTTTAAATATGCTTTTTTTCCAGTCTTACCAAAAAAAGATTAATTCATTATTTGCTGTGCGATGAATTATTAATTTAAATTTTAATTGATATGATATTTTATCATAATCTAAATAACCGAATAATGGAGACAATGACCAATTTACTGTCTGTTTACTTTTCTTGTTAAATTCACGTCTTTCTTTATATGCACTATTGTTTGTTTTATTTAAATGTTTTGCAATATTTTCTACATCTTTCGCAATTCCTGCGGCATCTGTTCCAGCGTGAGTTAAATCATCTATAATTATACCATCATTAGTATCAGGAAACCAACCTTCGATTTCATACTTTTTATTATTTTCACCAATTGTTACAAATCTAAGCATTGTATCAATTACACCTGGAGAATCACTTATTGTTTCTATATTTTGAGTTGCAACATCTAAACGCATTTGTGTAAATAATCTTGGAAAAAAATTATTCTCTAGTGCAATATTATCGGTATCTGGTAATGGTGTTGTAAAATTGGCATCACTATACAAAGAATATTCACAGTGTAAAAATGAATCAGATAAATATAAATAACTCCGCTGATTATCAACTTCAAAAATTAAATCACCTCCAGTATTCACTCTACTGGAAGATCCGGGATTCATAGCAATTCTTATATAGTCATTCTTTTTTTGATTATAACTAACACCTGGTGGTTTATCTAATTCAAATTCATTTTCGATATGCCAAGACATTTTTATAAAAAATAATTTGACTTTTTGTTTTTTCTCACACACAGAAAAATTTTACTAAAAAAATTTTACTAAAAAAATTTTACTAAAAAATTTTACTAAAAAAATGTTACTAAAAAATTTTGCTGAAAAAATTTTACTAAAAAATATATTTTAGAATTTTCCTAGACCAGCTCCGCTGCTCACGCCATTTCCTCTTATTTCTTCAATTGAACGTTTTATGGCTACGCCTGATTTCTTCTTATGTTTACTATCAGACGGAGCTCCGCTCCTCAAGGTTTCCCCAACAGCTATGTTAGCAATTTTATTTTTTGTTTCCTCTGAAAGTTTTTTTAAATTTTTTAGTTCTTCGGAATCATTCCTAAGTTTACGAATAGCTTCTAGTTGTTTTAATTCGTTTTGAGACTTGACAGCATTTGATATTGCACTAGCTGTACTACCTATAGCAGCTGCTCCTTTTGCAGCAGATGTAATCAAATCTTTATTATTTTTAATTAAGTTAACGATACTTCCAATACCAGAAAAGATGCCAGCTCCTTCCGTGTGAACTGTTTCTCTATTATCATAATGATAAACAGGATTCATACGTGGTTCATGAGCAATTCTTTGATTTGAAGCAAAATGTTTAAGATTGTGTTTATAAATTATAGGCATTTTTTAGGAATAAATTTGACTTTTGGGAAAAATATTTACGATTGGCTAAAGCCTCTGAACAAAGTTCTATTGGTTAGTAACCTGAGGACCTTTGGTCCGATCGGCTAAAGCCTCGAGGAGCTTCGCTCCGATTAAGATTTACGTTTGTGAATGTCCAACAACTTCGTGATAACTTTATTCATTTTCTTTTGCACTTTATCTATTGCGTCAGGTAGCGTGTGATGTACTTTCATTTCTTTTCTATTAACTTGCATTTTCTCCTGATTCATCTTCAACGCCGTTTTAAGAGCATTTAACTTAATTTTAAGAACATCTAGTTGTCTTTTAACAGCATCTAACTGTTCTTTATTTTCTTTAGAGTTTTCTTGTAAATTTTTCTTTAATTCATTTTCTAAATTTATTTTAAGAGTTTTCATTTTATCAACTTTTTCATTAAGTGAGTTTACTTAATTGATTATTCTATTCATCTTTTTCATTTGTTGAGTAATTTTAGAACTTAATTCATCAACACTTTTTTGGAATGTAGTTTGTAACTGCTTTAAATTTTTTTTAATTCTTTCAGGAAGTTTTTCTATTTCATCTTCTAATTGTTCTTTTAACATTTTTATCTGATGTTTATTTTTAATGACTGCAGATTTTAAATTTATAGAAAGTAATATTAAAATTTTTGATTGTTCTGAAATCTTTTTAAAAAGTTTTGCTATATCTACTTCTAGCTCTCTATCCTTTTTATCAAGTTTTAATAATTTTTCGTTTAATGATCTGTCATTATGTTTTAGCAACTTTACTTTATTCATCAGTGGAATCAAAACATCGTTTATATATTTTTCTTTTAAGTCATTGATTTGTGTATCAACATATTGTTTATTTGTTAACTCTGTATTTTGTTGCGGAAGAATAGAAAGATGCAATGGACCAGATAAAACGTCTCCAGTTTTCATAATATAATTTTCTATTTCTATTTCTAATTCACGATTATTCGGGATATATGCACCTCCACCAACATTTGGTAACATCATTTTTTAACAATAAAAAAATAAAATTTTTTCTAATAAAAATAAAAAAATGGATAAAGCAAATTTAAAAAAATTATATTCGTCCGCATCATCCTGTTTTTCTTATTCGACGAGATCAACGGGATTTGAAAATAAATGTTTTGATAATAATACTATTACAAATCCATGTATAGATGTAAATCTTTTGTTTGAATTACAAGCCGAAATATTTAGAGAACAGACTAAAGGTTTACCTTCTATAGAAACTAACTATTGTTTATTTCCGGGAGATCCGTTTATAAAATTTATGGAGATTGTTAGTAAATATAATGATGTGGCTTATGTGGAATTGAATAAAGAAAATATGGTTATTACTGGTCATAATAATGTTTATGGATTTATTAGAGCAGTGTTACGAATTAGTAATGCTGATTGGATAGAAACTAAAATTATCAATTATATCAATATTAAAGAATTAGTTAAAAAATTAAAATCTTTCTCAAAAGAAAAAATAAGATTATTTGTTGATGAACAAAACCAATATAACATTCACATAGAGAGTAAAAAACACAATGAAGAATTATTATGTCAAGTATATTATAGAGATACAATTTATAAACAAGAAACATTAGAAATGCCGCAAAGATATGATGATGATATATATATATAGGATTATATTCAAATTTAAATATTAATTTATTAAAATCTTATATAAATGGTTTGGCTTAACAAGAAAAAAAATTATATGTGGACTACACCTTATACTATTAACAATGACCATAATCATAATCATAATAAACGAACCGAAGGTTCTAGGGCTTTGCCCGATCTTAAAGAATCTGATAATAATAAACGAACCGAAGGTTCTAGGGCTTTGCCCGATCTTAAAGAATCTTATAATAATAATGATGATGATAATATAGATGATGATAACATAGACGATGATTCTGAAACATCTGAAAAAGGTGTAAATGGTAAAAAAGATTACAAAAATATTAGTAATTATAAAAATTTAAGTGAAGAAAAATTTATATCTCAACATGATATTAATACTACATATAATCAAAATTTATCTAAATTTCATTTTCTTACAATTGAAAATAATAATGATGGCATAGTTGAAGATACTGTTAGACAACTATGTGTCGGGTCTACAAAATTTAAATTAGGATTTACATCTAATCAATTTAAAATTTTATCATCTTTAATAAAAACTAAAAGTGATTCAGATTATGGTGGTGTTATTAAATTTTCCAAAAGAGATCTAAGACTAATATTTTTCTCTATTATATTATTATCAGATAAAAGATGTAATTTAGAATTAGATATTCCTATCAGGGAATGGTATCCTATCATGGAAGGGCATCCTATACCAAAAAGTGTAATTTATGATGTTGAAGAATCAATTGATGATGATGATGAAGAATCAATAGTTAGTGAAAATAAATTTAAATTATCTCTTGATAAAACGTTATATGATAAAACTTAATATGATAAAACTTAATGTGATAAAACTTAATGTGATCAAGAAAATAAAATAACTTAAGAACGTAAAATATATAATAATATAAAATAACTCTCAAGACCTTGATATTAGAATGTTTATATTTAAAATTAAAACACAATTTTTTCTTTAAAAAATAAAAAAATGGAAAATACCAAGTTTTATTGTGTCTTATGTAAAAAAAAGTTTCAAACAAAAAGAAGTTATCAATCTCATTTAAATAGTAAATTGCATTTACAAAATGTAGATCGAGTTGATGAAGGAAATATATTAAAATTAAATAGTTATAAAAACTATCTAGAAACATTGCCTACTGATATAAAAGTTAAAAAAATATTTGATGATTATTCACATTCGGAATATAAAAAAGTTTTTAATAGTGAAGATGAGTCCATACAAACCGAAGGTTCTAGGGCTTGGCCCGTACCAGATGGAAGATATTTATTTAGCGATACTGATGAATTTAACGAAATAGATGAATTAAACGAAATTAAAAAAACAGATGAAGCTGAACGAACCGATGAAGCCGAACGAACCGAAGGTTCTAGGGCTTCGCCCATGGCAGATATAAAATATTTATTTAATGAATCCGTTGAACATAATGAAACCGATGAAACTTTTTCTGATATTCTAACAAACTTTTATAATATATTTAAGAAATCTTTCAAATCTTATATGAATGTAGAAGTACTTTATACAAAAAATGGACCTGATGGAATTCCTGAAGAAATAATACAAGGACATTTTACAAATTCACAAGAAATTCATAATGTAAATGATATACAATCCATATTTGAACAAATGATACTTCAATTAGAAAATTGTATAATTGAAGCCCAGTTACGTGAATCTGGTTGGAGATTTGTTAAAATACTATCTAAGAAAATAGTAATTGATAAATATAAAAATAATACTGGTGGTAGTTATGTCCCTTTGCCTTTCAGTTCACCACAAATAATCAACATAAAAAATGAAGATGATTATTGTTTTCTGTGGAGTATTATAGCACATTTACATCCTGCAGAATATCATAAAGAAAGACTAAGTCATTACAATAAAGAAGAATACATAAATGAATTTGATCTTTCTGATGGCTTACATGAATTTCCATATGATTATAATAGGTTAAAAAAGTTTCATAAAAAGAATAAAAATTTAATAGAAGTAAATGTTTTTGAATTAAATGTGAATTATGTTTCTATTGGTAAAATTATTCCACCTTACTCAGATTCAAAAAAATTTTATTTGAATAATAAAAATTTATGTCAATCAGAAATAGTATATAATGATAGAGGAAATTACATGCATCATAATATTTTTTACCAAGGAAATATAATATGTACTGAAAAACTTCAAATTGTTAAAACACTATCACCAATAATGATTAATCATAATAATTATAAAGGACGTAATTATAATTATGATTATGATTCCGATTATTTATCTTTATCTTTAGAATATCAACAAAAATTACAAAATTTAAATGAAATTTTACAAAAATGTAAAACAGATTATCAACAACAAGCAAAAATATTAGTACAAGAATATGGCCATAAATATCAAAATAAGGTAGAAACGATTCAAGAATTAAATAAAGACAATAAAGAATTAAATAATGAAGAAAATAAAGAATTAAATGAATGTTTAAAAAAATGTCAACAACAATATAAAGAACAATATAATAATGAATATGAACAACAGCTACAAATATTAAATCAAAATTATCAACAGTCTGAAAAAGATTTACAAAGACAAATTGATGAAACACATGAAATATATAAAGATAAATTTGAAAAATTAAAACAAACAAAGCAACCAGCACAAGCGAATATTTTATATTATCAGGGTCATTTTATATTGTGTAAAGATGTTTCTATATTTACAAAAACTTCAGATAATACAAATTTTCCTTGTCTTCAATGTATGACAAGTTTTAGAACTAAAGAAGAAATGAATAGACATTTGGAGAATTGTCAACAAAACGAAGCAGTTGAAAATACTTTTCCTAAAGATAATTATTTATTATATAATAGACATTATTTGAAAAATAAAGTACCCTTTACTATTTATTGTGATTTCGAAGCATATAATGTTAACATGACACAAAATCACGGGACATCGGAGATGTCTTCCAGGGCTTCGCCCGATTCTGATAATTGTACGGGCCAAGCCCTAGAACCTTCGGTTTATAAATATGAAAAAAGTGCAGCTGAACAAAGTAAAGAAAAATATTTATTTGAACAAAAACCATTATGTTGGGGAATGTACATTCATTCAAATTATCCTGAATTATTTAAATCAGAATATTATCAATACTATGGTGAAGATAGTTCAGAAATGTTTACAAAGAAAGTAGAAGAATTACAAGGACGTTTTTCACAATTGCTTGAAACAAATATACCAATGATGCCATCAACAGAAAAAGAAAAATTAAATTTTGTTAATGAAACAAATTGTTATTACTGTGGAAAAGAATTTACAAAAAATTATAAAAATGGCAGAGGTAGATATCTTGATAAGGTAAAAGATCATGATCATCTAAATGGATTATATAGAGGTGCAGCACATAATTCTTGTAATCTTAATGCTAATAAATTTAAATATTGCTTTGTTCCTTTATATTTCTACAATGGTTCTAAATATGATTTCCATCTAGTAATGAAAGATTTATTTTCATCTGAAAAATTACAACAACAACAAATAAATGTACTATGTAAAACAGAAGAAGAATATTTTTCAATGCAATTAGGTTGTATTAGAATTTTAGATGCATTTAGATTTTTTACTCCTTATTCATCAGATGTTATGGGAAAAACTTTGAAACCTGAACAATGTAAAATATTAAATAAATATAATTTAAAACCTTTAAAAGGCATATTTCCGTATGAATATATAACTGGAGATTTTAATTCTGTGAATAAAATTATGGAAGAAAAACAACTTCCTCCAATAAATAAATTTAAATCAACATTAAAACAATCACAATTATCTGAAGAAGATTATGCAGAAGCTGAAAAAAATTGGAGAGAGTTAAATTGTAAAGCAATGTATGATTATACAATGAAATATCTTCAGATAGATGTATTAATCCTTGCTGATCTATTTGAAAACTTTCGTGATATGTGTTTAGAATATTATGGAATAGATCCATGTTATTGTTATTCTACACCAGGTTTAACATGGTTAGCAGGATTAAAACATACTGGTGTTCAAGCCGATGGCTCTAGGACAAAGTCCGTTAAACTTAAACATTATAAAGAGAATACATATGACAAATTATTATTTTTTGAATCTGGAATTAGAGGTGGAGTTTCATCAGTTTTAGGTAATCGTTATGTACAGTGTTACAATAAAAAAGTAAATCCTGATGATTATGGAATAATGAAACCTTTATCTCCAGAAGAAAGTGATCAGTTTATAAAATTGTTTAATCAAAATATAGAAGGACTTATATCAAATGAAGTTAGTCAAGCAGCAGTTGATGAAATCATGAGAGAAAAACTATTTGTTATATTATGATTTCAATAGCTTATATTCTTCTTGCATGATACAAGAATTACCAACAGGTGAGATGGAATGGTGTAATATTCTTGATTATCAAAAAACATATGATGGAAATTATAATCATGGTTATATATATGAAGTTGATTTAGTATATCCTGATGAAATAAAAGATAAAACAAATTATTTTCCTTTCTGTCCCGAAAACAAAATTCCCAATATAGAAGATTTTTCAGATTAACAAAAATCTATAATTCCTAAGAAATACAGACCAACAAAAAAACTTATGTTAACACAAAGTAATAAAGGAAAGTATGTTGTTGAGGGAAGAATGCTAGATTGGTATTTAGAACATGGAATGATTCTCACCAAAATACATCGAAAACTATTTTATCAAAAATCTAGGTGGTTAAACGATTATATAGAGTTCAATATTGAAAAACGTAAAATAGCCAAAAGAAATAAAGATGATTTTGGAAACGTGTTCTTCAAATTAATGAATAATGCATTTTATGGTAAGACTTTAGAAAATGTGCGTAATAGACAAAATATTGAAATAGTTTATGATAAAGATAGGTTTCAAAATTTAACAAGGAAACCTACATATAAAAGAACTACTAGATTTAGTGATGAACTATGTGCTGTACATTTACGTCGAATCAGCGTAAAACATGATAAGTTTAATTTTATAGGATTCACTATATTAGAATTAGCTAAACTATTTATGTATAGATTTATATATGATTATTTAGCACCTGCTTATGGCAAAAACTATAAATTACACTTTACAGATACCGATTCTGTTTTCTTAGAATTAACAATACCGTATAATTCTACACTTGATGAAGAAATAGATAAAATAAAAGATATCATTCATCCTTCTGATTTATGTAAAGTAAAAGATGAATTAGAAGGAAATGAAGATTTCATAACAGAAGCTATATTTTTAAAATCTAAATGTTATTGTTATAACACAACTAATAATATTAAAACACATAAAACATTAAAAGGAATTTCAAAGGCATCAGTGGCTAATCAAATAACATTTCAAGATTATAAAAATGTATTATTTAATAATGAAATAAAAACAGCATGTAATTATAGACTTAATTCAAAGAAGCATAAAATGTATTTAAAAGAAGAACATAAATTAGCATTAGATCCATTTGATGATAAAAGAAAAATTTTACCTGATAGAATAACTACTTCACCTTTTTAATTTTCTAATTTCTAAGATAGACAAATTTGATATATACATAAAATAAAAAAAATATTATAACACTATATTTGTATATTTTTTTATCACTCGGTAAACAAATGTTCTATAACTCTATCATGAATTTTTTTATCAATATTAATTGTAATGAAGCCATAATCTTTTGACCAAGCATTGTTGCACGATTGTTTAAATTCATCTTTATTTCTTACACATAAATCTCTTAACAAATCACTTAAGTTTCTTGCATTTATTTCAAATAGTATAAATATATTTGCATTCTTTCTAATAACACTTCCGTCTAATGAATACATACTTTGTGTTAAATAAAAAACACTACAGTTATTATGTCTACCTCTTGTGAAATAATTTCTCTGAACTGACTGATTTCTATCATTAACACAATCATCAAAAATTACACAATGTTTCATTGTTTTATCTAGTTTACTAGGATCTTGCATATTACCACTATCATCTATTAATTGTATCTTTATATGCTTATTTTTATTGGATTCAACTAACTGATTATTTTTTGCTGCTTCTTCACACCACGAACTTATTTCTTCTTCATCTTCAGATTTTTCATATCCTTTGAATAATGAAGCAATTGCTGTTTTTTAAGATTATTTTCAAATCCATACTTTAAAAATTGATAGACGGGTGGTTGTTCTGCTGTTGTTGTATAAATTATAAGATTGTCATAATCCAAAAAATTTGGAGTCGTTAAAATTTTAAATAATAGATATGTTTTTCCACAACCTGATCTTCCACAAATAACTGACAAAACTTTATTAGATAAATTTGGATGATGATTAAATTTAAGTTTTTTTTTATTTAATGGGGGTACTTCACTCATTTTTTAATAAAAAAATTTATTTTTATTTTAAAAGAAGAAGAAAATTAAACTTCTCTAGCTTCGCGTGGGAGTTTATACCTCCCGAACCAAAAGATCTATCATAATCTCTTCACCTCCAAAATTTATTTCTTGTCCTTTCTCATCAGTGATTTTAATGCCAATGTTGTTAATAGTTTTTCTTGTAATAGGAAAATATATTAATGTTTGGGGAAATACATTTAATCTATAACCAATGGGTACAGTAAACGCTGGAAAACTGAATATTAAATTTGACAATTTACCATTTATATATCCTCCTTCAATAATGTCACAATGTACAACAATTGAATTTATTTCAGTTATTTTTGGAATCTTCTCACCTAAATGATAACCTTGACTATAGGTTTGTTTATTAAATCCTAATAGCTTTGACAATGATCTATCATGATTAAAATCAACTTGATGATTTTCGTCTAAAGTAAGAGAAAATTTATTAACTGCCGGTTCAACTGCAAAATGTAATTGTTTCTTATCTTTAAATGGTATACCTAAATGTCTCTTAATTTCATTTGATATTGATTCAACTTCGTAAGAACCAGGAAGAAAAGTTTGTATTTTCCATGTTTCACCTTTATCAGTAGAATATCTAAATTGATCATTCACATCTTTTATAACATTTTGAATAGTGTTAAATGTAGAAAAACTAGTCAATGCAATTTGATAATTTTTTTGTTCCAAATGTAGAATGGGTTCTAAATTACAAGTGTGTGATGAAGTAGTTGTTATAATTTTTAACGTCGTACTAAATTTTGATGAACCCAAAATCTCTGTCAAATTTTCTAAATGATTATTAATTTTGATGTCGTTGAAGTTAGCACCAACTTCAACACCAACTTTTTGAATAGAGTTTGTACAGAATAGGAAACCACATGTTTAGGTACTACTGATGACGCAGAGTTTGTACAGCCAAAAAGTTTTCCAAAATTCGAACTCTTTCACCTTCAAAATTCAAATTTAAATTCAAAAAATTGGTGCAAGTATTGGTGCTACCTAGTTAGCGAGTTTGTACAGCATTCCGATGTAAAAATTTAGATACAAGAGCAAAAACCTGAGTTTGTACAGCAACTTCCAGCACTTTCCTTACACGAACAACCGGAAAAAACCGCCAAAAACCGATTTTTTCAAAAAATGATAAGATTTTCCAGAAAAGTTCTTGGTGCTACATGGAAAATGAGTTTGTACAGTGCTCTAACCGGTGGAAGAGTGTTCTACTAATCCAGTCTGAGTTTGAACATACACTTCTCCGACACTCCAGCACTCCTACGACCGGTAAATACCGGTTATTGTACAGTAACTACAAGAATACTGCCCATTTATGAACAAATCAATTGGTGCTACATGGAAAATGAGTTTGTACAGTGCTCTAACCGGTGGAAGAGTGTTCTACTAATCCAGTCTGAGTTTGAACACACACTTCTCCGACACTCCAGCACTCCTACGACCGGTAAATACCGGTTATTGTACAGTAACTACAAGAATACTGCCCATTTATGAACAAATCAATTGGTGCTACATGGAAAATGAGTTTGTACAGTGCTCTAACCGGTGGAAGAGTGTTCTACTAATCCAGTCTGAGTTTGAACACACACTTCTCCGACACTCCAGCACTCCTACGACCGGTAAATACCGGTTATTGTACAGTAACTACAAGAATACTGCCCATTTATGAACAAATCAATTGGTGCTACATGGAAAATGAGTTTGTACAGTGCTCTAACCGGTGGAAGAGTGTTCTACTAATCCAGTCTGAGTTTGAACACACACTTCTCCGACACTCCAGCACTCCTACGACCGGTAAATACCGGTTATTGTACAGTAACTACAAGAATACTGCCCATTTATGATGGAATGATAAGTTTCTCTAAGTTGGATGTCAAAGTAAGTGACTTCAAAGTCTCTTTTACCTCATGATTGGGGCAAATACGACATGGCCTGGGTGATTTTGCATCTGAGTACGTTTTCATATAGATTTTCGAATTAAACTCCGATGATGTGTTGGGAATGTTGTATGAAATGACGGTGATGTGTTTCGCTCCTATCTTGGTAATAGAGCAACTGATCTTTACAAGGAAATCCTAAGTGCTAACTTATCGCTACCTAGAATAGACATTTTCACATATAGAAGTGGATCTTGGTTTATTTGTGATTGCAGAATTGATCTAGATCATTATTTCGATACACTAGTTGACATGCCACGCTCAATCACGCGTAATTACACATGACCCCAAACATTCGTGGCTATGCGGGATATTGCTGCAATATAAGTTATATAAGTAAGTATAGTTGGCAGTCCTGTTATATAGACTTTGCGTCTCATGTGTCTGCCTGTATCAGAGGCTAAACAATGTGATAGGACCTCAATTTCATGTTCAGGGAAGACAGAACATGCTTAGCGGTTCATATTAGTGGTTCAAGTGGCAGCGCAGACAACCGTGGACGACGCGCAAACTATAAGCGCTCGCCCGCGCGTATTCTTAAACATCTCCCATGTTTTAACAGCATCAGATCAAGTGATTTCTGACTCTTAGTGCAGCGCATATATACGCGGGTAGAAGAATAGAATGTCCTTAACCACGGATGTTTGGGGTGTTCCGTAATTGCGCCTGAATAACGCGTGGCATGTCACCTAGTGTAGATTTATGTTTATGTGAGATAAAAATGGGCAGTGTTTATAGTATGTAAGCGTATTTTGAAGCTGAATAGGCCTATTTTTAAATAGGATACATGCATGAAATGCTACAACTGATATACGTTCAAAAACAGAATTAGCCTATTTTAGAAATATACGAGCGCATTAGAGAAAAGAATATCAGAATTAGGCCTAAATATCGTAAAGGTTTCTCGTTCTTTCTGGACGTAGATCCTTTCGTTTGATTGACTTGAAATGGCACCTAGCTGTTATTAATCGATCGAAATCCATGAACTCGAAACAAGCTTGGATCTTGAGCATTGCACCCTATTGTCGTTTGAGACATCTATGATTTCAAAATATGTTGGTGACGATTTTATTGACACATGCAGGAGTGTATCAAAAACTTAAGCGACAAAAATCAAAATTTTGCACGTTGTAGCACCTATCTCGATGGGCCTTGTCGCATTTACCCCGGACCTGGTTTTCACTACCAAAATCGATCGGGCTACGTGAATAATGAAGAGGTATTCGATCGAATCCGCTATTTCGTGTGGATGAACTTGACATCTTACTGTGATATAAAAGGTCGCCCATATTTAATTCCAGCTTGCTTCTCTTGACAGCAAACAAAATTTGTTGCAGAGTAAAGCAAATAAGGCCCAATTTTCAAAAACTGCCAAATCTTTCACCAAGTGCCAGGGTGGCATGCAATACTTTTGCGAAATAAAATGCCTTAGATATTGGCTATCTGCCAATCTAAGAGATTGGCTATATGCAGGCACATATGGATGCAAACTTAACGGTTTCTTGGCTATGAGCTATTGGTTTGGGCTACAACCTAATCGCATTTACCTAATGATGCATTTCCCCAAGCCAGCCTATCGTAATTATAATCCTGCAATATTTTTATACACTGCATGTTCAATATTTTCATCTACAATCAACGATCAAGGTCACTTAACTATCACATGTTGATTTAAAAATTTGGCGGATGACTGAAGGTCGAAATTCCATCTTTTGCAGCGAAATGCGTGTATTTGTATTTCTTAATCTATTCGCGGCTGTTTATGTTTAAATGGCACATAGAATTACAAACTTTCACATAGGAAAATGAAGTAATATGTAAGTTTGCTAGGTTTACGCTCATTTATACAGCATCATTTAATTAGTATTAGCACATGAAAAGATCTAATTGTTCAAATATTTGACGATGAACAAATCAACAAAAATGAGATTAGCAATGAATATATCCCGTAAGTTTTATATGTCAACATTTTATGGCTACTGAACTGAGAGCCTAACTAGCCTGCCTGACTGTGATACAATTTTTGATACATCCGGTGATTAACATCATCAGTTAAGGTTCAGAAAATCAAGTTCCTATTTCTATCAGTTGTGTTGAACCTACATACAAGGTTTATAACCTACATTGCGGTTATTGCAATGTAACGCATATTTCATTTGAAGGAGCAATACTTTGGGTTGTACGATATAACGACATAACTTGAAAATCAGTAGGTTGCCTTCTACACCGCTCGTTAAGACATCTGGTGATTACATTCTTTCATTTGAAATTATTCAAATTATCAACTTAGTGAGCATGTAGTGTATCTGAACATGCGTGACTGATTACAGAGAGCGTCTGTTCAACAACTACGATTATGACTCCCCTGCTCTCATGTTTGAGCGATAAGTCTTCAACATTTTTTGAGTGTGAACACGAAATTGAAATATTTTGACCACTACTTTATTCCGCTTGTCATGAGCATTCATGAAATTTGTTGTAATTAATCTTATCCCGACCATTTCCTTTTGTATTTTAAAAACTTTATCGCTTGGTCACATTTTTGGTCATTTCAGGTTCATCGTATAGGCTATACGCAAGCCTGTACAATTCTTACTTTTATACCTGTGACGTGAGATTTCCATGACACTTGAGATTCACTGTGTTTCAGCTATGCACATGATCGTGGACTGCTGTTCAGACCTTTGTGTAGTGAGTGATGGTCTCGATTTTAACGTAATGCTGTGTTAATGAAATATACGACATTATGTCTGCAATCGGTCTTCTTAACAATACCTTTGATTGTTTTCCGGATTTTACTTATACATAACCGCGGTACCTTAAATTCACATATGCAGACAAACCTTTTCCCTTTGTATTCTACGGTTTCCATTGTTTCGTCCTATCAGCTAGTATATCCAGTTGTTACATTTATTATACCTTCGATTGTTTTCCAGATATTAGTGATGAATTACAAGCAACACTAATTATCAAGATTGCTGTTTTTTGCGGTGATTTTTAAGTGCATTTGTAATTGTTTTGACTACAATTGGTTGACACAACTTAGTACAGGCATTTTCAGAGATGTTCCTCTTTTCTATACCTTGTAGTTGTTTTTCTATATGCGCCTCGGACTGTCCGATCATCATCGCATCTAAGATATTCGGTCTTCATTGCACAAATGTTGCAAGTCATTTTTATCCTATCTGACCTTTCTATGCTGTGCTTCCTACTGTAATAGAGTATGTAAAAATTGAGAACTCGATATTCATCTGTCGTCCTTCTCCCTTGTCAGCATTTGAATTTGGTGCAGCTATTGATTTTTGGAGTACCGCCTACATCAAGCTTTTCACCCGTGACCTTTATGAAGTACTCGGGCTTTTTCCAGAGTTTTGTGCACCATTCTCGGCAGAGTTCATATTTTGATGGACAATAACATTTCTTGAAACAGAATATTGTTTCAACTCGTTTCACTGGTGGAAGATAGCGATTCCACCGACAATTGAATTTTGAAACAAAACCATCGCATCGATTATGTAGTTACTGTACAATAACCGGTATTTACCGGTCGTAGGAGTGCTGGAGTGTCGGAGAAGTGTGTGTTCAAACTCAGACTGGATTAGTAGAACACTCTTCCACCGGTTAGAGCACTGTACAAACTCATTTTCCATGTAGCACCAATTGATTTGTTCATAAATGGGCAGTATTCTTGTAGTTACTGTACAATAACCGGTATTTACCGATCGTAGGAGTGCTGGAGTGTCGGAGAAGTGTGTGTTCAAACTCAGACTGGATTAGTAGAACACTCTTCCACCGGTTAGAGCACTGTACAAACTCATTTTCCATGTAGCACCAATTGATTTGTTCATAAATGGGCAGTATTCTTGTAGTTACTGTGCAATAACCGGTATTTACCGGTCGTAGGAGTGCTGGAGTGTCGGAGAAGTGTGTGTTCAAACTCAGACTGGATTAGTAGAACACTCTTCCACCGGTTAGAGCACTGTACAAACTCATTTTCCATGTAGCACCAATTGATTTGTTCATAAATGGGCAGTATTCTTGTAGTTACTGTACAATAACCGGTATTTACCGATCGTAGGAGTGCTGGAGTGTCGGAGAAGTGTGTGTTCAAACTCAGACTGGATTAGTAGAACACTCTTCCACCGGTTAGAGCACTGTACAAACTCATTTTCCATGTAGCACCAATTGATTTGTTCATAAATAGGCAGTATTCTTGTAGTTACTGTACAATAACCGGTATTTACCGGTCGTAGGAGTGCTGGAGTGTCGGAGAAGTGTGTGTTCAAACTCAGACTGGATTAGTAGAACACTCTTCCACCGGTTAGAGCACTGTACAAACTCATTTTCCATGTAGCACCAATTGATTTGTTCATAAATGGGCAGTATTCTTGTAGTTACTGTACAATAACCGGTATTTACCGGTCGTAGGAGTGCTGGAGTGTCGGAGAAGTGTGTGTTCAGACTCAGACTGGATTAGTAGAACACTCTTCCACCGGTTAGAGCACTGTACAAACTCATTTTCCATGTAGCACCAATTGATTTGTTCATAAATGGGCAGTATTCTTGTAGTTACTGTACAATAACCGGTATTTACCGGTCGTAGGAGTGCTGGAGTGTCGGAGAAGTGTGTGTTCAAACTCAGACTGGATTAGTAGAACACTCTTCCACCGGTTAGAGCACTGTACAAACTCATTTTCCATGTAGCACCAATTGATTTGTTCATAAATGGGCAGTATTCTTGTAGTTACTGTACAATAACCGGTATTTACCGGTCGTAGGAGTGCTGGAGTGTCGGAGAAGTGTGTGTTCAAACTCAGACTGGATTAGTAGAACACTCTTCCACCGGTTAGAGCACTGTACAAACTCATTTTCCATGTAGCACCAAGAACTTTTCTGGAAAATCTTATCATTTTTTGAAAAAATCGGTTTTTGGCGGTTTTTTCCGGTTGTTTGTGTAAGGAAAGTGCTGGAAGTTGCTGTACAAACTCAGGTTTTTGCTCTTATATCTAAATTTTTACATCGGAATGCTGTACAAACTCGCTAACCAGGTAGCACCAATACTTGCACCAATTTTTCGAATTTAAATTTGAATTTTGAAGGTGAAAGAGTTCGAATTTTGGAAAACTTTTTGGCTGTACAAACTCTGCGTCATCAGTAGTACCGAAAAATGTGGTTTCCTATTCTGTACAAACTCTATTCAAAAAGTTGGTGTTGAAGTTGGTGCTAACTTCAACGACATTTAATTTTGTCTAAATCTGCTGAACACATTTTTTAACTAAAAATTTAAAATAAACATTTTTTATAAAAAAATTAAAAACAACAACATATTTCAGCTACGGGCGAAGCCCTAGAACCATCGGTTCGTTATACTTTTATAATCCTCTTCATTTAGAATCTTCTTTTCTAACAGTCTTTTCAATATAGCATGAATTTCATTGAAACTAGAATTATGTCCTTCTTTTATTGCAGATATTAAAATATTTAATCTATTTAGTAATTCTTGTGGATCATCTGGTAAGAATACAGTTGTTTCAGTTTTAAAACCTTTTCCTACTTTAACTCCCGATGATAATAAATTTTCTAATTGTTTATAACGTCTAAGAGATTTTACTGCACCAACTCTATCTAATGGTATTCTAATAGTATTCTAGGCTTCTTGATCAGTCGAATGACCTATCTTTCGTTTTGACAACATATGTTCATAGTAAATTATATAGAAACAAGAGGGATAGCTCTACCGAAGACAAAACGCATATAGTGATTCCTTTCAAGTCTCATTTAGTTGACAAACTTCATTTACCTTCTGTATTTAATGATAAAAGTGTCTGTGCTTTAGTTCCAGAAAAAGCGAAACATCTATATCCTCCCAAAGTGTACCATAAGCTTAATAACCCTATTTGTTTGAAATTCTTCAATTATAATAAGTTTCTTAATAGCCTGACAATTCAGGAAGTTGTTGGCATTTTACAGAGCGATTGCAGCTGTGACTCGATGACCAGTTTTGTTTATGAGCCTTATGGGCATGTTTTTACCGGTAATTTAGATATAATAAATGATCCAGGTCTCAGAGCTATATTCGCGTATGGCACTAAACACAGATTGTCTAGGTCAATATCATGGAAATCCATTCAAAAAGAGATCAGCGATTCCATAGATAATCATATATCTCGTGTGTCCAGTCGCCTTCACTTAAAAGTTGATGACTTCTCTATTTGGAAAAACAGGGTCATGATGTTAGTAAAGCACCGCATCTTTCGTTGTAAGAAGTTGGGTGGGAAAGATAATGGCAGCAACGTTTGTGTTGATATGGAGTTGCAAGATCTCCATAAAAACTTGATAGTCGTTCCTGTCGATAAAGCATCCAACAACTTTAGTTTCATATGTAAAAAGTTCTATCTCAAAATCCTGATGGACGAGCTTGGTTTTGACATAGATTCTTCCACTGCAGTAGGCAATGCAACTTATAAACCTGAGCTTATTTCTGATAAGGAAGTCCTTACTAAACACGTTAAAGATATGAAATCAAACTTTAATATTAATGTTAGTGACAAGGACCTTAAACTACCAAAACTTTTCTGGATTCCAAAATTGCATAAAAATCCTTATAAGTTTAGATTCATTGCCGGAGCCATAAATTGTACAACTAAAAAGTTATCGGTGAATATCAACAAAGGTCTGAAAGTGATAAGAGAAAATTTCCATAGATACTGTGAGTCAATCAGGAGTAATACTGGTTATTCTTATTTTTGGAGTGTAGCCTCGACTCAAGATTTTTTGAGGAATATTTCTAACGTGAACGTCCACTCTATGCAAGTTTTTGACTTCTCTACTCTTTATACAAACTTCGATCAAGGTGCTATCAAGAATAATATTTTTTCCATCCTTGATCTCACATTCAATTCCACTAATCGTAGATACTTGTGTGTAGGATATGAGAAGTCGTTTTTCTCCAAAATCAAATATAAGGGGTATTCTTGTTATGACGTGGACTCTTTTAAGAAGGCTATTGATTTTATAGTGTCTGAAGTCTACATTTCTTTTTCCGGTTACGTGTTCAGACAAATTCGAGGAGTACCAATGGGAGGGAATTGCAGTCCTTTACTTGCCGACTTGTTTCTGTTAAATTGCGAATTTGCTTTTATGAAACAATTGGTTAAAAATAAAAAGTTTGGACTAGCTAAATTATTGTCAAACACTTCGAGATATATAGACGATATATGCGTAATAAATTACAAGCATTTCAATACCTTAATTCCGAAAATTTACCCAATGGAGCTTATTGCAGATAGAAACGGAGTCAATGACAAAGCAGTTGTTTACCTCGATGTGAGACTCCAATCTAGTAGTGACGGTCTTCGAACCTCAATATATCATAAAGTGGAAGATTTTGATTTCCCTGTTGTTCTGTTGACATTTCCAGACAGTGCAATACCTTATAACATGGGAATTAATGTATTTGCCGGCCAGGTTTTACGTTATTGTCGCATCTGCTCACATCTTGAAGATCTAATTAAACGAATTAATATGACACTTTTTGTGATGAGCAGCAGAGGATATTGTAAGTCTAAAATGAAGGCATGTACTGAGAAAATGCTAACCGGTCATAACAATTTTCTAATCAAGTTTGGATATTTCTCAGCCAGGCAGCTGACATCGCAGTGCGCATTTTAAACAATAAAATTAACACTGTTTGTTTGTTTTCTTAGCATTTTTTTTTATTGGTTATACCATTTCAGTATTTCACACATATATTTTAGTCTGTTTTGGTTGTATCCGTCTTTTGCGGTTGTTTTGTTTTTGTTTTTACTATTACTATCAGTATTACTTATTATTACACATATCATTACTGTATTGATTTTAGAATGCCAGCCGCATATAAGTTTATGCGGGGCCCCGCCCGCCTGGGCTTGAGCGTTCAGGTAGAGGGGCCGAAACGCGACCAGGCGGGTACCTGCTGACGACTGGTTATTGTTTTATTTGTTTTAACGTTATGTTTTTTTTATCGCTAACTGCCCTAGTGTGATGGATGGACTGTGTCAGTTACTGGTCTCCATGGGGTTGACATGGTGATTACTAAGTGTCTTATTTATATATAAGTTCCTAATCAATCGAGCATGAAACTTTGACCAAGGAGATCACTTGTTAAGCGGCCTTGTACGATCTCGTACACTTAAGGGTGAAGTCCAGCCCGTATAGCGCTATGTTATGGACCCCCGGGTAGGTCCGCCCGGCACGCAATCAGATCCGTCAAGTCTTTGTGCTTAAAGACCTTCATGCATTCATGCATTTGTCGAGGATCACAAGTCAGAGGACCATTAGGGGTAAGGTCCAGCCCCGCTTTAGAAGCGCTGAGTGAAAAATGGACTAGTGGGAAGGTCCTCCACACCGATCTCGTCAAGTTTGGCTCTAAAATGTAGTCCTAGGATAGTCAAAAGTTTGACGCGCCTTGAACGTTTAATGTCTGCCGGTGGGAACGCACCACCTGTCCTCTTAAGGACAAACCTTAAGTCTTATTAACTATAAGTTTATTAAAATTATGAAACATGTAGACATCGTTATGGGAATGTCCCAGCTTCAATAACATAGCTTTATATTTTATGAGATCTTCTACAGCATAATTATTTAAATCTGCTCCTCTTAAAAGATCAACAAAATTTCTATCTAAATTAAAAGGAGATTTATCTGGTGAAAAAATTGAACCTCGAAAAGGTTGTGGAAATATTTCTTTTTGTCCGAGATAAAATCTAGGTATTGTTTTTCCATCTATAAATGAAATAGAATGTTCAAATTGCATAGATTTTGGTAATTTCTTATTAATGTTTGATTCTAGTAATCCATAGTCATCTAATATAGTTTTGTGCTCTGGATCTGTTATATCAATTTGTTTATCATTATTTGTAAGTTTCTTTTCAAGAGTTTTAAATGGTTTCATAGTTTTTTCAAAATCAGTTTTTACTTGCTCGGTTTGCTGCATTTTTTCAAACATATCAGATTGAATACCAGCTTTTATCATTCTATGTTGAAGATGATTTTCTTTCATAATATTTCTTTGTTTTATTAACTCTTCTAATTGTTTTATTCTTTTAAAATTATCAGCTCTAATTTTATCCATTTTTAAAATATAATATTTGAATGTTGTGGTAACATTGGAATACAACAAAAACATTTTACTGAACAAATTATTTTTTCATTGCCTTGTTGTCTGACATCTTTTCGTTTTAAGTTTTGTTTAATAAAGTTTTGCTTAAATTTTCGCTTAAAGTTTTTAGCTCTTCTAAAAAAATTTTGTCATTTTCTTCATTAGAAATTTTACCATCACTAGAAATTTTGCCATCACTAGAAATTTTGCCATCCTGTTTATTCTTATCATCAACTTTTTCGGACTTTAAATGAAATGGCGTTTTAGTAGCTTTATTAGCTATTTGATCAAATTTTTCAATCTCATCTAACGTAATAACATTATCATCACATACTCTTTGAAAGTAGTAATGTAGTTTATCATAGACTTCTTTAATATGTAAATGCTTAGTTTTTAATGATTTTCGTTTCTTAGTTATTAAAGATTTATCTAACATTGTAACAAGTGAAGTTGCAAAAACACCCGTACCTGTTAAAGCTGTAGCAACTACTGGAATTACTAAAACACCTGAAGATATAACAATTGTTAAAGCACCTAAACTTATTGTTAAGAATATGCCAATTCCTTGTGTTACATTCTTAACTTTAGTCCATCTCTTTCTTAATTTTTTATAATGCTCTAATCTTAATAATAATTGAGATTCCTTATCTTTCATATAACGTACTCTATCTTTGTGTTTTTCTTTATTCATTTTTTCAATGTCCATTAAAGTAGAACTACGTTCATATGATAACGAAGGATATATTCTTGCGGTTTCTTCCATTTTTGTTTCTTCCATTTTTAAAGAAATATTATTAGTCACATGATATATTTTAAAAACCTGAAAGATGGATAAAATTCATGAATTTGAAATTCTCAACTTTTATGATTTTCGGTGTCCTGGAACGGTCATGATTTAAGCAATGAAAAATGTCATAATCACAAATTTGAGATTCTTAACTTTTATGATTTTTTCGGTGTCCTGGAACGGTCATGATTTTGGGAGCAAAATGTCATAATCACAAATTTGAGATTTTGAAAAATTTGAAAAATTGGGTATTTTTAAAAACGACATAAATTCATGAATTTAGGTCTTCATAACCTGAGAAAATGACCAAAATTCATGAATTTAGTCGTTTTTAAAAATACTATTTTTTCAAAAAATGATACTTTTTAAATGGACTAAATTCATGAATTTAGGTCTTAAAAACCTGAAAAAGGGACAAAATTCATGAATTTATGTCGTTTTTAAAGATACCGATTTTTTTGAATTTTATGGTGTCCTGGAACGGTCTTTTGCCCATTACTGATGGACAGTTTATTGAAATGGTCAATATTAAAGCAAGAATGTCGCGATCGGAAATCTTTGGGATACCGAAAAAAGCAACCGCACAGCATTTAAGTGTTGGTTTATCATTATCAGCTGGTTTCCATATGTACTTTTTTCTTGCATATAAGCATTTTGCACAAAGACACTTTTGTCTTAAGTACGCCATAAATTCATAACATACATTTTGGTTTAAGGTCCAAGATGGGGGTTTATGTTTTTTTCCGAATGAAATTGCTATCTTTCTAAAATTATGTTGACGAAAACATAATTTCATGACATTTTGCTATCTAACAAGCTTACACAACGATATATATCTTGTTATTTGAAGTGTTGTTCCATGTAGTTATCGCAGATAGTTATGAAACTGATGATGCATTTTGTTTCAGGTGACCAAATTTGATGACTTGAATATTGATGGGATTGAACTTCGTCCAACTGGTAGGTTCTTTTGTCGTCCATGTACGTAAATGGGTAAATCCAGTGAAAACCTAGTTTTTGTCAAAATTCGTCAAATTTCCTTACAGCTATCATGAAATGGATCACAGATTACCTAAAACATAGGTAAAAGCACAACAAATTAAGAAATGTTAATATAGAATCGATTTTGGGGATCTTAAACGTCAGTTAAAAGGGACATCCCGCTTTAGTAAGCCAATATATGTCCTCGGTTGAGGGAAAATTTGCTGTTATTATCATTTTTCTAGTAATCAAAACAAACGATAGACTAGGACTGATTTTGTTCAGTATATTCTCTAATGGGGAATAGAACAGGATAGCAACTATCCGGCATAATTAAAGTGCTTGCCATTTGAGAAGTAGAAGCAGTCCTCGGCTAAAGCTCGAAAAATATGACGGCCTGAAAAATTCATTCATCATGACCTGAATTTTGAATAACCAATCTTCAAAATTTTAATTCAGTAGGACAATTTTCTAATTTGAGTCCGACTGACGTGAGCGACCGTCAATATCTCATCAGTCTTGTCTATGCAGATGCTTTGTAGATGTTGTCATGCACTTGTATAAATTTTGCGTGTGATTCGTTTCTATGGGGAAAATTTCCGGTTGACCACACCCACATCTTAATATCATTGAACGGGTTGAGAAACGTGTCAAGAATCTTATGGGTGAAAGTTGCTAACGAGCTGGAGCTGCTCTCCGTCAGAGGGGATGTTGCTTCACTCAGTCTCTTCTACAGATACTATTTCGGTAGAAGCAGCACTGCAGTAAATGAGTGCGTATCCAAACCTGAGATCTTCGCCAAAAACACACACAGAGCTAACGCACTCACATACTATCATTTGATCTCAGAACGCATACATAATGTTAGTCGCCCGAAAAGCTATTTTATTCGCACGGCACAGCTTTGGAATCAACTTCCCCAGACCACCTTCCCTGACCAATATACAATCAGTTCTTTCAAGAGGCGTGCGAACAGGTTTCTGATAGGGAGAAGGTAATCTGATTCGCAGATGTTTTTTTTTGCTTTTGTTTGCTTGAAGTAATCTAATTTCATCATTTTTCATTGATTGACCTCTGGCTTCATTCATGCCAGAGGTGCTAGGGGTGAAAATTCTGTAAAAAAAGAATTAGATGGAGAATATTGTTATTGTTTACAAATGTTTTAATGACACGTATTCATTGATGCAAGGATTTGTTTAGATGATTAACTTTATAGATCAAAGACGATCTTGGATGGTTTGTTTTCTATAAACCTTTATATCATCATGTCTTTATCAACAAATTAATATCGAACATCACACCTGTGGATGACAACAAAGAATATTTGTTCCACACTTTTGTTACATTACAATTTGGAGATGGAAATAAAACATTTTTTATAATCTTGCACATTTACTATCATATGCTTTGTTATGGAAATGGTGTATTGGATTTTTTGAGACTTAAAAATGGAAATTGTCATAGAAAATGACTGATTATTTCAGAACAGTAAATGATCTGTCGAGGTAAAGATGTACTTGTACACGCATTTTCAATTTTAGGACACATGCATTAAACCGTCATGAATCCGATGAGTGTTCAAATTATACGATTGAACACTATTACACTATTGATCCATTACACTATTCCTATACAAAGGTATACATGTAGATCGGTCGAATCTTTGACATTGTCTAAATCTCAACTCTGTTCTCTCCTGAGTTCAACAGGACACTTCTCACCATATCAAGCAGCATCGTTTGCGTACAGCAGCCGAAAACAGAATTGATGATGATGTCATCGAAGACATGCGTAGGGAAGATGGAATAATTCGCTGCTGGGTGCATGTAGAACACAAGCTACAGTTAGGCGTTGAAATGTGTCTTAAAACTGCGCGTCGGAAGTAAAAGTTACATGCTCATCGTAGGTCGATATTCGACCACCTTCATGGTAGTATTGTGTATTGAGTTGTGCAATGAGTGATGACAATATCAATAACGTGTTTCCCTTGTATAGATTTTCATCACAGAAGAAAATGACTGTCAGAGTGTCCTTGCAGAGTGTCCAATAAGTTGCTGACGATCATAATTTCTTCAACTTGTAGAGAGAGAGAGGGGGGTTTAAGTGCTATGAGAAGCTATATCATTTCTTGGAGATTTTATTTATCAAAGCTGATCACATGACATGGCTAATTAATTTAAATCGGGGCCTACCTCAACCCGAAATTTTGGCTGAGATAGGCGTATTAAAAATGGCGAACATATTTTTGATTAAGTTAATTTGATATAAAGAATGATGATGGTGATGATATATTTGTCAAAACAGATAACAATACATTCAAAGTATAAAAGGGACAAATATCAAGCCCAATATGGGCAGAACGAAATTTTCAAGATAAATGATGTGGCTTACACAAATGGTTATCACCAAATGCCACATCGATTGAAGCAAGCAGTGATGGATTCTTTGAATTCAGAAACACTTTCTGCATTTCCTTCTGGAAAACTTAAATTGTTACAATGATGAACAATGGCGGCTGTAAAAGATTGGAACGCAATGAATGTCTATAACATAGGTTCGTAATTTTGAGTGGAACTTCAGTGGAAGACTCCTGGATCACCGAGACCGAAGAAGGCAAGGCAGACAAAGTCCAAGATGAAACTCATGTTGATCGTGTTCTTCGACATTGGAGGCATCGTCCACTTGGAGTTCCTGCCACGGGGTCAGACCCTCAACCAACACGTCTACAGAGAGATCCTGCAACGTCTGTTTCGTTCAGTGCGCGAGAAGAGGAGGGGCTTGTAGCAGAGCAATTTGTGGTTGCTTCACCACGACAATGCGCCTGCTCACAACGCTACTAGCATCCGGCAGTTCCTCGCAAAGAAGAACATCGTTGTGTTGGAGCAACCTCTGTACTCGCCAGATCTCGCCCCTTGCGATTTTTTCCTGTTCCCTAAGCTGAAAGGTGGCCTCAAAGGAACCCGATTTTCGGACGAGAGAGCCATCAAGAAGGCCGTGACGACGGAGCTGCGCCATATCCCGGAAGAAACCTTCCATCAGTGCGTAGATGCATGGCGCCGAAGGATGGAGACGTGCGTCAGACTCTCGGGGGATTACTTTGAAGAGGACTACATATAGTTACTGTATTATTTATTAAATGAATTATTTGTGACCACAGTCCTGGAACTTTTCTGACACACCTCGTATGTGTGTTCAAGAGAAGAGATGTTCTGTATTGTGTGACTGATTTACAGAGGGGACAAAGAGGAGAAGAATGGACAGTGGGGTTAATATTGTATAAGTATTCTTTTAAGAGGGGTGATTTGTTTGTTCGGAGTTGTGCTAGTGTTCTACGTGTGCGTCTGTCGAGTTTTTGTTTTGATTTATGAACTGTGGGGGATTGAGTAAATGATTTTGTTGTTTTGTCTGTGTGCTAGGTATGTACCGACGTGGTGGGGGGGGGGAGGATTTCTTTGAGGAGTTGCTTTGTCGCGCTGTATGAGTGTGTGTGATAGGGAGTAAGCAGGCTGTCAAGTCGTCTGTTTTTTCTGTTTTTTAGGCTTTTGGCGAAGATTCTGTTTTTCGATGAAAATTTTGTTTTTTATGAAATACTCTGATAACAAAAGTGAAAACAGCATTTAGTAACAAAAGAGCGTGGATCGTGCCATGCAATCAAGTTTCTTTTGGGCGTCTGTCCAATCTTTTCCGATTATCTGAAAACCTTTCAAAGCGATGATCCGCTGATACACATTTTATATCCAAAAATGGCAAATCTTCTTTTGACATTGATCAGAAGGTTTATAAAACCAGATGTAATCAATTCTTTGGATCAGATGGAGATCATCGAATTGGATGTTTCTGATCCGAACTTCCACCTTTCTTTGATAGATATGGACTTTGGGCATGATGTCAACGTTCATCTTCAATCAATCAGGAGTGAGACCAATAGACAAGAACTCAAAAAAGCAATGAAAGAATCGTTCATTCAAATGGTGCTTCATTTACAAAAGAAGTTCCCCCTGAAGTCTCAACTCTTGAAGGATCTCACATGCCTGGGAGTTAATTGTCTCGATGAAGAAACAATTGTCAACTCAATTGGAAGACTGGCTGTCGCCATTCCACATTTGATAAGTGAGCGAGAAGTGTCACTTGTAAAGGATCAATTTCTGATGCTGAGAACCGAGCTGCAATCCGTTGATTTGCCTGTGAAGGAAGACGGGTCGTCCCTTCGATTGGACCACTTATGGAGCATTTTAATGCTGAAGACGTCGATGAAAGATAAACAATATGGATTGCTTCGGAAGCTAGTTAAAGCTTCTTGTGCATGCACAACGGTAATGCAAGTGTAGAAAGAAGCCTTTCCGACAATAAAAACACCGTGTCAGCCGAAAGGACAAACCTAAATTTGGAAACTCTCAAAGGATTGAGACTCGCCAAGCAGTTTGCACGCTATTCAGGCGGTGCACATAATGTCGATACACTTTCGAAAGATATGCTCTTATCCGCTCGTAATGCTCATGGAAATTATACGGAAAGAAAGAAGCAGGAAGAAAAGGAGAGACAGCTCCTTCTGGAAAACAAAATGGAAATGGAACAGCAAGAATCAAAATCAAAAGAAGCCATCGAATCTGCCGAAAGAAAACGAAAAACTTTAGACGAGAAGGAGCAGAAGCTTGATGAAGAAGAAAGAACTATTAGATAGTTGAAATTACTATTAGATCAGTTGATTGTTAAAGTTTTTTTTCTGCTTGAATTGATTATTCTAGTCGTTTTGTTTTAATTTTTCTTGTCTAAGTTCTTTTATTAATTTTTGTAGTCGTTTAGTTTGGCTCCTACTTCATCCGAACGAACTATTCCGTGCTATGTTGATCCCATTAAATCTTGATGAATATATTACATATTTCACAAGTTCATACACGTTGGAGAGAGAATATTTCTTGCAGTTTTTCTTTCGGGAAAGTTGATATTACCATACTATATAGGACTATATCAGGTTTGACATCTTGTTAAACTTACATGCGCATATATACATGTACATGTGTATGATATATCTAATGCAGTGTTGTGATAGTTTATACGGATTTGTGATTTTTCACTACTGAAACAACTTGTGTATTGAACTTCTGAAACATCTTCCATTGTTAATCATGTACGCGTTGAGTAAATTTTCTTTAGTTTCTGCTGGTTGAGAGAGAGAAACATTATTATAGATTTGTTTCTGCAATTATTTTATCTTTTGAATTACTAAATTCAATGTACATAAATCTCGCTGAAACCATTATAACTTAGTTATGTTCTTGTAGGTTACATACAACTGATGTGCCAGCTCTTTATCGATGACACAGTCATTGTTCGACAAGATGGGGTAGCGTTTCCACGAGGCCTGCATAAGTAGCATGCGCCAAAATGAATTTACTGAATATAAATCAGAAGTCATGGGCTTAAGCTTATTTTTATAACTTCATGGTTATTGTTAAAAAAATTACAAAGGACAAGCAGACATAGGAAGTTACATTCAACAAAGAAAATTGCGATAGACAAACATTGATACAATATACGATTCTTTGACAACTATCGCCCTAGAAGGCAAAGTTTGACGGACTCGATGCGATGAATATCTGAGAAATTTCAAGTTGCATGTATAGTGTTGACTAATTGGCTCATATGCAACATTTGTTTAGCAGTATATACATTAAAAGTGCATTTCCCTGTCCCTCAGTATGTTTTGTATATGTAAATCAGGTACGGATTTTTCCAAATGCTTTTAATTTCAATATGATTCAGCATTCTATTTTGCATTTTATTTTATTTGTTTGACTGTTTTTTTCTGTATTTTCCCGGATCTGCTGTCTGTTTTTTCCCGATTCAGCTGCCTGTTTTTTTCTGTTTTTCGGAAAATCGGCGCTTGACAGCCTGGAGTAAGGAGTATTTTCCAGATGTGAAAATGGTGGATCTTTGTTGCCTGAGAGGTGGTGGTTGTTGCGTTGGGAGGAGAGACTTGCCCCTGTCGCAATAGGCCCGTGGAGTCGCCGGACTTTTGGTGGGCCGGCCGCCTGTTCTCGCATGATGGATAGCGCTACTCATCAATTGTGTGGTCTCACCCCCACATACATCTGATTTTATGCTTATTGGTCAGCTTTTCATTCATAATGCCTCATCGTATTTCAGAGTTGACAAGCACTGAATTGATACGGAATTTGCAGTTTAAATCAGGCGTCGGTCGAGTGTCAGAC
This sequence comes from Prostheceraeus crozeri, assembly GCA_907163375.1. NCBI lineage: Eukaryota > Metazoa > Platyhelminthes > Polycladida > Euryleptidae > Prostheceraeus > Prostheceraeus crozeri. The sequence continues at coordinate 351,876 of CAJQUW010013498.1, forward strand.
GGTGCAGTTAATGAGGTGTCGGCAAAAGGCGAAGGAGTGTGGTTGGATGATATAAAAGTGGAACAAGAAATGATGAGCGAGGTTGAAATGCTAAAAACACAGGAATCGGCTGGTGATATTCCAACGATTAATACAGGTATTGAAGAATTACAAACTATTCATGAAAATACAAGATAGTAAATCAGCAAGGAAATAATGCCCTGGATTGACTAACGGAAAATTTTGTGTTAAAGATATTCGCTCCTCTGTGCCCATGCACAATGACTTGACATGATTTTCAAGTCGGACCGGAATTTCGGAGATGCTTTAGCTATGCGCCCCTTCCGATGCTGACGAAATTGATCATCGACTTGTCCGTTTTTATGTTTCCTGGTCATTGCGGAACTATACATGAATGTTTTAAAAATGGATGCTTGGCACAGCATTCCGTCTTCCGCAAGATTAAAATAAAAAGATAAAAATAAAAGATTTTATAAGTATTTCAACAAATTTCCACCGCATGCTTGATTTTTAGGGTAAAATGTAAGGTGAACAGCATAAATAGATTTAATCAATTAATCGAAATTCAAGATCTCACACGCACTGCTTAATGTGGAAAGGACAGGAAAATGTTAGCTACGTATACACACAGTGCTCTTTATTCTAGCTCTTGCCTTCTTAATCGAATCGAAGCGTCGAAAATTTACATAGACCTACTTTAGCACATTTTTGTGTACAATTTACCTAACGAACTATAAATTCAGCCAATGAGAAAAAATCCACCAAATAGGACACAATAATCATGTAATTTGCATGGTTATTGATGCGAGATGCTGCAAAGACACCTTAGCACTCATAAAGAAATAAACAGTTAAGTAGGAGTGTTATTATTTGTCTGAGATAATTGCAGTCTGCTGCGCTTTAGCTGCAACCTATCTCGAATGAGATTTTGATACTCGATAATAAAATAAATATTGGATGTTGATTTGACATGTGACTATCTTCAGGTTTGTAGAAATAAGTCTTACGAATCTCGTGCGGGACTAAAGAAACCGCTCCTACACCTTCAGTCCGGAGGCCTGGAAAGCACAAATTTTCATGAACTGAATTCTGGATTCTATCAAGTCTCGCAATTTTCGGAGAACATTAATAAAATTTTTGCAATAAAATCCTTTCAGAATATGGCTGTACTCACCATCCAGGCTCTCAAAGCATGCTGTGATTGATCGTTTTATATCGATTTTTATAAGTATTAGCTGAACGATTATCGATTATATCATTTCTTATCATTTTGATAAGTGTAATCCATGCTATATAAAGATATAATTGATTTCTTAAGCAAACAGCTGTATTCTAGAGAAAACTCCAGGGCAACTAAATCATCATGATCTATGTTATGTTGATTATATAGAAATCAAGAACTTGTAGTTAAGCCAGCTGTTGGAAAATAATTACTATTGACGGTCATTGTTAGACGTCATAAAAGCGTCAGACCTATGTAGTCACACTCCAATGACTAGTTGTTTTATAATAAAACTCGCGAAAAACGATAATTTTTGGGTGTGGACTCTATTTGAGGCCGGAGTGTATTCGGTAAATAACTTCGTCTTTTGTGAAGATGTAACTGTTGAAGTGAATGCTATAGACTGAGAGAGTACATGAGGAGTTTGACTGCAGTCATTTACGTTCTAATGCTAATAGAGAAGAGAAAGAATGTTTATTTCAATAAAAATTACATACAATTAATTAATTAAAGTAAGAAAGAGAGTAAAATAATAGGATGGTAATACATTAATATTTTGCAAAATATTTTTGTCATTATTTAATTTGGTTTACACATCAGGAAATGGAATTTTATTACCAGAAAAAATGGAATTTATTATGGAGGTTGGACTTTTTAGAATTAGTCAATTTTTCATAATGCAATGAGAAATATCTAAATCATTGATTTATATATTTGACGATGTTTCACAAACTTCGACACAGAATATATCCTGCTTCAGTTTTAAAATTTACATCACGTTTTTTAAAGAATTTGAATGGATTCAAAATATTTGACTTTTCATAACAAATCAGTTGATTGATTACTAGTAGAAAGTGTCTATATCTCGCAAATAAATGAAAATCAGATTATGCAAGAAATCACAAGTCATCAAGTTAAACATCATACAGAAAATTTAAGCATAGTCGTTACAGATAATTTTTGATTACACAGAACCATAAGTGATCAACTGACTGAATTAGACATACGAGTCGCATAAAAGAAAAAAGAACTCGCTCTGCGATATGTACGCGCTTCTGGAAATCTATGATGCGTAGTCTTAGGTAAACGCTCAGGAACATAATGACACAAAGGATGAGACTCATGCTGACATTTCGATAAAAGGACAAGGTACTGTTCAATAACATGTCATCAAGATTAGGCATGATGCCACATTTGCAACCAAATGAACATATAACGTGATGAGCTCTTTTCTGGATCCTTCTAAACATGGTTATTACACTATGGGACTTCTTTCAGAATAGTGGCGAAGCGTAAATTAGAACAGACAAAACCAGAGACCTATAAATTTCAAGAAGTTTGTTTGGAGGGAACAAGCCTCTTAGACAACGAATAATATGTAATCTTTTTGCAGCGGTATTACCTATCTGACTATATTTCTTGATTTGTTCATCTCACTTAGATACTCTGAAAATTGTTTCTTGTTGGCACGCATTCAAGAAACTGATTAATTCGAATTAATCAGTATTCTGGATGGCCACCAAAAGTGTCATCCTCCGAAATCAATCAATTGATTGATGTCAATCAGTTATTGATTGGATCAGATCTCCGGTATCGTTTTTTCAATTTGCAATTTTTTTGGCTGAGGGTGATTCTGAGATGGATTAGTCTACACCAATATTTTAACTGCGCACTAGACATTCTTTCAGTGTGAATGCTGACTGGATAGATTCATCAAAATCTATGTTCAACCATAGTGCAAATCAGGTGCAATATTGATATTCTTATCAATCAATTCTATGCTTAACGGGGAGATAAAATATCATAGAGTGTGCAATAATTGGCAGCATATTATATATCGTGTCTGCGAACATGTTAATCGTATAAAGTATCGAATTTCAAGCGGTGTGCGAGAATTCCCACAGGATTCTCATAGAAAGTTTTTGTAGTGTGCGACAACTGTGGGAGTAAGAAATCGTGTCCCACTACAACTGTGATAATCGTCGTCATAAAATTCCTTCTTCCTTTTCAGATTCCCGTGAAATGTTCGTTGAAATGAAAAGTGATCCAGGTGATCTCATTTCGGAGAACGCCATCACCACAGTGATTGCACCATCAAATTCAACAAGTCATGTCAGTCCATCATCTAGTGAAACATCTCCATGTGCAGCATTCGTCAACAGAGCTCATTGTGCTAATATATCCAGTTCCAGTCATTATGGTCGCTCCCCAAATTGTGCACTGAATGCAGCAGGCCAGACATGCAATCAAAAGACCGATAAATTATTGAATTGCAAATACTGTTCTAAAACATTTCAAAGCTACAACGGAAGATGGGTGCATCAACGCGTGCATAGCGGCGAAAAACCATATACTTGTGGATATTGTTTTAGGTCATTTGCGCAACAAAGAACTAGAGATGAACATGTTATGACTCACACCGGGGAGAAACCTCATGCATGTCGGTTCTGTCCAAAGAGGTTTTTGCAGCGATCAACAAGAAATGTTCATGAGTGCACTCACACTGGTGAAAAGCGCTACAAATGCAAATTTTGTTTCGAAGCTTTTACTTTCAGGACACAAAAAGCTGTGCATGAGCGCAAGCAACATTTTTCTCAGCAATAACTTGAATATTACCAAGAAAGTATTAACTATTTCCTCGATAGACCTGAAGATTGCATTCTTAGCGTGGTAGATGCTGAAAGCGACTAATTTGATAGGATATGCCATATAAATCCGACACTCTAATAATTAAGGACTACAACAGACATGCATAAAGAGGGCAATGCTACATTGAGGACACACGTTGTCACAACAACGATGCCTATACGCTGGCGACTTTCAGTGGCTGACGGTGGTTTTTAGGTGCCGGTTCCCTGTCAGTGTACTTGCTAAAGATTCATAGCTATTGTCATTTCATTTTAACAAAATCATTTTGATAAAATAACTCAAAATACAGTACCTAAAGACAAGAATATACAGCCATTGCATGTTTTACAATTTTGATTATTCTCAAGATCTGTGGCATCAACATACAGGGTGTCCCAGAAAAACGATACCAAAAAGATTTTTGTATCAACATTAAGAACTTTATATTTTTACTCGTTCTAAGGTTGATAGTTTACATAAACGTGTATACATCACAAAGTCACATGCCAAATACACATTTCAAACTCTAGTTCTGTTCAAATTGCAAACCATTAGATCCTATGCAAGCGTCAACTCGTCTTAGGAATGATTTGTAAGCATTGTCAAACATCACCTGAGGAAAATTTTGAATTTCTTCTTCGATTCTGCGAGCCAGTTGATCTTGGTTGTTTGGTCCATGCCTGTACACTCTGTCTCTGAGGGCACCCCAGAAAAAGAAGTCACAAACCGAAAAATCAGGTGACCGAGGGGGCCACTCAGTAGGACCTCTCCGACCTATCCAACGACCACGCATTTTATCGTCAAGAAGTTTTCTCGCTGCTATACTATAGTGGGGAGGTGCACCATCCTGTTGATATAATTTCTGTGAGCGCCTTCTTTGTGTAAAGAAAGGAATTACTTTGTGCTGCAGTATTTGGCAATATCTTTCACCGTTCATAGTTTGATAGTCAACGTCGTAATCAATAAGTCCTGTGCAACTTATCATGCACCATACGGTCACTGATTGTCGATCCTGAAATCTTTCTAGCTTGACATGTGGGTTGCTATCACTCCAGTAGTGTAAATTGTGTTTGTTAACAGTGCCATTTACATGGAAAACTGCTTCATCGGAGAAAACAATTAGCTTGTAAAAGTTCTCATTGGTATTCACTTTCAGTCGTATCCACTAACAAAACTCTAACCTCCTGTCATCATCATCACCTGTCAATTCTTGTAACTGTAAGGATGCAAATTCAATTTCTTCAAACATCTACCGACGCTTGGCTTCGAAATACCAGTATCCAATGCAATCTGGCGTATTGAAACATTATGATCTTCATTAACTGCCTCTTGCACGATATTTTGAGAATGATCCCCTGATGCATTCGCAGGGCGTACACTACCGGCGGCTTTTTTATTGATGTCAACTGATTTCAAAAAGCGTTGTACCCATCTGTGAACTGTACTTCTACCTGGCGCTTCCTCATTGAATTTTTCGTAGTATATTCTTCTGGCTTTCTCAACATTCTCATATGCAACAGCCCAAGCGACCAATTTTGCTTTGCGCTCCATTATAAAACAGTCGAAAGTGAAGTATGAAATTGAATTGAATTGACACAAGTTGCCACAATGGCACCATATAAGAACAGTGTCTAGATATCTATATTTTGAAAGAGACTGTACATCATAGAAATCTATATCTTGTTTCTGCATTACAGATATCTAATTTGGTTAATTTACTTATGAAGAGATTCTACACCATAGATATCTAATTAAGTTTATGAAATGAGTTGGCTAAAATGATTAATTAAAAATTATGCTTTTTTGTACCAAACCGTAAAATATTTTGAATTTTTGTTTTCGGCTAAAACATAAATTAGTCAGAACTTGGAAAACTAAAAAACGTGTATTGTTTATTACAGACTTGACTAAAATATTCAAACGCATCATTAACAGACTCAAACTAACATTATCATTTATTTATTGAAAATATTTTATTCACAGATCTAGAAAGGGGTAGATGGACTACTCCCCGATTTGCGTGAAGCCTGCTTTCCCTGCCACGCGCGCGCGCACAATCCCGGTATGTTGGCAAGAAACAAATGTTGGCATGCACGTGTCTGTGAAAATGTAATGATAATAAGCACATTAACTTTCAACGACGATAATAATTGATAACGAATCATAGAAATGTTGACAATTCCTGATTACCTGCAATGTCATACTTTCTCACTCATCATGATTGCTTACATAAATGTAGCTTAAATAGAAAATTAGGTGCATGCGAAGTAACGTTTTATTCAAAAGAAAACTCGGTAAATCAAAATTTATTTGCCTCTAAAGAGAATCAGCTTCATTGCCTGCTGACGTGATAGGACTCTTGAATTAAAGATAATACGTTCAAAATATATCTTACCGTACCGAAAGAGGCGAATTTTAACATAATTCGACGTGATCAGCCTGATAAGTTTTGTTAGATGATCAGAGTCTTGATGAAAGTCATGGTCATAAAAGTGGTCTGCAAAAAGGGTAGGAAATAAAGTTTTTACATCAACTTTCTGCAGGACAAAATGTTCAATTTTCAAATCAATGTTCGATACTGTGGGGAGGAGGGTCACATCGTGAACACCCGGAAAAAGAGATCGGAGAGCTACTTCAGCAATTTTTACGATACTACAGCGAAACTAGGAGTGGATAGGCCTCCTCTCTGCTTTGCTGAAAACAAACAGGTGAAAGATACATCCTTCATACTGTCTTCATCGCTCTCAAACAACGCACCATTGCATTGAGAGCAATCTAGGAAGCGCTGGCATCGTTTCGCCACATAACCTGAAACGTAAAATAAGATATTTAGTCTCCAGTCAGCATCACAGTTCTGGAAACTCGACATCCAACAAGAATAGCGGAACTCAGTGTCATCATCCACCTCATCATCTGAGCTCAACTTCAACTCAGGGATTCCACTCTGCCGCTTCGAGGACCTGAAGTCGAGGTGAAAGTCCGTGATGCTGTTGGTGTCATCAGCCATAACATTAGCATTTCTCGAAGGTTTTATTAAGTTATTTATCAAGAGGGACTTGAACGCGGTTTTGAATTGTTGCACGGATGGATTATTGTTGAAGCCACCACGCTGCCGTATCTTGCTGAATAAGATCTCGAGATGATCCTGCGATGTTTTGTACGTCAGAAAAAAGAGTGACCACGCTCTTGAATCAGATATTCAGAAAGATCGCGAATAGAATGAACAGTAACCTTGAATCCCATTGTAGGAATTCTTCTCCTTGAATCAGCAAGTGGAACATGATCATTAGTGCACAAGGATTCAAGATATCTGAGAGCCATTTCGAAAAAGGGTTTCCATTCGCCAGAATTATTTAAAGAAAGGGCGCCTTGGTACCATTTTGAAAAATATTTTTGCTGTTAAGTCGATCAAACAGCTAGGGCGTGAGGATTTTATTTAATGATAAAATCGCCATTTAGCGTCGGTAGAATGCATGTCAAATTCAATTTTATCTTGTTGAAGTATTGCGACATCGCCACACTGTGTTATGACACTCATCCCAGCTTCGTTAAGTACACAAATTTTGTCACCCTTATCAAATAAATCATCATCAATTGAAAACAACACCACAGGTGTCAATTGCGATCAGCTCAGCGGCCGTCATTTCTTGCCTACATATCGGGAGCAGGCGTGGCGGCGTTGGGAAGTTTTCAGGCTTCACGGCTGAAATAGGGAAACGCGGAGAACAGTCCATCTATCCCTTTCTAGATCTGTGATTTTAACAGTTATAATTACACTTTAGCTATCAATACATGTACGTACAAGTGTATTAAATACATGACACTAAATGCTATATCATTTAAAAATCTTAGCTGACATGTCACAGAATTACTAAATGCCTCATCTCTTGAATCATTCACTCAAACTGCATAAAAATATGGTATCGTTTTTTCTGGGACACCCTTTAGATCAGTGCGTGATCGAGCAGCTGAAAATGCCATTAACTAACAGCCGTTATCCATTCAAGTCTCACCACCTTAAAGCGAAAAGTCGGATTTCTATGGAGTATACTATGTACTAAATTTGTGCAGGTACATCATAGTCGACTAGATCAAATAGTCCTGTAGTATAATTATGTGGTTGATCAATGCTTGCGCACTTCTTGTACCTAAGCATACTTTTCATAATTCAATTACCTGTGCATTTACAACACTGATCTCAACCAGAGTACTTGTAAACTACTGTGGATACCTCGAACTGTTAGAATAATGCTGAGTTGGCACATTGAACACCAGTAATCAGAGTCAGTAATAATGGTAAATTGCTCAATGATAGTCATCATCATCATCATGACAGCGGCTGGTTTTTATCGAATATCATGAGGCGAACGCATCGTCAATTCTAAAAAGACAAAATGCGATGGGACGGCAGTTTGAGCCGATGTTGCTGTATTAAAAATGAATGACATATTTTCGCGGTCGACCGCCTTGTTCAAGTTGCAGAGAATGACTGTCAAGATCAGCGAACGCACATGTCCGATCACCAATCAGTGTAGATCACGTGATCAACAGCTGACAGGCGGTCGCAGCCCGACAACAGAGAAATGCAAGACTTCTCTACGCTGCCCGACAGATAAAGGCAAACTAAGTGCAAAGAAAACCCCAATTTCAAAAATTGTCGTTGATTTTTAATGCAGCAACATCGGCTCAAACTGCCTTCTCATTGATTGAACTTGTTGAAGGAAAATTTCAACCTATTACAATATACGACATTTAACATCGTTTATGTTTGAAGGCTTCATCTCGTTTGCAACTTTAGTACTACTTTTGCGGCGGATTTCTTCTGTGATTTCAATTAAAACGTGGAAATTACTTTGAATCAGATAAATTAGCATGCACTAGCTCATGCAGGTTTGGAGTAATTTGGCTTGTCTGAATATAGATGCACTGAGGAATGTCTGGTTTTGGGATGCTTTGAAGAGGATGAATTACGTATGTATTTACACCATTTTTGTACTAGGTCCTCTCTTCGCATCTACCTTCTATCTAGTCTTCAGCACATGATTGATTATAGGCATCACTAACCTCAATTTTTTCTTGACTGCAGTGATAGTGATTAGGGCGCTTCGCGTGATTTGTAGCGATATTATTACAATAATCATAAGCAGAAGTGTCATGAATAATGATGTCGAAGCATTTGTGTTCTTAGCAGTTGTGCATCAGGTCGATCAGCTGTTCGGAATGTCAGTGAATCCTTCATTCGTACACTATCATTGTAATCATGATATGTTGCAAAATTTCCATTTGTTTAGCTGGTGATGGTCTACATATACATCATGTTGAGGGAAATTGTCAATCAATAAACTGTAATCTGTTTTCTGAAATACATCGTTTTCTTGTTAAGTTAAGAAGTTCTATAAGTATGGTGATAGTTGTGCAAAGTTTCTGACTTTGTCAGTGTTGGTCATGGCATCACCTCAGCATCACATACTTTATATTCAATTAAAGCAATCAGAGATTTGTAGTCTTAATGCCTCTTCAAGTTTGCGCTCTATTAAGTAGCTGGTAATAATAATTAGCAGTATTGCACGCTAGCGATGTGATGAACGATTTGTTGACGCCATAAATGTCAGAAATTGACGGTAATAGATGTGTTTTTGAAAAATAGCGTAGGCGTCCATTTCAGATTAACGAGTGAATAATTTGTCTTGATGATTGGTCGCTCCGTCTTCTGCAAACTAGAAAGCAGATTGGTGCTTCCAAATTGTGTTTGAGCAAGTGCTGCTGACGCGAGGAAGTGATGCATGCATGCTGTTTGATCCTACGGTATACGTGTATGTGATCATTTCAGGGAGGGCATTCACAGAATGGATGACATTTGGTTTGATCGGTCGACGTTGTGACTGTGTGTGCGTGGTTATGACGCATAGCCGGGTACAGGGATCGCAGTTTTCAGGGTTTTCTGCGAAATTGTAGTCTAATGTAAATATCTCAAATTTATGCATTCAAAACCGCGGTTTTTCCCTTTTTTCGTGGGTGAATTGCGATCCCTGGTTTCGGAGGTGACAGAAAAAAAAACCATGGCTCCGGTCTGAAGATTTACATGCATTAACCCTCTAAAGACGGACAGGGCCTTTGAGGCCCTATTTTATTTTCAAACTTGGATATCTCAAAAACTGTTTGAGATATATCGATGAAACTTCGTGACATCTTCAATTTCTTTATTGGCTTCCATTGCATATCATTGTTTTGATATTTGCAATAATTTCATCGATGCTACTTTCGTTTTAAAAAAAACTTGCGTTAAAGACGAACAGGGCCTCAGAGGCCCTGTCTCATTTTTCGCTAAAATTAATGCTATATTCTTATCAATTAATATACTTTGATGTAGCTGATATAATAGTGAGCATTTAGCGTTTAAATGCAATCCATTATTAGGCAAAGTATTTTATTTGAACTGCATGGGAGCAACTGTTTATTATCTCGAAAGTTAGGCCTATAGGCATACGCTGGCTAGATTGATGTATTCACCTATTACTTTTTCCATATCGATGATAACTTGATACACGAGACATGTCTACGCGGAAAAGGCGGTGTGGAGGAGACAATAAGCAAGTTTCCGATTGGTTCCTGGTCATCACTCGCGTCACTATCATGTGACTGCTGCAAGGTCTCACGGACATGCGAGCATTTTCCTTGTCGAGTTTAGTTAGACAATATGCATCGGAGTCAACGGCAAGCTGCGGCAACTGCTTACAGAGCAATTTGGAACATTTCGACTACTGGTTTGGATTCCGACGGAAATGTATCATCGAATGATGATTATGACGACGACGAAGACGATGCCGTTCTTTCTGACATCGATTCCAACAGCGATCCCCATGAGAATGGGCCTATTCAATCAATTTTTACGTCCCATGACACGTCAACTATGCCTTCAACCTCCAGTGTGCCCCCAACTGAATATGTTTCTCGGAATGGTGAAAGATGGAATGCAGTTCCCGACATTCGATTTAGAAATGCTCAAACACGTCAATGGAACATTCTTAGAGAGTCGCAAGGACCAACTCGTCAGGCTATACAATCAGGTTGTGGTGAAAGTCCAGCAGATGCTTTTAATATTTTTTTATCTACATCAGTTATCGACGAAATAGTTCTCCACACTAATTCTGAAGCTCGTCGACGATTGAGCGGTGCGGATTGGAATGAAACAAATCGAGGTGAGATGTGTTGTTTCATAGGTTTACTACTGCTGTCTGGTGTGTACCAAGCAAAAAATGAGCCTATAGCCGAGTTATGGAGCAAAGATGATGGACGTGCTTTCTTTGCACAGAGTATGTCCAGAGATCGTTTTAAAAGTATTCTAAGATTTATTAGATTCGACGATCGAAATACGAGAACTGAAAGTGAAATAAGAGAACTGAACAAATGACAAACTAGCTCCTCTGCGATCAGTACTGAATTCATTCATAATCAAATGTCGCAGCTCTTATAAAGCTGGGATTGATGTCACGATTGATGAGCAGTTGATGACGTTCCGCGGCCGATACCCCTTCAAAATGTATCTACCGGATAAACATGGTAGATACGGTGTTAAAATTTGGATTTTGGCGGACTCAAAAACAAACTACTGTTGCAACTTGGAAGTCTATACTGGAAAACGAGGATCATCTCGTGAGGTTAGACAAAGCAGCAGAGTTGTACTTGAATTGACAGATTACATCTCCAATTCTGGCAGAAATGTGACCGGAGATAACTTTTTTACCAGTCTGCCTTTAGTTAGGACATTACTGGGAAGAAATTTAACTTACAATGGTACAATCCGTAAGAATAAAGCTGACATACCTCCTGAGTTGCTACCCAATCCACAGAGACAGGTTGAGTCAAGTATTTTTGCATTTCAACGAAACTGTACGATGGTATCATATGTACCTAAAAGGAACAAAGCAGTCATTCTTCTTTCTAGTGGACATGATGATTCTTCTTGTGATTCGTCCTCTCCGTTCAAGCCCAATATGATTCTAGACTACAATAGCACAAAAGGTGGGGTGGATACGCTTGACCAAATGGTTCGTCAATATTCCTGCAAGCGCAAGACTCGACGGCCCCTGGCTTTATTCATGAACATATTAGATATTGCATCATATAATGCATACGTACTTTTTCTGTCTATTCATCCTTCATACAAAAACAATGCTCCAAACCGACGCCGACAATTTATTATCGAAATGGGAAAACAATTGATTGCAGAATATACATGTAGGCTTCGGCCAACAAATGAACCAATGATGCATGAATCAACTCAACAACTGTTATCTCCTCGTCGCCGTTGCCGCTACTGCCCATATGCAAGACACCGAAAATCAACAATGTCATGCAGTGTTTGCAGGAACCCAATCTGTAAGGAACATGGCAATCTGATTTGCTTGCAGTGCATCGATGGCAGAAATAACTAACCGTTTTTCTTGCAAGACCTCCCACTCGTTTTGCGCTTTTATAGATACGCTTTCATAGAATGTTATCCACAATAATATACCGGTATGAGTTCTAGTAAATGATGGTTTTGTATCATTGTTGAATTTGTCTACACTGGATCTAACTAGGGACCTGATGGGTACATGTACAACAGACAAATAGTGTGAGAAAAAGGGATTATGAAGTTTAGCATGAGACGTAGGCCTATCTAAAAACGGAGTAAAAAGATTGAACCCAAATATTATAAAAGATGACTTGATAGAGCAAAGTTGTTGTGATTTTCGAACTTGATGGATGTAAATTGATCAGAAACAGTACAATGTCTGCATTGAAAGCGACGATAAACAGCTTTTTACAAATAGCCGATTTTACCATATTTCCCATTTTTTGGAGACAGTTCAAAAATTTATCTGACTCTAGCTCAAGAACTTCACTAGTTAGAGAAAAGGGAACACTTCTACTGAAATTAGCAAACGCCAATTGACCAGAAACAGTTTAGAAATCACCGTCACCAAAAATAAGTATGCTTTTGTAGAACATTTTTTACCAATAGGGCCTCAGAGGCCATGTCCGTCTTTAACGAAAGTTTTTTCTCCCGTCTTTAGAGGGTTAAGAATTCAGTCACTTTTGCGAGAATAAGTGATTTTTGACAGTGTAGCTGAAACGAACAAAAGTGTGCCATCGTTGTTAGAATTCCCAAAACCTACTGGCCTTCACCACCTCTCAATGCATGGCCCGAATCATCTATTTGGATTTTAAAGGAGATCGCAGACCTTATAATTGTGTTTCAGCTGAAAACGCAGCTATATCGGACGAAAAGATCTTGGCGAACAACATACACATGCATTCCAGCCTCGAATTCGATGCACGACACGCAGTAAAGGCGCATTGTAAATTCCTAATAAATGTTTTGTCCCTTAAAAATGGATGGTCATTTTGCAAGTGCCTCATTTTCAATAAAATGCACTTTGAAGTATTAAAATACTTCTGAAGAAGTGCTTTTTGATGTAAAGGGAAATTTTGTTCATTTTGGAAATGAGGTATCCAATTGTTTCAGCTGAATTTGACCGCCGTGTGGTTGAATCATCTCGTCCGACCGGCAGCACTCGGCAAATATGCTGAAAATTGGACTTTCGTAGAACGCTAGTACACATGACTGCTAAGAATATGCGTGTCTACCGAGTTCTACCCGACTTCTCAGACATGATCAATAGGGTACACATGCGCCATGTCCAACAGCAATCGGATTGAAGCTTTTGAGAACCCTTTCACTATCGCGATATGTCTGATTAAAACTTTTTTAATTAATGATGCCTTACTCTGGAAGAATGAAATATTTGTTCTTGCCGCTGATTAATAAAGCGCTAGGATTGGGACCAGATCAGAGACTTCTATTAGTTCCATATACACGTAAATAGAGAACCTTCATGGCACCTCCCTCATGCATCATAAAAAACTTTTAAACGAGAAGCACTTGAAAAATCACAGTCATCATTTTTAGCATGGACGTCATTTTACTATCCTGAATGTCTCCGATCGGTGATGATCGAGTACAAAATCGAAAGACCTATAAAGTTTCAACTAAAATTTAATCAAGATGATGTGCTTGACGACAAGATGACGTTTTAATAAATCAAGATGACAGCGTTAACAGGGCGCAGTGGTCGCGGGATGGTGGCGTTATCATGGGCCAGTGGTCGCGTCATGGGGCGTCAAGAGGACGCCAGACGCTGGCGTAGCGCCAGCAAAAAAACGGGACATCAGTGCCAGCGTGGCGCTGGCGTCTGATCATTGGCGTTACGCTAGAATGTGTTTTTACACTGGGTTATAACTTCTTATTAAACAATTACATGAACTGTATGAGCTTGAGATGGCTCTTCACTCACCGTAGTACTTCTCACTTAATCATAGAAAACACAGACAAGGCAATTCACCAAAACCTCTGTCTGCTTCCCACAGCCTTCTGTGATTTTGTCTGACAGAAGCGGTGGGTATAGACCTCAACAAATGTGCAGTTTCGCAGTTCATCAGTTCTGTGAAAGTTTCATGTTCGGTTTCGTGTTGGGGAACCGACAATATATCGAAGGGTCTTGGATCCGGCCACAGCCTAGCTAACCAGCTGTACGACGGCTCCAAAACCCTCGGACGAGCTTCTGCAGTGAACGAAGCTGCAATTAAGACTTTCAGAGACCTTCCAGGCAATAACAGAAATTGTACATTTTGCTCAGAAACCGCAATTTTTTTGTTTGTTTATTTCCTAGGGTGCTTCACAGCTCATCGCATTTTGGTGACATATCCATGACGGCATGAATTGAATAGTGCATATTACAAGTATGTATAAACATGATAGTTGTTTTGAAGAGCAAAATAGGCATGCTAAAGAGAAAATTACCGATAGAAATGTGTAATTATATAATTAACGTACTCGAAACCACTTATGCTGTACACTGTTATCAGACCTGTAGCCGCACTGCTTTTGTAACGCGATTACTTTGAATAAAACATCAAATATAGAAATCAAAATTATTTTTTTCATGTGCTGAATATGATCTACGTAGCCTACATGCATAATTACTTAAAATCCATCAAAGCAATTGAAGTGAATACTGAACTTGTAATATTCGATTTACAGATTCGATGATCAAATCATATGCAAACATCTCCAGGCAAATTTAATTTTATATAGCTGAGTAATTCAATTTTTTTCATTTTTGTCAACACAACCACAATTCAAAATCTAAATATCTTGAAAGATAAATTTGTAAATTTCCTGATGAAAAATGGTGTCATTTTCAGCAGAGACCATATGTGTGAGTGTATTTGTGTAGTAGCCTACATCATGCTTATAATGCAACAGGGATGCGGAGTCCTATCATTTCGATAGGACTTCGACTCCGGGGGTTGATAGGACTCCGACTCCGTGTAGCAAGCATAAATAGCCTATATTTTTTTAAAAAAAACTGGTATCATAGATCATTTCAGACTTACTGTACTTGAACTTAATGATCATTGCTGTATCAATTATCAATCATTTTCGATGAATGTTTATCGAATGTCGCTTTAAGTTGGATGCATGCGACTCGGCTCCTCCCATCTTGTTCATGTGTGCCTCACACGGTTTTTCTCCAGTCTCTACCAGGCAGGAAAATCTCCCATCCTTCTTCAAAAAATATGAGCACACTTTCGATTTTAGTATGCGCTTTGGAGGAGCCATCACTCACGATAGCGTGAGGGTAAGAGGTAATGTTCTCAAACAAACTAGTATTTCATTTTTGTCTCTGATGTGACCTTTGGTGCGTACAGGTGTGATCGAGGCTAGGAAGTGTCTTCTCTAATGAATCACCGAATGAAAAGACAATCCTTTTTTCACTATCACAGCTCATTCCCCCAATCACAAGCTTTGCATGCACTTTTGTCTATGTACTTTTGTTTGACGGAGAAATTTAACAGCCATACCACGAGGATAAATAATTGGTTTGTTTTTTATTTCGGGTTTAGTTATAGGCCGGAGTCCTATTGTTTGATTTGATAGGACTCCGGGACTCGGACTCCGATTCCACATCCTTGTAATGCAATGCAAGAAATTTTAGATGATTAATTTGTATTAAATAAGACACATGATTTGACACTTTTTCCAAGGGATCAGTCTATTATCAGCAAGCTTGACTGATATCATATTTTGTACTTATGCAGTTGCAAGCATCCTATAGGCCTATACATTCAATAAATGTACAGGGTTACGCCCTTTCTATCCGTTGGACGAGCAGGCCTTATAGCGACCGCAAGTTCTGTTTGATTTATGAGGCAGTTAAAAAAACGATTTTCTTATTAAAAAATGGTCTTTTTATTAAAAACGACGCTGAATGGTGAAAAAATCGAGATCGAAGTCGGGACGTAATTTACATTCGGGATCGACCAAAGGCACACTAGGTGACATCCCACGCTCAATCACGCTTAATTCACGCGTGAACCACGCGTAATTACACATGACCCCAAACATCCTTGGCTATGCGGGATATTGCTGCAATATCTGTTATATAAGTTAGTATAGTTGGCAGTCCTGTTATATTGACTTTGCGTCTCATGTGTCTGCATGTATCAGAGGCTAAACAATGTGATAGGACCTCAATTTCATGCTCAGGGAAGACAGAACATGCTTAGCGGTTCATTCGTTATTCAAGCGGCAACCGTAGACGACGCGCAAACTATAAACGCTCGCCCGCGCGTATTCATAAACATTCCCCATGTTTTAACAGCATCAGATCAAGTGATTTCTGACTCTTAGTGCAGCGCGCATGTACGCGGGTAAAAGCATAGGAATGTCCTTAACCACGGATGTTTGGGGTGTTCCGTAATTACGCGTGAATTACGCGTGGCATGTCACTATAGTGCAGTGTAATGATGTCGTCGAATAATGCATCATTTTTAATTGGGATCGACGTTCGGGATAAAGGCTTCGCCCGATCCCGAACAGCCCTAGTTAATTAAGTCACAAAGAGGAGAACTTATTCCCGCAATCCGCTCATTAAATGCAAAAAGCAAGGCCTCTATTCCGCGGGTTAGGCCTAGGAAATGCGGTAATTGCGATGCTGTCAGTCGCCATGGTAGATGCATGTCTGGAAACGCTGTGACCTAAATCATAGTTATGCGGAGTATATCGAACTGTGAAACCTGACTGCAGGCATCAGCTTTCAGACTCATGATTGATGGCTATAGCTAGGGTTTCAGACCCTTATGTACTTGAAGTATTGTTAACTATACATGTATACGTATAAGTATAATCGATCATGAGTCTGAAACCCAGCAAATGCCTGCAGTCAGCTTCCACAGTTCTATGCTCCGTAACTAAATGATTTACATGTAGGTAGTGATGAAAATTTTCCGGAAAATTTTGAATCAAAATTTTGCCGTGGAAAATTTTGAAAGTTTTGATTTGTTGTGATATCCCTATAATTTGAGCGATTCCACAGTCGAGGCAGCTACACACCATTGGTCCATGAATGGGTTTAAAACTCTTGATTTCATCATTATTTCGAGTAGAACGATCGTGTCAATACGAGTCCCGTCCGCGGATTTTTGAGCATTCCTTTCAGTGGCTTGTGCTAATTTGCTAGCATTTTGAATCATCACACAGACATCGCTTGGGATAGCTTGAATTTTGCTTTACAATAGGGGTATAATTTCATGCAATGTGAAAGATCTGGTGATTTTTACATTATTTTTATAATGTACTTTTATTTTGGAGTTTGCTTATAGCTTGAAAGTTAAGCTTCATTATGCAGCATTGATTATAGTGATGCAAATTCTCAATGATGAACATGTGAAGTATAAGCACACAGTCCACGCAGCATGAGCGATCATATTAGAAGAAAGACTGTAAACTCGTGAGACATTTAGAAACTAAAGATATCTGTGATGAGTGACAGCTTCTAACTTATGGCGTTTTGTCCGATATCTTCGTTGAGGACAAACTAAACATCGTCCATTTCTAGTTCAGATAGTTCAGATAGTTCCAAATCGATTTCAGATATGCCCAAATGAATTTCACACATTTCCAGATGAATTGGAGATCTCTAGTTGAATATAAGATCTTTTCAAAGTTGAGTTTCTGACAGATATCTGAAATCCATCTTATGTCTGAAATTCATTTGGAAAGATCTGAAATAGACATGTAGAAAAGGTGCCGTTCGTTCCAAAAGTTAACATGCAGGAATGATAGAGAAGTTTTCGGTCTTTGAATAATACATAGTCCTTTCAAACGACTTCAATAACTCTAAAACAAAGGCAAAGACGTCAATCACCAAAAAATAAATTTCAAAATTTTCCATTTGCATCACTACATGTAGGTAGCAGCGTTTACAGACATACTGCATTTCAGAGGGGCTCCGGAATAGAAAGGTGCCTTTCATTCGTATATGAAAAAATACCGGATGAGTTAATTAATGGATTAATAATGAATGTCAGCATTCAACAACCAATTAGAGCGAAATTTCTCGTCTACTGTGACCATATCACCTTGCAGTCCGAACCACTCGCATTGCAGGACGTGGGCTGCCGTCTGTTCTTGACCTCTGTTCTTGGCAGTGGATTGTGCAAGACCGATAGATGACGGCACGAAATCTTCCATATCCAGAGCGCAGATTTCAATTGCACCCATTTTAGATCTTTGGAGATTGAAGCCAGGAGGACGACATGTTGGCCTTGGAGTGAAGTGCACGCGTCTCCTTGAAGGTCTAGTTGGTGAATGGTGAGCCCATTCCCCTTCTTCAATAGCCGGCATGGTACAATGAGACAATGAGTCAGTGCGCGTGCACTTAAGCACGTGACTTGCTTTGTCTGAGTGATGACCTGGGTGGGGCCCGCTGCAGTATCTCGATTTTTGCGGACAGCGGGCATTCGCCTGCGGACACGGGCATGTGCCTGTATAATAAAGACTGAATCTGCGAATTCATACACGGTCACTCAGTGGTAGATATGGATTCATGGCGGCATACATGACGTAGGCCTGTTATGGGCCATGCTTATTATATCATTGAATCTATTCACTATCGAATCTCGTCACATCGAATTCTTTTGTCAGTTATGGCTGGCAACTTCCAATTGCCATGTATAAGCGACGCGTCAAATGTGTGAACATCGACCCATCGTCAACCCGCAGGAACTCGTGCAGCGAGATGCTAAAGCGTGTCATTACGACAGAACGATTTTGACTTCCTCTATGGATTTTAATATTCTTTTGATTAAGTTTGATACAAAAGGCGTGTGTAACGTTTGACGACAAAGTTTCGCACGCATTGTCATTGCGGGACAATACCTACAACGAGATTGTATTATTTCGTAATGTCAGATGTGAGAACATCATCCATTGCCAGCTTCCACATTTCTGGGGAAAAAACCAATGTTGGCTAGAAACTTGACATGCTAAGCTCAGGAGCAACAACTGAACTGCGGGCACGAGCAAGCTTGTGGACACGGCCGCTAGGGTGCGGGCGCGAGCCCGTGATGACTATTCGACGTAGTATGACTTCATATATGAATGGGACCAGTAAACGAATATATGTCAGTGCTTGAAACACATCATGTTATCATGGCTAGCCGACCACGACGGACAGAAGTAATAAAAGGCTCGGCTTATGACGACAGCATAGATGAAGATATATTAGAGGCTCAACAAATGGCGACTGCGCCTAGAACACCGCTAGACGGAGTACGGATGGACTATCAAAAGCCCTGATTGAGAAATATGACATGACCATGAATGGTGCTGACAAGATAGCCCAAATGTTGGCAGCAGGAAAAATCCACAGAAGGACTTTTGTCTGCGTGAAGAAGCTGGGCCTACAATTGTTACAACGTTTGGGTGTTGTAAATGGCTTCATTCTGGCAAAGCAACACATGCCAGTTACCATGCGTCGTAAGAATTGGGCTGACCTCTGGTTGATCATCTTCTTCACCTGTTCAACCAAGAAATCAACGACGGCCACCTATTCAGAGGCAGCATTCTCTCAGGAAGATGCCCTCTACTATCACGAAACCGCGCCCTACAAGCCTTGCAAGTGGTACAGGCAGCAGGCAGCTGCAGGATCCTTGATGCATTTTGGTCAATGCATCAAGCACAGACTCCTGGGAGTCTATGGCATCAAGGTTCTTTTGTCCTCATAATGCCCCAGTAATGCACGCCTTGACATGGGCGATTTGTTTTGATTCATGCACCTCTCTAACTACGCAACATGTGTTTTCTATAGTTTTATGCCTAAAACATAGGATCTTTGGATAGAAAAATTCTTTTGTTTCTGTGATAAATGGTATGGTAGTAAAAATGATCCTTTTTTGATGAAAATGGCCGAAGTAGATATCTGCATACAGACTGCGGCATAAAAAACTGACTAAATTTTAAAGTAGCATAACTCTCTAACTATCCAACAGAAATTAACAAATAAAGGTCTCATTTTGAAGCCAATACATATCTTTGTTAACATAATCAACATTGCAAATTGCATTTGAGGATGAAAATATAATGTTCATGCAAAGTAGAAGACCTCAAAAGTCAAGAAACTAGATGAAAAGAACAACGACCTGCAAGCCTGTTTCCAATTCTTCACTTAAGCGATAATCATCATGGCTAAGTCTTTCTGCTGCATATGATCACACAACATCAATTCGATGAAGATGGGAGCAACCATCAGCAGAAACGCCTAATTGCAACCGAACACCAGAAATTTCGTATTTTCCTGTTTTATTTCTTCCAAAGTCTCTTTGAAATGGTGTCATTCAGAGCCAGATGAGGCATAACCATCTGTTAATAACTGTCATGAGTGTTAATTACGCTAATAAAGTCCTAAATTCATTTACAGAGATTTCTATTAAGGCCACTTTCTATTTTGAAAGTTTTCCAATTTCTAGAGATTGAGTCGACGGAACGAAAGTTACTGTATATATTGGAATTATATTGACGAGAATTATTTTGTTACTAAACTTCAGTTGCGATGTATGTAGGCTACATGTAAAAACGTTAACATAGAGGTAAGTCTCCGCCTAAAATGCATGTGATAGACCTACTATGGCTATCACTATTTCTATGCTTTTGTTATAGTTTGATGAATATCAATATATTATAGTGCTTATTTCAAGAATGGCTATGTTTCATAAAGTTTTGTCCCGTTTTTGTTGTCCGATTAAACGCTCTTTTATAAATGCATAAGCTATACGAGACATAAATACACGTATTAATTTTTCCTTTCCATGTTCATGTCTTGGACAATGTCAACGTCCATGGTTCATGTCATCTAAACCAGGGGTGTGAAACCTGCGGCCGTAGCAGTGGCAAAGTGCGGTCGTGACAATGAGAAGTAAATGAAAAAGAATATTGTTAATGTATATTGAAAATATATATGGAGTTCAAGGGAATCGAAAAACGATTGTCAGTATAGTAGCATATATGCAACCATATAGTCACCTTGCAACTGTCGAACACTTTTATGCCCATGCTGTTTGAAAAAATGCGCGCCCGCAGGCGCGATTGAGGCGTTCAAGCAGTTCGATAACTCATGCATAGAAAATTTTAGGGAAGTTACATTCATGTGCATTCATGGCTAGAGTCAGCAGCTAAAAGAAACAAAAGGGAGAATTGTACTTTGCTCGCGCGCGTTAGCTTCAAGTTTTTATTCTTCAAAAAAAAATTTAATTTTGAAAATAATTTATGCATCAAAGGGTGTTATTAGCACTTGAAAAGAATGTGCCATTAGAAGCGCATTGATCTGCAGCTCCTCTTTCTTTTGGTAACAAATTTTTTCTGGTTTGAGGTCAACCAAAAATGACTGTCGGTCGTGTTAACTTGCTAACTCATTCTTTACGAAGTAGGCCTTTATGCGATTTTCTTACGTCATTCGCAGTGGCGGACGCAGAAATTTCTGGTAGGGGGGGATGATTGGTGTTGTACTCAAGCAGTCAAACAGGTGCCTCAATGCTCTAGTTGAATAAATCCGCAGATTCAAATTCAGGCACGGCATTATGTTTTACAATTCAACAGTCATAAGTTACATCTTCTTTTCAAATAAGCTTATTAGTTGACAACAATTTGTTATAGCATTGATAGTCTTTTGTTATCAGCAATGATTTCAGCCTATTTTCCTAGAATCATTGAGAAATCTCATTAAGGCAAGAAATTTGACTGTAATATTCATGGGGCCTAAGGCTAAATTTGTAATTGTGTAGTCTTTATAAATCAATTCCTTTAAAATGCAATATAAGTTAGTGATAAAGCAATAATGTTTTCATATGACGATTACTTGTGGCTTATTGAAGCAGCTATAGCTTACATGTATATACATACTATGTAATTTAATTTTTACTGATTTTTCTTAGGAATTTTATAAATCTGATGTGAAGAGCAAATTACTCGTCATTTTTTGTGTATTCTCGTGGAAAATCAACGCTGAACAAAATAGTTGAAAAAATTGGCTGTGAGACTTGCTGCTGTACGTGTAACCTCAGCGACTTCTCAAAAGTAACTGGAAATACAAGTTCAAATTTTACCCCTAACTTAACTACTTCCGAGATGAGACGCGCTACTGACTCATGACCGGAGCTGCTGGCGAATCGATCGCAACTTTAAACTTCCGTCTCCACTCTCAGGTCGGTCCTTCTCAGATAGCATCCGATCAGGGTACCTGCTAGCTTCTCAGACTGTCAAAGTTGTTGCTCTCGACACTACACCCAGACAGGTCATCCGGACGAAGTAGGGGAGGAGTTCTAAACTTGCTATTAAAACATACAGTAAGTGGTGGCCAGCCGTCACTGGGGTCATCCTACTTCTCATGGCCAAGGCGGTGGTACACTAAGCCCTTGAGTTATTCTTCCTCCGGCGAAGCTTCGATAGCGGAGCTCTTCCGCTTTGCCACCAAAGAGGAACACCCAAGCAGTTACCCGGGGCCGAGGTCCCTCACGCCGGAGTTAGTCGAATCTGCTGTCAGAAACGACGCAGCGACAGGGCTTCTGGTGCCACTGAGGGGGTTACCCCATACCGTATTGTACCACCGACCTTGAATGTGAATGCATCATTTCATCTTCAAAATTTGAATGCTTACTTCTTTAAATCAAAATAACCACTGATGAAGGACAGATAGGGATGAAAGTTTGCACGAAAAGTAGCAGCAGTAATTCAACTTGGCTCTCCTCTCAGTTAACATCGTTTATAAGGCTATCAAGAACGAATAATGCGAGAATGTGCAAATCATGCGTTCTCATTGGAAATTCAGGAACAAGTGGATAGCTCACTCGCCACTCGCCGCTCGCGTAATTCGGTTGGTCGTCAGGTCCAGAATCACTTATTCAACCTTAACGAAATCTTGCCGAAGTTGATAGGAATAACATCTGCAAATTACATAATTCAAGTGGAACTTCTAAAATCGGCATTAAAGAGGTCACCTGCGCTTTGTGCGTTAGAGATGCTACAGTTTAACCCTTTCAGTCCCAAATTTTTTTTATTCAACGGAAAAAATATCACTGATCATTTTTGATCATTCTGGGATACTTTATAACTACAGATAAAAATTGAAGCGATTTGCAGGTTTCTTGTATATTTTTTTTGCTTGTATCATATATGATACATTGGGACTTAACGGTTGCTTTAGCACTGTGTCATACAATTGAACGAAAACGTAACAATGACTGTTTGATTGTTTGTTTTATTCAGCAGCACGCTAATTTCTACAAAGTGCTACAAAAGTCCTACTGGTGATATTCCAAAAAGCAGTTTCGTTCTGGTCGCAGGCATAAATGAATGGCACATTTCATGCAACGAGTTTGTGTAAGGGCACTGCATTGTTTGCAGCGTTTTCTTGAAGTAACTGCAACCATTTCTGGCCAGTGGGCGACGGCGTCCTTCTTCACCTCCTCAATTGGAGCGACCTGGTGCACTCGCAGAATCCTATTCTCTGGCTCATTCTCCATGATATCGAGATTGGGTGCTGACGTAGCCAAAGGCCGTCCACGTTTCCGTGCAGAAAATTTCCCATGGGGCTTGTTAAGTCCCAATTGCTTGTTAAATCATCCCTGTGCATGATAAGTGAAGTGGCAATCTTGGTCGTGAATTCCAGCAAATCCATAACAAAAGGCTCATTGAGCTGCTTGCAGTCGCGTTTGCAATGTAGCCAACCGTTCACAACACACAAATGAATGATCCAAAGACAGATCGGCCTGTGCCACTTTCGGGTCTTATGCTCACAGCGGTGAAGTGCCATGAGCATATCGAACTTGTCGACTCCTCCCATATGCTGGTTGTAATGATTGACGATAGCTGGGCATTTGACAAATACTTTCTTCGCCGCCTTCCTGTCGAACCGCCGAACCTCGCACACCGACTCAGCTGCCACATAAGTTGAGATGAGGGTTACAGCTCGGTTGTCGAACCATCTAACGATGCTGACTCCCATGTCAGGGTCGGTCCAACATTCGAACGCTCCTCGGCCCTCCTTCTTCAGCTGCTGTTCCGATTTCAGGTGGCATTCTCGAACCCGATTGCTCTGGAGAGTTCCCACCGAATGGATCCCCCACTCCAACAGCTTCACCTGCAAATTGGAAGGTTCTCCTCTTACTCCGTATAAAAAAATGAAGGTGAAAGGAATTGTCAATCATATACCTGTAGCTCAGGGAAGTTAAAAAAATTGTCGAAATAGACAATGTGGTTTGCATGTTTTGGAAGAGATTCGCAGACTTTGAGTACAAGATCTCCAGGCTGAAAGCCGTAGGAATCCGCTACTTTTACCCTTGCTCCATCAACGAATGATAAAGGATGATCCATTTTGCACAGCGTATATATTGGTCTGTAGTGTTATGTATGAAAACATCAAAGTTTTGAAGTACTTATGGAAATATGCCACCGGTGATTCAATCGCATCGGAAGCCGAATTATTCAAAGGTCTGATATCGAAATCTAGCTCTAACTCATCTAATTGTTTCTTCTTCCAATTGAAGATAGACGAGGTTTTCTTGCTGCTACCAGTGCTTGTTGATGGAATAGTTGCGCTGACTTCCTCTTCATCACTATCTGATGATACTTCATAACTTGGAGCATCATCTTGGTCGTCGACTTCAGGTACCGAAACATCCGCGTCCGGGTAGACAATTAGCTCCTTAGCTTTGCGGCCAAGCCTGTCTCTGCGTGTGACAATATCTGCATCCATCGAGATACTAATATTATGCTTTGCTACACACAACGCACAAGACTGACAACACTGACACACAAGCAGCTGGTAAGCGATTGGATCTTGAAACAACCAATCATATAGAATGCAGTATTCGACAAGTTTGTCGAAATACATGTATGCATAGAAATTGATTCATACGTCTCTCGGCTGACACTGAAAGAGTGTCCATGGGAACTTGAATCGCTATTCACATAAATTGTTCAGATTTTGTTCCATTCAGTCCCAATGTATCATATATGATACATAGGATTTCACGCCTCTATTTTATAGTCGAAGAATGATGAGTTACAAAGGATCATCAAAATTGTTTATTTACATACACAATAATACAAAAACATTTTTTGTTGGAATTATCAATTACCATTACATGCAGAAAAGATACAAAATCTCCTACATGTAAAAAAAGGAAAAAATCAAAAAAAGTTTTTCAAATTAGTTGACACTGATTTTAGACCTGAATGCGTTTAACACAAAATATATTAATTTGATACGTCCTAAACACGGATATATCGTCATGTAGAAACAAAGCATCCTGCAATACAGAAAAATGGGCCATTGAAAATTTGTATCATATATGATACTGTGGGACTGAAAGGGTTAATGTAAGCAAACTTCTGCAGAGACCTCTTCATTCCTTGGTTAGAGGTTCTCGCCTTTCCTTAATTCATGTCTCCATGCTGATAAGAAATCCAGATGTTTATTATATAATCACAAGAGAAACTGGGCCAAATATGTTCCAGACTACGATCATTACTTGTACTTTTAATGAACTAATTGCCAAAATGTATTCCTTACATTTACAATCCACAATCAAGTTTGAGCTGGTGGGGGGGGGATGCATCCCGGCATCCCCCCCCTTGGGTCCGCCACTGGTCATTCGTTAGGAAAAGCTCATTTGAGTGGTGGAATATAAAATGGATTGGTTTTTGACGTAGTTGTTTGCACACATATCAAGTGCGGCCGTGATTTGTTCGGCCTTCGAAATGGCGGCCGAAAAATGTTAAAGGTTGCGCACCCCTGCTCTAAGCAATCGATTTTGAAGTCATTATGAAAGTTTTTTCGAGGCAATTTCATAGTGAAAATATTCAAGCTTGTTTAGTGAAAATGATGCATTTTCAAAAGCTTCTAATGTGAAGTTTTAGGGACATAAACGACTTGCTCCCAGGTGAGCCTGATTCAGCGAAAATTTGGATCTAGCAGAGATAATTACCGTTATCAGCAACAACAGCTTGGCTTAAAAGCGATTGTTAATAACGCTGTTGTCTCAGAATTACAGTGTTATGTAAATCATCTTCTTTTTGTTCTGAGCTCTTTGTGATAGAATTATTAAACTTCAAAAATTGCTTTTAAAATTGTAATGTTAACGCACGTGTCGTGTACCTCTTCACCATGAGGTTAATGAAGATCATACAGACCGTTTCATAAATCATTGCACAGCACAAAATATTCTTATATCTTTTGTATATTCTCATCAAATTTAATCGTATGCTGATAATCGATCAATAAACTTATTTACTTGGTCAGCTGAGACGCTTGGAAACATAGTGGTGTGGTTTGCCTAATTAAATGAAGTAATTAGTGATTGTCTGCTTTGTTACTTTCACGATGCTATTTGAGATATCAATATCATGTTGGCCCATGTGTCACTCATTCTCCTTTTCATCATTGATGAGCTGCTCCATTAATCGGACGCAACGCAAGTGTTAGCTAGAATTCCTACGGTGTGAAGGAAATGCTATTGTTCGCTGTGAATAGGTGCACAGACGAGACAAGCGTTTGTCTGATCCGAGATTCGAATTTCTTCTGACCTCAAGAGTGAGGGAAATTATTAAGGTTTCCAATCCCGGGATCTCGGGATCGATGAGGATTTACGGGATTCTGAATCCCGGGATTAGGTAACCGGGATCCCGGGATTCGCCACCATCTCATAATCAGTAGGATCAGCAAATTTTTATCATATTCCTATTGAGCTTGGAGTTATTTTTGTGTGGATATGTGAATGCCAAATGCAATAATTTCTCATTTTCATTGATATTGCAAAAAAGCTATACGAGTAAGGTAATCTACAGTAGGGTGTTCAGTCAACTGGTCTGGAGATTAAGAAAGTAGTCAAGCCATATATGAATAAGCGTGGTTTACTATAACATGTTACTAATTACGCAGATCTAATTGTAGCATGACGCAATTGACCAGTGAACAGGTCCTTAAAAAACTCACATTATAATTTCCATGTTTTCCAATCCTCCTTCGGAGATTCACCTTGCTTTATTCGATTATTCGACTGCAGCGGTATGTAGTTCTAACATTTGATCACATTTTGAAATCACTTCAAATGACTTTTCGGCAATAATATCAATCACATCAACTTAATAGTTTTCAGCGAAGATGGAGAGACTATAGGTAGATGAGTCGGAAAGATGTGAATCAAAACGTGTAGCGATGAAGATGGAGAACTATTTCCAAAATGAAAAAAGCGCCGGTATAATACGAAAATTGGTTGTGAACGTCGAAATACGACAGAATCCTCTAAATCTCCAAAACACGAATGAATAACTGGAGGTGTCGTTAAAAGCTTTGAAAATTCATGCTTAAGACCGCAGAACGATGTAGCTACATGTTTTAACGCTGGTGCTGAGCTGACTGATGAAAGTGAAAACACGCACGATAGACCGGGAGCAAATGAATGACGCCTGGATGCAGTATACAGTTAGTAGTAAGTAAAACTCCACTTCTGGATAGCGCAAGATGGCCGCCATCGCTGATTCCCCCCCCTCCCCTCCCTCCCCCCCCCCCTCCCCCCTCCCTCCCCCCCCCCCCTCCCCTCCCCCCCCCCTCCCCCCCCCTCCCCCCCTCCCCCCTCCCCCCCCCCCCCCCCCCCCCTCCTCCCCCTCCCCTCCCCCCCCTCCCCCTCCCCCTCCCCCCCCCCTCCCCCCCCCCCCCTCCCCCCCTCCCCCTCCCCCCCCTCCCCCCCCTCCCCCCTCCCCTCCTCCCCCCCCCTCCCCTCCCCCTCCCCCTCCCCCCCCCCTCCCCTCCCCCCCCCCCCTCCCCCCTCCCCTCCCCCTCCCCCTCCCCCCCCCCCCCCTCCCCCCCCTCCCCCCCCCACCCCCTCCCCCCCCTCCCCCCCCCCCTCCCTCCTCCCCCCTCCCCCCCCCCCCCTCCCCCTCTCCCCCCCCCTTCCCCCGCCCCCCCTCCCCCCCCCTCCCCCTCCCCCCCTCCCCCCCCTCCCTCCCCTCCTCCCCCCCCCCCTCCCCCTCCTCCCCCCCCCCCCTCCCTCCCTTCCCCCCCCTCCCCCCCTCCCTCCCTCCCTCCCCCCCCCTCCCCCCTCCCCTCCCCCCTCCCCTCCCCCCTCCCCCCCCCTCCCCCCCTCCCCCTCCCCCCTCCCTCCCCTCCCCCCTCCCCCTCCCCCCCCCCCCCCCCTCCCTCCCCCCCCTCCCCCTCCCCCTCCCCCCTCCCCCCCCTCCCTCCCCCCTCCCCTCCCTCCCTCCCCCCCCTCCCTCCCCTCCCTCCCCTCCCCCCTCCCCTCCTCCCCCCCCCCCCCCTCCCCCCCCCTCCCCCCCCTCCCTCCTCCCCCCCTCCCCTCCCCCCTCCCCCCTCCCCCCTCCCCCCCCCCCTCCTCCCCCCCCCTCCCCCTCCTCCCCCCCCCCTCCCCCCCTCCCCTCCCCCCCTCTCCCCCTCCCCCCCCCCCCCCCCCCCTCTCCTCCCTCCCCCCCTCCCCCTCCCCCCTCCCCCCCCTCCCCCCCTCCCCCCCCTCCCCTCCCCCCCCCCCTCCCCCCCTCCCCTCATCCCCTCCCCTCCCCCCCCTCCCCCCCCCCCCCCCCCTCCCCCCCTCCCCTCCCCCCCCCTCCCCCCCCTCCCTCCCCCCCCCCCCCTCCCCCCTCCCCCTCCCCCCTCCCCCCCCCCTCCCCCCTCTCCCCTCCCCCCCCCTCCCCCCCCTCCCCCCCTCCCCTCCCCCTCCCCCCCTCCCCCTCCCCCCTCCCCCCCCCCCTCCCCCCCTCCCTCCCCCCCCCCTCCCCTCCCCCTCCCTCCCCCCCCCTCCCCCCCCTCCCCCCCCCTCCTCCCTCCCCCCCCCTCCCCTCCCCCCTCCCCCTCCCCCCCTCCCTCCCCCCTCCCCCCTCCCCTCCCCCCCCCCCCCCCTCCCCCCTCCCCCCTCCCCCCCCCCTCCCCCCCCTCCCTCCCCTCCCCCCCTCCCCCCCCCTCCCCCCCCCCTCCTCCCCTCCCCCTCCCCCCCTCCCCCTCCCCTCCCCCCCTCCCCCCCCCCCCCCCCCCCCCCCCTCCCCCCTCCCTCCCCCCCTCCCCCCTCCCCCTCCCCTCCCTCCTCCCCCCCCCCTCCCTCCCCCTCCCCCCTCCCCCCCCCCCCTCCCTCCCCCCATCCCTCCCCCCCTCCCCCCCCCTCCCCCTCCCCCTCCTCCCCTCCCCCCCCCCCCCCCTCCCCCCCTCCCCCCTCCCTCCCCCTCCCCCCCCCTCCCCCCCTCCACCCCTCCCCCCCCTCCCCCCTCCCCCCCTCCCCCCCTCCTCCCCCTCCCCCCCTCCCCCTCCCTCCCCCCCCCCTCCCTCCCCCCCCCCCTCCCCCCCCCCTCCTCCCCTCCCCCCCCCCTCCCCCCCCCCCTCCGCTCCCTCTCCCCCCCCCTCCCCCCCCCCCTCCCCCTCCCCCCCCCTCCCCCCCCCCTCCCCCCTCCCCCCCCCCCCCTCCCCCCCTCCCTCCCCCTCCCCTCCTCCCCTCCCCCCCCTCCCTCCCCCCCTCCCCCCCCTCCCCCTCCCTCCCCCTCTCCCCCTCCCCTCCCCTCCCCCTCCCCCCTCCCCCCCCCTCCCCTCCCCCCCCTCCCCTCCCCTCCCCCTCCCCCCCCCCTCCCCCCCCTCCTCCCTCCCCCCTCCCTCCCTCCTCCCCCTCCCCCCTCCCCCCCTCCCTCCCCCCCTCCCCCTCCCTCCCCTCCCTCCCCCCCCCCTCCCCCTCCCTCCCCCCTCCCCTCCCCCCTCCCCCCCTCCTCCCCTCCTCCCCCCTCCCCCATCCCCCCCTCCCCCCCCCCTCCCCCCTCCCCTTCCCCCCCCCTCCCCCTCCCCCCCCCCCCCCCTCCCCCCCCCCCTCCCCCCTCTCCCCCCCCCCCTCCCCCCCCTCTCCCCCCCCCTCCCCCCCTCCCCCCCCCCCCCTCCCTCCCCTCCTCCCCCCCCCCCTCCTCCCTCCCCCTCCCTCCCCCCTCCCCTCCCCCCCCTCCCCCCCTCCCCTCCCCCCTCCCCCCCCCCCTCCCCCCCCTCCCCTCCCCTCCCCCCCCTCCTCCCCCCCCCCCCCCTCCCCCTCCTTCCCCCCCCCCCCCCCCCTCCTCCCCCCTCCCTCCCCCCCCCCTCCCCCCTCTCCCCTCCCCCTCCCTCCCCCTCCCCCCCCCCCTCCCCCCCCCCTCCTCCCCCTCCCCCCCTCCCCCCCCTCCCCCCTCCCCTCCTCCCCCCCCCTCCCCCCCCTCCCCCTCCCCCCTCCCCCCCCCTCCTCCCCTCCTCCCTCCCCTTCCCCCTCCTCCCCTCCCCCCTCCCCCTCCCCCCCTCCCCCTCCCTCTCCCCCCCTCCCCCTCCCCTCCCCCTCCCCCCCCCCTCCCCCCCCTCCCCCCTCCCCTCCCCCCTCCCCTCCCCTCCTCCCTCCCCCTCCTCCCCCCCTTCCCCTCCCCCCCCTCCCCTCCCCTCCTCCCCCCCCCTCCCCCCCCCCCTCCCTCCCCTCCCTCCCCCCCCCCCTCCTCCCCCCTCCCCCCTCCTCCCCCCCTCCCCCTCCCCCCCTCTCCTCCCCCCCCCCCTCCCCCCTCCCCCCCCTCCCCCCTCCCCTCCCCCCCCCTCCTCTCCCCCCTCCCCCTCCTCCCCCCCTCCCCCCCTCCCCTCCCCCCTCCCCCCCTCCCCCTCCCTCCTCCCCCCCTCCCTCCCCCCCCCTCCTCCCCCTCCCCCCCCCCCCCCCCCTCCCCTCCCTCCCCCTCCCCCTCCCTCCCCCCTTCCCCTCCCCCCCCCCCCTCCCCCCTCCCCTCCCCCCCCCTCCCTCCTCCCCCCCCTCCCTCCCCCCTCCCTCCCCCTCTCCTCCCCCCCTCCCCCCTCCTCCCCCCCCCCTCCCCCTCCCCCCCTCCCTCCTCCCCCCTCCCCTCCCTCCCCTCCTCCCCTCCCCCCCCCTCCCTCTCCCCCCTCCCCCCCTCCTCCCCCCCTCCCTCCTCCCTCCCTCCCTCCCCTCCCCCTCCCCCCTCCCCCCCCCCTCCCTCCCCCTCCTCCCTCCTCCTCCCTCCCCTCCTCCCCCCCCCCCTCCCTCCTCCCCCTCCCCCTCCTCCCCCCTCCCCCTTCCCTCCCCCCCCTCCTCCCTCCCCTCCCCTCCCCCCCCCTCCCCTCTCCCCCCTCCCTCCTCCCCTCCCCTCCCCTCCTCCCTCCCCTCCCCCTCCCCCCCCTCCCCCCCCCTCCTCCCCTCTCCCCCCCTCCCCCTCCCTCCCCCCCCCTCCCCCCTCCCTCCCCCTCCCTCCCCTCCCCCCTCCCTCCCCCCCTCCCTCCCCTCCCCTCCCCCCTCCCTCCCCTCCCTCCTCCCCCCCCCCCCCTCCCCTCCCCCTCCCTCCCTCCTCCCCCTCCCCCTCCCCCTCCCCCTCCCCTCCCTCCCCCTCCCCCCTCCCTCCCCCTCCCCCCCCCCTCCCTCCCCTCCCCCTCCCCTCCTCCTCCCCCTCCCTCCCCCTCCCTCCCCTCCCCCCTCCCTCCCCCCTCCTCCCCCTCCCCTCCCCCCTCCCCCCCCTCCCCCCTCCCCCTCCTCCCCCCTCCCCCTCCCCCTCCCCCTCCCCCTTCCCCCCCCCTCCCCCTCCCTCCCCTCCCCCTCCCCTCCCCCTCCTCCCCCCTTCCCCCCCTCCCCCCTCCCTCCTCCCCCTTCCCCTCCCCCTCCCCTCCCTCCCTCCCTCCCCCCTCCTCCCCCTCCCCCCCCCCTCCCCTCCCCCCCCTTCCTCCCCCCTCTCCCCTCCCCCCTCCCCCCCTCCCCATCCCCCCTCCCCTCCCCCCCCTCCCTCCCCCCCCCCTCCCCCCCTCCCCCTCTCCCTCCCCTCCCCCCCTCCCCCCTCCCCCCTCCCCCTCCTCCCCCTCCTCCCCTCCCTCCCTCCTCCTCCCCCCTCCCCCCTCCTCCCCCCCCTCCCTCCTCCCTCCTCCCCCTCCTCCCTCCCCCCCCCCTCCCCCCCCCCCCCCTCCTCCCCCCTCCTCCCCTCCCCCCTCCCCCCCTTCCCCCCCCTCCCCTCCCCCCTCCCCCCCCCCCCCCTCCCCTCCCCCACCCCCCCCCTCCCCTCTCCCCTCCCCCTCCCCCCCCTCCCCCCCCTCCTCCCCTCCCCCCTCCCCTCCCTCCTCCCCCCCCCTCCCTCCCCCCCCTCCCTCCCTCCCCCCCCCTCCCCCCTCCCTCCCCCCCCCCCTCCCCCCTCCCCCCCTCCCCCCCCCCTTCCCTCCCCCCTCCTCCCCCCCCTCCTCCCCCTCCCATCCCCCTCCCCCCCTCCTCCCCCTCCCCTCCCCCCCCTCCCCCCCTCCCCTCCCCTCCATCCCCCCCCTCCTCCCCCCTCCCTCCCCCCCCCCCTCCCCCCCTCCCCTCCCTCCCCTCCCTCCCCTCCCCCCCCCTCCCCTCCCCTCCCTCCCCCCCCCTCCCCCTCCTCCCTCCTCCCTCCCCTCCCCTCCCCCCCCTCCCCCCTCCCCTCCCCTCCTCCCCCCCCCCCCCTCCTCCCCCTCCATCTCCCCCCCCCCCTCCCCTCCTCCCTCCCCTCCTTCCTCCCTCCCCCCTCCTCCCCCCTCCCTCCCCCCCCTCCTCCCCCCCCCCTCCCCTCCTCCCTCCCTCCCTCCTCCTCCCCCCCTTCCTCACCCCCCATCCTCCCCCCTCCCCCCCCCTCCTCCCCCCCCCCCTCCTCCCCTCCCTCCTCCCCCCCTCCCCTCTCCTCCCCCCCCCTCCCCTCCCTCCCCCCCCTTCCTCCCCCCCTCCCCTCCCCCCACCTCCTCCCCCCTCCCCTCCCTCCTCCCCCCCCTCCCCTCCCTCCCCCTTTCCCCCCCTCCTCCCCCTCCCCCTCCCCCCCCTCCCCCTCCCCCCCACCCCCCCCTCCCTCCTCCTCCCCCCCTCCTCCCCTCTCCCCCCTCCCCTCCCTCCTCCCCCCCTCCTCCCATCCCCCCCCTCCCTCTCCCCCCCCCTTTCCCCCCCCTCCCCCCCCTCCCCCTCCTCTCCCCCCCCTCCCCTCCTCCCCTCCTTCCCCCCCCCTCCCCTCCCCCCCTCCCCCCCCCCCCCCCCTCCCTCCCCCCCCACCTCCCCCACCTTTCCCCCCCTCCCCCCCCCCCCTTCCCCCTCCCCCCCCCCCCCTCCCCCCCCCCCTTCCCATCCCCTCCCCCCTCCCTCCCCTCCCCCCTCCCCCCCCCCCCCCTCCTCCACTCCCCCCCCCCCCCCCCTCCTCCCCCCCCTCCCCCTCCCCCTCCCCTCCCCCTCCCCCCTCCCTCTCCCCCCCTCCTCCTCCCCCCTCCCCCCCTCCCCCTTCCCCCCTTCCCCCCCTCCTCCCTCCCCCTCCCTCTCCTCCTCCCTCCCTCCCTCCCCATCTCCCCCCCTCCCCCCCCCTCCCTCCCCTCCCCCCTCCCTCACCCCCCCTCCTCCTCCCCACTCCTCCCCCTCCCCTCCCCTCTCCTCCGCCCCCCCCCCCCTCCCTCCCCCTCCCTCCTTCCCCCACCCCCTCCACCCTCCCCCCTCCTCTCCCTCCTCCCCTCCCTCTCCCCCCTCTCCCCTCCCCTCTCACCCCCCTCCTCACTCTCCTCCCCTCTCCCCCCCCCCCCCCCCTCCCTCCCCTCCTCCCCATCTCCCCCCCCCCTTCCCCCCACCCTCCCTCCCCTCTCCCCCTCCCCCCCCCTCCCCCCCCCCCTCCTCCCCCCCCCCACCCCCCCCCTTCCCCCCCTCCCCTCTTCCTCCCTCCCCTCCCCCCTTCACCCCCCCCTCTCCCCCCCCCTCCCTCCCTCCTCCCTCCCCTCCCCTCCCCCCCTTCCCCCCCCCCCCCCCCCACCTCCCCCCCCCCCCCCCTCCTCTTCCTCCCCCCTCCTCCCCTCCTCCTTCCCCCTCCCCCCTCTCCCTCCCTCCTCCCCCCCCTCCACCCCTCCTCCCCCCCCCCCCTCCCTTCCCTCCCCCCCCACTTCCCCCTCCCCCCCCCCCCCCTCCCCCCCTCCTCCTCTCCCCCCCCTCCCCCCCCCCTCCCCTCCCTCCCCCTCCCCCCCCCCCTCTCTCCTCCCTCCCTCCCCTTCCCCCCCTCCCCCCCCCCCCCTCTCCCCCTTCCCCCCCCCCACTCCCCACTCTCTCCCCCTCCCTCCCTCCTCCCCCCCCCTCCCCTCCCCCCCTCCCCCCCTCCTTCCTCCCCATCCCCTCCCCCCTCCCCCTCCCCCCCCCTCCCCCCCCTCTCCCCCCCCCCCCCTTCCCCCCTCCCCTCCCCCCCCTCCCCCTCTCCCTCCCCCACCCCTCTCCCCCCTCCTCCCTCCTCCCTCCCCCCTCCCTCCCCCCTCTTCTCCCCTCCTCCCCCCCTCCCCCTCCCACCCCCCCCCCCCCCCCCCCTCCCCTCCCCCCCCCTCCCACCTCCCCCCCCCCCCTCCCCTCCCCTCCCCCCCCTCCCCTCCTCCCCCTCCCCCCCTCCCCTCCCCCTTCCCCTCCCTTCCCCCCCCTTCCCCCCCCCCTCCCCTCTCCCCCCGCTCCTCCCCCCCCTCCCTCCCCTCACCCCTCCCCCCTCCTCTCCCTCCCCCTTCGCCCCCCCCCCCTCCACCCCCTCCCCTCCCTCCCTTCCCCCCCTCCCCCCCCCTCCCCTCCTCCCCCTCCCCCCCCTCTCCCTCCCCTCCCCCCCCCCCCTCCCCCCCCCCCCCCTCCCCCCCCCTCCCTCCCTCCCCCCCTCCTCCCCTCCCCTCCTCCCCCCCCCCCTCCCTCCCCGCCTCCCCTCCCTCCCCTTCCCCCCCCCCCCCTCCCTCCCCCGCCCCCCCCCCCCTTCCCTCCCTCCCCTCTCCCTCCCCCCCTCCTCCCTCCCCCCCCTCCCCCCACCTCCCTCCCCTCCCCCCCTCCCCCTCCCCCCCCTCCCCCTCCCCTCCCCCCTCCCCCTCCCTTCCCTCCCCCCCCCCTCCTCCCCTCCCCCCCCCCCCCCACCCCCCCCCTCCCCCCCCCCCTCCCCCCCCCCCATCCCCCCTCCCCCCCCTCCCTCCTCCCACCCCCCTCCCTTCCTCCCTCCCTCTCCCTCTCCCCCCTCCCCTCTCCCCCTCCCCCTCCCCCCCCCTCCCCCCCCCTCCCCCTCCACTCTCCCCCCTCCCCCCCTCCTTCCTCTTCCCCCCACCCCCTCTCCCCCCCCCCTCCCCCCTCCACCCCCCCCCCTCCCCCACCCCCTCCCCTCCCCCCCCCTCCCCCTCCCCTCCCCCCCCTTCCCCTCCCCCTCCCCCCTCTCCCCTCCCTCCTCTCCCCCTCCTCCCCCCCACCTCCCCCTCTCCCCCGCCCCCCCCCCCCCTCCCCCCCCCCCCCCTTCCCTCCTCCCCCCCCTCCCCTTCCCTCCCCCGCCCCTCTCTCCCCCCCCTCCCTCCCCACCTCCCCCTCCCACCCTCCCCCTCCTCCCCCCCCCTTCTTCCCCCCCTCCCTTCCCCTCCCCCTCCTTCCCCCTCCCGCCCCCCCCCTCCCCCCCCCCTTCCCTCCCCTCCCCCCCCTCCGCCCCCCCCCTCCCTCCCCACCTCCTTCCCTCCCCCCCCCTCTCCCCCCCTCCTCCCTTCTCTCCCCTCCTTCCCTCTCCCCCCCCTCCCTCCCCCCTCCTCCCCTTCCCCCTCCTCACCCTCCCCCCCCCCCCCCCCCCCCTCCCCCCTCCTCCTTTCCCCCTTCCTCCCCCCACTCTTCCCCCCTCCCCCCCCTCCCCTTCACCCCCTCCCCCTCCACCCTCCCCCCCTCTCCCCCCCCCCCCCCTCCCCCCTCCCCTCTCCTCCTCCCCCCCCCCTCCTCCCTCCCTCCCCCCCCCCCCCCCCCTCCCCCCTCCCCCCCTTCCCCTTCCCCTCTCCTCCCTCCCCCTCCCTTCCATCCCCCCCCCCCCCCCTCCTCCTCCCCCACCCTCCCCCCCCCACTCCCCCCTCCCCCCTCCCTTCCCTCTCCCCCCCCCCTTCCCCTCCCCACCTCTTCCCCCTCCCTTCCCCCTCCCCCTCCCCCCCCCCCTCCCCCTCACCCCTCCCTTCCCCTCCCCCTTCTCCCTCCCCTTCCCCCCCTCCCTCCTCCTCCCTCCTCCCCCCCCCCCTTCCCACCCCTCCCTCCCCCTCCCCCCCACCCCCCCTCCCCCCCCTCCCCCCCTCCCTCCCTCCCCCTTCCCCCCCCTCCCCCTCTCCCCACCTCCTCCCCCCCCCCCCCCCCTCCATCCCCCCCCTTCCCTTCCCCTCCCCTCCTCTCCCCCCCTCCTCCCCCCTTCCCCCTCCCTTCCCCCCTCCCCCCTCCCCCCCCCCCTCCTTCCCTCTCCCCTCCCGCCCTCCCCCTCCCCCTCCCCCCCTTCCCTCCCCCCCTCCCCTCCCCCCCCCTTCCCTTCCCTCCTCCCCCCCTCCCCTCCTCCCCCCCCTCCCTCTCCCCTCCCCCCTTCCCCCCCCCCCCCCCCTCCTCTTCCTCCCCCCCCCCCCCCCCTCCTCCCTCCCCCCTCCCCTTCTCCTCCCTCTCCCTTCCCCCCCTCCCCTCCCCCCCCTTCTCCCCCCCTTCCCCCCCTCCCCTCTCCCCCACTCCTTCCCACCCCCCCTTCTTCCCCCCTCTCCACTCCCCCCCCTCTCCCCCCTCCCCTCCCTCCCTCCCCCCCCCTCCTCTCCCCCTCCCCCCTCCCCCCCCTCCCCCCCCCTCCCCCCCCCCTCCTTCCCCTCACCCCCACCCTCCTTCTTCCCCCCCCTCCCTCTCCCTCCCCCCTCATCCCCCCCCCCTCCCCCCCCCCCTCCCCTCTCCCCCCCCTCCCCCTCCTCCCTTCCCCCCCTTCCCCCCCCTCCACCTCCCCCCTCCTCCTCCCTTCTCCCCCCTCCCACTCTCCCCCCTTCTCCCCTCCCCCCTTCCTCCTTCCCCCCCCCCCCTTCTTCCCCCCCCCTTCTCCTCTCCCCCCCTTCCCTCCCCTCCCCCCTCCCCCCTCCCCCCCCTCCCTCCTCCCTCTCTTCCCCTCCTTCCCCACTCCTCTCCTCCCCTCCCCCCCCCCCCCTCCCCTCCTCTCCTCCCCCCCCCCCCTTCCCCTCCCCTCCTCCCCTTCCTTCCCCCCTCCCTCCCTTCCCCCCTCCTCTTCCCCCCCCTTCCCCACCCCTCTCTCCCCCCCCCCACCTCCCCTCCCCCCCTCCCTTCCCCCCCCCTCCCTCTTCCCCCTCCCCTCCCCCCCTCTCCCCCTTCTCTCCCCCCCCTTCTCCCCCCTCTCTTCCCCCCTCTTCCCCTTCCCCCTCCCTCCCCTCCCCCCCCCCTCCCCCCTCTCTCCTTCCCTCCTCTCCCCCCACCCTCCCCCCCTCCCCCCCCACCCCCTTCCCCCTCCCTCCTCTCCCCCTTCCCCCCTCCCCCCCCTCTCCCCCCTCCTCCCTCCTCCCCCCCCCCTCCCCCTCCCCCCTCCCTTCTCCCTCCCCCCCTCCCCTCTTCCCCCGCCCTCCTCCCCCCCCCTCCCCCCTCCTCTCCCCCCTCCCTCCCCCCTCCCTCCCTCCCTCTTCCCCCCCCCCCCCCCTTCCCCTCCCTCTCCCTTCCCCCCCCTTCTCCCCCTCCCCCCCTTCCCCCTCCTCCTTCCCCCCCTCCCCCTCCCCTCCCTTCCCCCTCCCCTCCTCCCTCCCCCCCCCCTTCTCCCCCCCCCCCCCCTCCTCCCTTCCCTCCCTCCCTCCCTCCTCCCCTCCTCCCCCTTCCCTCCCCCCCTCCCTCCCTCTTCCTTCCCTCCCTCCCCCCTCCTCCCCCTCCCCCCCCTCCCCTCCCCCCTTCTCCCCCCCCCTCCCCCTCTCTCCTTCCCCCCCCTCCTCCTCCCTCTCCCCCCCCTCCCTTCCCCCCCCCCCCTCTCCCCCTCCCCCCTCCCCTTCCCCCCCCCCCCCTTTCTCCCCCTCCCTCCCCCCCCCCTCCCCTCCCCTCCCCCTCCCTCCTCCCTTCCCTCCCCCCTCCCCCTCCCTCCTCCTCCCCCTCTTCTCCCCCCCCTCCTCCCCC